>ML801199.1:438150-457993 GCA_009831015.1 Picea engelmannii
ATGTTGAATTAATAGAATGGAATTCTGATTCAAATTCATGGCTGGTGTTGTTTCTCTGTGTATGTCGTTTAGGTGCTCATGAATGTTTGTTTTCTGGTGATGCATTTGCTTTGTATATGCTGTGCATGTGATTTCAAGTTTTAGCTGAAGTCTGAAAGGGAAGAGGATAAGTTTCAATTGTTTCTCTATCTGAGCCGGGAGATTCCTGCAAGGTGTGCAGTCGAATTCATCCGCAAGGAGTGCGTCGATGAAGGCTTAGTAGCTGAACCTTTTGATTTTATTTGCCCAGGAGTTGATTTGGGTTATTGAGGTCCTGTAAGGAGCGTGCAGGCTGGATAAGAAGAAGTCTCAACTGTTATTCTAAGTAAATGAGTTAGATGACTGCTGCTGCAGGGAGTGCGCAGAGTTTGAAAGATTCAACACTTAGAAAGTGTTGAATGCTGAGCGCGAGTAGTGCGCGCAAGCTCAAGAGGGATAGTTCCTTCATAGTATGGTTGAAAGATAGCCAGGAGGTTTTGGGTTGAGGAAGGTTTGAGAAGGAAGTACAAATACAGGAGTTGGAGAACAAGTTCTGAGAAAGAACCTGTAGTTTCTCAAGAAATCCTCAAAGGGGAAGAATCAACGGTCAGGGCTCGCAGGAGAAATCAACGAAATCCCGTCAGCCGTCAGATCTCTTGAAAGTTTCACAGGGGTTAAGTCCCCAGATTAGAGGAAGAACCCGAGGACTCATCGGGACATCAAGGTCATCGGGATTTCCGTAGACAAGAGGATCGAGCATATTGAAATCGCGATTCCGGATTTCCTGAGAGGGTCGGAACCGTTGATCGCAGCAAGGACACGTGGTGGGAGATCTCGAAGAGTCGGGTTCGGAAATTCAGGGTTCTTGATCACAAAGGAATTTTTGAAATAGAAATCACGATTTTCCAATCCCCGATAAGAGGAGAAAGGAGTGGTGACGTGGAGGAGAGAGACCGCACGTGTATCGGGGTTCGGCATCTCGGAGTTTCCAGAAGCGTAGGTTCTACGCATATCAAAACTGTGAAGTCTGAAACTCCGACGGGGAGCAGGTCGTGGTCTCGTGGAACGAGAGGTCATATGCGGAAGGGGATAAACTAAAGGAGCTTGGGAGAGAGAGACAGGTGCCATCGCGAATTGGGGTTCGAAGATTCGTGGTGCCAGTGAAACGCGACATCGCATATGCTGATTTCCCGATAGGGAAATCCTCGACAGGAACGAAGAAGCATCGGCATTCAGACCCATTGGGTGTCGGGGTTTGTGTAGCATGAGGAATGTGCCCACGAGTTTCGCGATAATGCGAAACCCGATTTCTCGATAAGACCAAGGGGAGATCGCAGGGAGAGAGTTCTGTGGGTATTGAAGGGGTCCCGATAAGGGATAACAAGAGTATTTTAGCTCTTCGGGCCCATGAAGAAGAAGGTCCTGGTGATCGTGGACGTGTGCCGGGTGCCGTCTGCATCATAAATCTATCCCCTGAGTCTGATCGACTCTTTGAGTCCCCCTTAGAGAATCCCACACACACACCACAGTATTTTTCCACAGGTCCTTATGACTATGCCTACGTGATCAAACAGAAGGCATCAACCCTAGTCTCCTGATCACAATAAGATTGCTCCCTTAAACCAATTGTGACTTCAGGTTTCGTGATTTCATGATTCCTTTTGTCGAGTTTCTCGGCCCTTCAACCTACAAAAACCTGAAATGTCGATATGCCGAAATATTTGGCTGCGTCCTCCTCCATAGTTGTGTTGCGTTGCACAACTTCGGGAATTCCAGAGCAAAGAATCCCGACCACTTGTCTTCGAAAATGCCGAAATGACGAACCCTGATGCGTTCAACAAAGGCTGGCTCTATAACGTTTAAGAATGATACCTTTTCACTGATTTAGAGTTTCAGACTTCGCGATTTCGCGAATCCGACTGCAAGACTCCCGACTCTTCGACCTTTAAAACCCCAAAATGGTCAACGAGGATTGACTCCACTTGGCGACGAGTACGTGCCACATGTCCACTCCACTGTCCTCTATCACTGACGTGGATTCTTGCCACCTATCCACTCAAGATTCTCAGCTTTCAGGACTTGAACGAACCCTCGACGGGAGTTCCTCTTTCCCTTCAAAACCCCGAAATCCGAAATGGTGCCTTCCACGGGATCAATGGCTAATAAGCCTCCATTTGATCTGACGACCCACGTTATTTTGGGCTTCCGGGTATCAGGAGTTCGAAACTCTCAATCCCAGAATGCTACCTCCTCTGCTTCCCGACACTCGAAGTGCCGAAATCCAAAAATTCACACCCAAGTCTTGTCGCGACTCGCGACTTCCGGATTTTCACTCCACTATGCCCTGACTCCTTGTCGTTAGGACCCCCGGAATACCGAACTCTGAATTTCCGAATCATCGAAAATTCCACTCCTCATCTTCACACGCGATAATCCATTTCACAATTCAGGAGATCGAGTGACCAAGGGATTTGGTTTACACTCCGGACTTACAAACCCCGATTTGTCGAAATGATCTTGACGACTCAACGGTCACGATCAACGGTTGACGTTGAATCTTGAAACCAATGTGATGGGTTCATCCAACCCTTATCCACACTGCAACTCCTCTGGATCCTACGGTCTTCGCAACTTCACAAGTTTTCCACAAAGAATTTCAACCGTTTGATTTCCTCCTTGATGACTTCTATGAAATGAACCAGTGTTCTTCCACTGGAACTTAACTTGACTTCTGCACGATGATTTCTCTCCCCATATTCCTTTCAACACTTCAAAGCCACCGACTCTCCTGAGCTTTTACTTGCAAACTCAAGCCTCAAAAGGACTCTTGCATTCACTCCTTGCAACAATCTTTCAAATAATCTTGGGTATTTGATCTCTTGACTCTCTGTGCTCTCTGCAACAACATTCCTTCACCTTTCAACCTTAGTTCATAATTTTTAAGGCCTCAACTAGCCTGCGCACACCTTGCACAGCTTCTGTGCTTCACCTGCACTTCATCTAGAATGAGAACAACGGTATCCCTCCTGAGTTTTTTGAGATAGACTTAGAACCTTTGTCAATGCACACCTTGCAGACGTTTTGTTGCACTCCTTGCAAGAACTCTCTCAGGAAGAGAAACGATTGAAACTCATTCTCTTTCTCTCTCAGAGTTCATACATTCAACATGAAATAATAAATTCAGCACAACATTGAAACAAATGCATAACAGAGAGAATAAAACAACTATAAGCATACCATTCAACAAATGTAAACAATAAACATCATAACACCATGAAATCTGAGTCAAAGCTTCATTTATTAACTCAAATACTCCTGTACATGGGTTCTTCTCTACAACTCTCTGCTACAGTTCTCTTCTTCTATTCTGTGCTAATGATCTAATGATACAATAATACAAAGGAGAGGGTGTCTATATCCGTTTTCCCTCCTACGCTCCTAAAACTCTCTAATATATTAATTCAAAGCTACCTGCTTTCATTAAATAGACTTAATGTCTACTACATCTAACATATGAGAGAAAATCACTCAAGATCTGTTTACAACATTTAGACATAAATGCAAGTTTGCCTCCTTTAACTGTTACATTAATATTTTCTCTTTAAAATTTCAAAACATTTCAAAACGTGCTGGTGCTTTTCCAGCTATCCTCCACCTGCATGGTCGCTTGGATGCTTACGATGGTCCTGCATCATACTCCCTTGCTTGAAAATTTTCATGAACTCCTGTTCATGAGCTCTTGCATGGTCTGTCCATGCTTCTAAATTTCTGCTTCATCCTCCCAACTGGCATCTTCAACTGGATGTCCCTTCCATTTGACCAAGTATTCAAAATACTCTTTCCTTTTGGTTTTTTTGCTGACCCTCTTGTCAATTATACTTTCCATCTGTGGATTTTCATCTACAGGTATTTATTTTTTCCATTGAATGTCTATCTGTTCATCCTCTACTCCTTCTTCTTTAGTTCTGTAAGGGTACAAATCTGCAACGTTGAATATCGGTGAAATTCTGATCCCATCAGGTAATTCAATCTCATATGCATTTGCCCCAAATTTCTTCATGACTCTGCATGGTCCAATTGTTTTCATCTTCAGTTTGTTATACGTTCCCCCGGGGAACCTCTCCTTCCTCAGATGTGGAAGAATCAAATCGCCAACTTCAAATTGAAGTTCTCGCCTGTGTTGATCTACTATGCGCTTGTATTCTTGACTTGAACTCTGCAATCGCTCCTTAATTCGACTGTGAATCTCCTTCATTGCTTCTGCAAAGTCCTCTGCACTAGCACTCCTGAATTCATTTTGTTCCGAATATTTCAAGTCAGAAACTCCCCTTGGATGCATTCCATATAAAATCTGGAATGGACTCTGCCTTGTGCTTATGTTGAGTGAGTCATTGTAAGCAAATTCCGCCTGTGGTAGAATGTGATCCCACTGACTGTGGTGTTCAGTCACTAAGATTCTCAACAAATCTCCCAATATCTTGTTCACAACTTTTGTCTGCCCATCCATCTGAGAATGTTACACTGAGCTAAATGACAAAATTGTCCCCAACTTCTTCCATAAATTCCTCCAGAAATGTCCCACAAACTTGGTATCTTGATCAGAAACAATACTCTTTGGCAAGCCATGAAGTCTGATGACTTCCTTGAAAAACAGGTTCGCAATATGAGTTGCGTCGTTGGTTTTCTGGCATGGTATGAAATGTGCCATCTTTGAAAAAATGTCTACCACCACAAAGATCAAATCATATCCCCTTTGTGTCCTTGGAAGTCCTAATATAAAATCCATGCTCACTGCATCCCATAGCCTCTCAGGTATGGGTAACGACTGGTATAACCCTGTGTTTTTCCTTTTCCCTTTTGTGTGTTGACAAATTCTATATATGTCCAAAAATTTCTTGACATCTTTCCTCATCCCTGGCCAAAAATATGAGCCATTCAACTTTGAGAACGTCTTATCATGACCGAAATGTCCAGCCAATCCTCCACTATGTTTTTCCTTCAACAAATTCTCCCTCATGGAGCATTTTGGAATACATAGCTGATTGCCTATGAATAATAATCCATCCTGGATCATATACTCGGTCCATTAGCTTCTGTCCCTAAGAATTGGATTCTCAGATGCCTCATATGCTTCCTTAAAATCTGGGTCATCCCTATACATTTCTTTAAGGTTATCAAAACCCAAAGTCTTGACTCTGAATTCTTGCATAAGAAAACATTTCCTGCTCAAAGCATCAACAACTTTGTTAGCATTTCCAGAAATATGCTTAATCACAAAAGTAAAATGCTGCATGTATTCAACCCATTTAACATGTTTTTGGTTCAACTTCTCCAGTTGAGTCATGAATTGTAAAGCATGATTATCACCGTACAAAAAAAACTCCTTGGGAACCAAATAATGTCTCCATTTCTTCGGCGCTTGTATGACCGCATAGAATTATTTATCATATGTGGAGTACTTAGCCTTTGCTTCATTCAATTTTTCACTGAAGTATGCGATCGATCGATCATCTTGGCTCAAGACCACTACAATTGAAAATCCACTCGCATCACATCTGACCTGGAATGTCTTGGTGAATTCTGGAAAAACCAAAATTGGTTGCTCAGTAATCCTCTTCTTCAGCAGGTTGAAACTCTTCTCTACTTCTTCTATCCAGTGAAAAGATTTATGTCTTTTCTTCATCGTATCCATCATCGGTGCACTAATCCCACTTAAATTTCGGATGAATTTCCTGTAGAAGCTAGCCAAACCATGGAAGCTTCGAACTTCAAACACACTCTTTGGTGATGGCCAATTCTGAATCACATTTACCTTTTCCGGATCCATCTTCATCTCATTTTCAGAGATAAAAAAACCCAAATAAATGAGTTATGTCCTCATAAATGATGATTTCTTCATATTAATCAACAATTTCTCTTGCTGTAATTTCCTCATCACTACAACTAAGTGATTTAAGTGCTCTGCTGCTGTCTTGCTGAAAATTAATATATCATCAAGACATACAATGACGAATTTCCCTATGAAATCCTTCAAGACTTCGTTCATCAATCTCATGAAGGTACTGGGTGCATTCATTAATCCAAATGGCATGACAAGCCATTCATACAACCCCTCATTCATTTTGAATGTTGTCTTCCATTCATCACCTTCTCTCATTCGAATTTGATAATATCCGCTTTTCAAATCAATCTTTGAAAAAAACTTTGCTCCACTCAAGCAATCCATCAAGTCGTCCATTCTTCGAAATGGAAATATGTATCTAATGGTAATATTATTGATTTCCCTTGAGTCTCTACACATTCTCCAACCTCCATCTTTCTTTGGACTGAGCACTGTTGGAACAGTGCATGGACTCAATCTTTCTCGATTAAATCCTTTGTCCATTAAGTCCTGGACCTACCTCTTGACTTCTTCATTTTCCTATGGTGTCAACCTGTACGCTGCTTTGTTCGGTAAACTGGCTCTAGTATTAAGATCAATGTGATGACTTATACTCCTGATAGGTGGCAACGAACAAGGTAGTTCATCCACTACTATATCAACAAACTCTCCCAGCCAATTTTGGATTTTTTCTGGTAAATCATATATTCTTGTACTGGTCAAAACAATTCTGGGCTTTTTGACCACAATAAATTGTGTGTCTTCCTTCTTCTTAACCTCCTCAATAATTTCCTTCCCACTCATGAGAAGTACAGTGTTGCTCACCTCCGGTTTCACTTCTTTATCCTTAATCGGCAACAACATGTGAGTTCTCCCATTTTTCTCTAGGGTGTATGTGTTCTTTCACCCATCATGACTCACATTTCTGTCATATTGCCATGGTATACCCAACAATAGATGACAAACATCCATTGGAATGACATCACATAATATTTCATCTTTATATCCTCCTATTTTAAATTCAACTAAACATTGTTTAGTGACATTTGCCTGATGTACTTTTTGTAGCCACAAAACTCTTTATGGGCTTGGGTGTATGACAGTCTCCAGCTCTAGCTTTTCTACCATCTCTGTAGAAACGAGATTCTCTGTGCTACCACTGTCCACTATGACTTTGCATACTCTATCTTTATCTTTGCAAGTAGTCCAAAACATACTGTTTCTTTGGGCTGGGTTCTCTTCCTCCTTCTCTGGCGTTAAGAGAACTTTCCTCATCATTAAAGATCTTCCTCCCTCAACATCTTCTTCCTCAACATTCTGTCCTTGAGCTTTGACAATGTGAGTTTGACCACCTTCTTTCTTCCTTTCTGGACACTCATAGGATCTATGTCTGATTTTTCCATAGACAAAACATTTCACTTCACCGCCTCTGCCTCTTCCTCTTCCTCTGGCTCGAGGAAAAGTGTTTCTATCAGCATACTTCCCTCTTTGTGAGCTTTCCCCTTTCTCAGTTTCAGTTTGAGGTTTCTTCCATTCTTTTTTAGATTTATGAGTTTTGTCTTGGCCAATTGTTTTGCCTCTGGCTTGAATTCTACCTTGACCTCTTTGACCTTGCTTCCATCTCATCTTCTCTTCAGCTTTCAGAGCCATATGATAAGAATCCTCCATAGTCCAAAGGGTCATCATGCTCATCTCATCTTGAATGTCATATCGTAGACCATTCATGTACTTGGCAACCTTTTCATCATCGCTTTCCCGATGAACTACTCTGATGTTTATCCTGTAGAATTCTTCAGTGTATTCTTTCACTAAACCCAACTTCTGTCTCAAATTCTGCATCCTCCAAAACAGAGTGATTTGATAATCCTTGGGTATAAATTTGGCTTTCATCTTATCAACCATTCTATCCCAGCTTTTGATTTTTTGCTTGCCTTTGCAACGTCTGTCAGCCTGCAGTTCATCCCACCATAATGTTGCATGCCATTTAAGTATAGTAATGACATGTTTGACTTTCTTGTCTTCCTCGACATCCTTATAGTCAAAGTATTTATCCATAGCCCTAATCCAGTCTAGAAGTTCTTCAACATCCAGGTTTCCCTCATACAATGGAATGCCCATTTTTTCTTTGGCACCTATCCTCGCAACAACCCTCAAAAGGTGTTCATCAACAACGTCTTCGGCTATAACTTCTTCTCCTTCATTTCCAGCTTCATTTTCCCTTTCATCCTCGCTAATATCTCCAACGAAAACTATGCGTCTCTGTGCTCTCTCCATGGCATCAAGCCTGACACGTAATTTGCGCATTCCTCTTTCCATTGATGGATTAGGCATCGGTCTGTCTCTTCTTCTCGGTGGCATGGAAATAAAATTTCTCTCTTTCTCTGCTATAGAAAGCAAAGAACTTGTTATGTCGCTCTGATACCGCACCGACGCAAGACCCCCGACCCTCGGGCCAAGATCTATGCAGGATCATTGTAAATCTACCCCCTGAGTCTGATTGACTCTTTGATTCCCCCTTAGAGAATTCCACACACACAACACGTTGTTTTTCCACAGGTCCTTATGAGTATGCCCATGTGATAAAACAAAAGGCATCAACCCTAGTCTCCTGACCACAATAAGATCGCGCCCTTCAACCAATCGGGACTTCAGGTTTCACGATTTCATGATTCCCGTTGTCGAGTTTCTCAGCCCTTTAACCCACCGAAACCTGAAATGCCGAAATGTCGAAGTCTTTGGCCGTGTCCTCCTCCACTACTGTGTCACATTTCATGACTTCAAGAATTTTAGAGCAAAGAATCCAGACCATTTGTCTTCGAAAATGCTAAAATGATGAACCCTGATGCGTTCAACAAAGGCTAGCTCTCCAACGTCTATGAATGGGAATTTTTCGCCGATTCTGAGTTTTGGACTTTGCGATTTTGCGAATTCGGCTGTAAGACTGCTGACTCTTCAACCTTGAAAACCCCAAAATGGTCAACGAGGATTGCCTCCACCTGGTGACGAGTACGCGTCACCTGTCCACTCCGCTGTCCTCTATCGCTGAAGTGGATTCTTTCCACCTTTCCACTCGAGATTTTCAGCTTTTGGGACTTGAACTAAGCCCCGACAGGCGTTCCTCTTCCCCTTCAAAACCCTGAACTTCGAAATGGTGGCTTCCACGGGATCAATGGCTAATAAGCCTTCGTTTGATCTGACGAGCCACGTTATTTTGGGCTTCCGGGTGCCGGGAGTTCGAAACTCTCGATCCCAGAATGCTAGCTCCTCTACTTCCCGACACCCGAAGTGCCGAAATCCTGAAATTCACGCCCAAGTCCTGTCGCGACTCGCGACTTTAGGATTTCCATTCCACTATGCCCTGACTCCTTGTCATCAGGACCCTCTAAATATCGAACTCCAAATTTCTGAATCACCGAAAATTCCACTCCTTGTATTCACACGCGATAATACATTTCATGATTCAGGAGTTCGAGTGACCAAGGGATTTGGCTTGCACTCCAGACTTACAAACCCCGATTTGCCGAAATGATCTTGACGTCTCAACGGTCACGATCAATGGTCGACATTGAATCTTGAAACCAATGTGATTGGTTTGTCCAACCCTTATCCACCCTGCAACTCCTATGGATCCTACGGTCTTCGCGACTTCGTGAGTTCTCCACGGAGAATTTCAACCGTCTGATTTACTCCTCGATGACTTTTGCGAAATGAACCAGTGTTCTTCCACTGGAACTTAACTTGAATTATGCGCGATGATTTCGCTTCCCGTCTTCCTTTGAACACTTCAAAGGCACTGAATCTCCTGATATTTTACTTGCAAACTCAAGCCTCGAAAGGACTCCTGCACGCACTCCTTGCGACAATATTTCAAATACTCCTGGGTATTTGATCTCTTGACTCTGTGCACTCTCTACAACAATAGTCCTTCACCTTTCAACCTTAGTTGATAATTTTTAAGGCCTCGACTAGCCTATGCACACCTTACACGACTTCTGTGCGTCACCTGCACTTCAGCTGGAATGAGAACAATGGTATCCCTCCTGAGCTTTTTGAGATAGACTCAGAACCTTTGTCAATGCACACCTTGTGGACATTTCACCACACTCCTTACAGGAACTCTATTAGGAAGAGAAACAATTGAAACTCATTCTCTTTCTCTCTCAGACTTCATACATTCAACATGAAATCATACATTCAACATAACATTGAAACAAATGCACAAAAAAGAGAATAAAAAAACTATAAGCATGCCATTCAACAAATGTAAATAGTAAACATCATAACACCATGAAATCCGAGTCAAAGCTTCATTTATTAACTCAAATACTCATGTATATGGGTTCTTCTCTACAACTCTCTGCTACAGTTCTCTTCTTCTGTTCTGTACTAATGATCTAATGATACAATAATACAAAGGAGAGGGTGTCTATATCCGTTTTCCCTCCTACGCTCCTAAAACTGTCTAATCTATTAATTCAAAGCTACCTACTTTCATTAAACAGACTTAATGTCTACTACATCCGACAGATGAGAGAAAATCGCTCAAGATATTTTTACAACGTTTAGACATAAATGCAAGTACGCCTCCTTTAACGGTTACATTAATATTTTCTCTTTAAACTTTCAAATCATTTCAAAACATGCTGGTGCTTTTCCAGTTGTCCTCCTCCTTCATGCTCTCTTGGCTACTTACAATGCTCCTGCATCACAAATGCACCTGTTGTTTTTATGTTCCTAATGAATGGTGTGTTCATGGAATATCTAGACAATTTTGTCATAGTATTTTTGGATGACATCTTGGTGTATTCCAAGTCAGAGCAAGAGCATGAACAACATCTGAGGATGGTGTTGCAGGTGCTAAGGGAGCACCAGTTGTATTCCAAGTTGAGAAAATGATCATTTTATCAAAATCGGATCCACTATTTGGGGCAGATCATCTCAAAGGATGGGATAGCCATGGATCTTGAGGCGATTGAGGCCATCAGAGAATGGTTAGTGCCAAAGAATGTGATAGAAGTCATATCCTTAATGGGTCTAGCTGGTTATTACAAAAGGTTCATTGTAGGGTTCTCAAGGACAACTCACCCTATCACTTCCTTGCAAAGGAAGGAGAATAAATTTCAATGGATAGAGGAATGTGAGAAAATATTCTAGCGATTGAAGAAGTTGTTAACCAGTGCTCCAATCCCGAGGATTGCAGATCCAAATATGGATTTTGTGGTTTGCACATATGCATGCAAAGAAGGACTGGAAGGAGTCCTCAATCAAAATGGATTTGTAATTTGTTATGAATCCAGAAAGTTGAAAGAGCACGAAAGGAATTATGCCACTCATGATTTAGAGTTGGCAGACATCATTCACGCTCTAAAGAAATGGAGACATTATCTTATGGGAAGGAGGTTTGAACTAAGGACAGACCATAATGATATAAAGTATTTGTTTGATCATCCAACCTTGAATGCTAGGCATAGTAGATGGTTGGATTTTCTTTCTGAGTATGACTTTGATATCAAGCATATCAAAGGAAAGGAGAACAAAGTGGTTGATGCGCTCAGCAGGAGAGTGCATGAACTAAATTCTACATCCATTAGCATGTACCAAGCTGATATTAAGGGCATAATTTTGGAAACTACAAATGCATATTTGTAGTACAGGGATTTGGTAGAAAAGCTACAACAAGGCAAGATGCCATGGAAAGTGGAAAATTATAAATTGGAAACTGATGGAACACTTATGTACAAGAACAAAATTTATGTATCTAACGTCCAAGAATTGACACTTATGATTTTGAATGAAATGCATAATGTGCCTTACGTAGGGCACACTGGATATCAGAAAACTGTGGCAGCAGTCAAGAGCCATTAATTTTGGCGAGGTATGAAGAAAGAAATTGCAGAATACATCACCATATGTATGGAATGCCAGAAGGTTAAAGATGAGAATAGGCACCCAACACAGTTTCTACATCCTCTACCTATTCCTGAGTGGAAGTGGGAAGTGGTGACAATGGATTTCATCACAGGATTTCCCAGGACATGCAAGCAACATGATTCAATCATGGTGGTGGTGGACAAGCTTACAAAAGTTGCCCATTTTATTCCATTAAAGACTACTCACAAGGCAGCTAATGTTGCTGATATTTTTATGAGGGAAATAACACGATTGCACGGTATTCCCAAGACAATTATGTCTGACAGAGACTCCAATTTTGCCTCCAAATTATGAAAGGGGTTGTTTAAAATATTTAGAACGAATCTAAACTTTAACACAACCTATCATCCTGAGTCTGATGGGCAGACAAAGAGGGTGAACAAAGTAATATAAGACATGCTAAGGATGTATGTGATGGACAAACCATCTATATGGGAAGACTACCTACACTTGGTAGAATTCACTTACAACAATGGGTATCAAGCATTGTTGAAGATGATCCCATTTGAGGCACTTTATGGAAGGAAGTGCAACAATCTAGTAAGCTAGGATAATCCAGCTGATAGAGCATTGGTTGGGTTAGAGTTGCTCAAGGAAATGGAAGAGAAAATGATAAAAAATAAGCATAATTTAAAGGCTACCCAAGATAGGTAGAAGAGTTATGATGATAAGAACAAGACCCACAAAGAGTTTAAAGTGGGTGATCATGTTTTCCTTAAAGTTGAAGCCAACAGAAGTTCCCTGAAACTGGGAAACTGTTCCAAATTGGCAGCGAGATTTTGTGGGCCATTTGAAATCATAGAAAGGATTGGGATAGTTGCATATATGCTTTCATTTATTTCATCCATGAATGTACATAATGTGTTTCATATTTCATTTCTTAATAAATATATACCTGATGCTAATCATGTAATTGATTGGAATGTGATTCAGGTGGAGCAAGAAGGTGGAGCATCTAGTGCACATATTGGGCTGGAAAAGAAAGCAGCTCTAGAATCAAGCCATAGGGCTTGTAAAAGTCTAGTGGACCTGGTACAGTCCCGAGGATGTGACATACGAGCATGAGGATGCTATGCGGGCAAAATACCTGCCTATTTTTAATGAAGATTTTGGAAATCTTGTTGATGTTGTGTAAAATTTGCACTGAGGACAGTGAAAAAATAAGGGGAGGGGATTGTAATACCACAAGTACAAGCCTCAGATATGTCTATGTATTGTAAACATGTTGTATAGTATGGTGATACAAGTGTATATAATATGGTAGGATGATGTGTTTATTAGGCTGGAGAGCCCAGGAGTTAAAGGTCATGAGCCTGATTTTGTATATGTCATTATGGAGATCATTTATAAAATATAAAAACATCACTGCATGTAGACCGACCACAAAGAAAGAGTGATGGGGGACTAAGATTCCATAAGGCTGGGTAAGGGAGAGGAGGCTATGTGTTGGGCCTAGGGGCTAATCTAGGGGGATTACCTCTAAAAGGGATAATAATTTATTATTATTTCCTAAAAGGATAAGGTGGACAATTGTTGAGTGTTGTCCTAAGTTCTTGGAAAGGAACGTATGAAAAATGGAGTGCATGCAACTCCAGGAAGACATGTGTCAACCTGAGTGCATGCATTTAAAGTTGAAAAAGTCAGTCGTGGAGGGGCTTCACTTCTCATTCTGTCATCCTCTACGTTTGCAACTACATACCTGCGCACCCATTCTACAATACTCTTCCTGAGTTCATTGGAATCCTTTTCCAAAACCCATAATGTATCTGTGTTGGACCTCTTCATAGCCACACACATTTGAAGATCAAATCCATGAAGTCGAGCCACATATTCTGTGAAGCATGAGCATCCTAAAATTGTCTATGTTGTGTGTGTTAGAACTGTGGGTTGTTGTGGCCATGGGGTCCCATCGCTGAGTGTGTCTTGTCATCATCATCTATTCCTTGTTGAGCCTTGTTGTTGTCCTCCTAGTGCTTGAATGGAGTTGAAGAAGCAGGTTGTCAGGCCTCTGTGCAACACTTTCTCCAAGTGAGAGAGGTGGTTGTGGTTGAAGAGGCAGGTTGTTAGGCCTATGGGCAACTCTCTCCAGGTGAGAGAGTGTGTTGTGGAAGTGAGTTCTCCTGGAAGGAGTCCCGTAGTTTCTACAAAACTCTAATAATTTGGTTCGACCTTTTGTTGAAGCCCAAGGTAAGGGAGGTGAAGTAGTCGATGGACTGTGTGACAGTGAAGGTGTATACTCTTGGGGTTAGACAGGCATGTGGGGAATCAGAGTCTGTGAGTAGTGGGAATAAGTGGCTCCTGGGAGAGAATCCTTCCTCATAAACTGTGTGTCTTTTGTTGACCTTGCCTAGCCTAGGATTCCCTTGCCCGGTGGAGCTTAGTCCCAACTCGGGGGTGACCTACTGCTGAGAGTGATGAGCATCACAGTCTAAGTTTGGGAGGTTCATGGAAGGTTTGCATGCAGTTGGTGGTGTTATTCTAGTTGACAAGATAAATATAATTTATGTGCTTAATTTTATGTTATACATACCTATGATAATTGAATGTTATCATGTATTTCATTGCATATATGAATTATTGTTTATTCTATTTGAATCTGTATGGTAACAATAACTTTGTGTTATTTGTTTTAAATTTATTAAAATTCACGTTGTGTGTGTGTGTGTGTGAATGTTCCACAAAAGTGGTGTTTCCCAGCCTATTGGTGGTTGGGGAGGTTACATATCGCTCTGGAGTTGTTGATCTTACGTCACCTGTCAACCTGGATTAGATGACTATCGATCATTTGCACTAAGATATGATGGCTTGGGATATGTTTCCTTCTCGACGCTCTCCTTTTCTTTCTTGGACACAAATCTAATGGTCTAGACTCCTTCCAACAATAGATCTGACGACTGTTGTCGCTCCTCCTCATGAGCTTCATTTCTCAAACCCCTTTCTCCTTAGAGGGTTGCTTCGACACTTAATCGACTTTCGGATCTATGCATTCCTTGCAACAGATCTTCGCATCCCTTCAAGAGAAAACTCAAGCTATTTCTCTCGAGATTTTTGAGTCAAATACTCTGTCGACACACTCCTTGCACCCAGGGACACTCTGAACCTCAAATTTTATCCCTTTCGACAATAATTTAGTCTGAAATATTTGTCTCATTAACCACTAACATGGCCCATCCAGGATCAGTGTTGAAACCATGGCTCTGATACCAATTTGTAACATCCCCAACCATAGGAAACCATAGGAAAAATGAAGAGTTTGGGGTATCTATTCCACAAAATTTACCAAATATTTCCACATGGCTCATACTTTTGAAAGTTATCTTATATGTGGGAAGAAAATAATGCTTATAGTTAAAACTTGTTCTCAAAATAATAAGAGAACCATAAGATATATTTAACGTTATATTACATCAAATAATACATTTATTATGATAATATACCTTCCATAATCTAAGACAAACTCATATAATATCTATTTCTTCACGTAGTGCATACAAAGTTAAGACACCTTGTGAATACCAAATGAATAAATTATGAATAAATTTGAAAAAAATAAACCATATCATAGAATTATGAACCAAATTAAACCATACCATGATACCATCAAATTATGAAGAAACTATTTTGGTTAAAGTTTAATAAATACGGTAGATGCAGATCCACACCTAGAAACATAGGTGCCCAATAAGTATAAGCATGAAGTTGTATTCAAGCTTTACAAGTTCAAAAATAAAATTAATTTTGACATGTTAAAATTATACTTGTGAGAAACATTTTTTTTATAGGTCAATTCTATATTGTATGACTTTTAAATATAATAAGTTATTAAAGAATGCCAATTCAATATATTTTTCTCACTTCTTTTTTCTAATATGAAAATGTCAAAATTCCATGTAATCTTATAAAATATAAAGTATTAACTATAATATTTAAACATCTAATGTTAAATACTAGAATGTGAAGTATTAACTTCTAATATTTAAACAATTAATATTAAATACTAAATTACAATTAAGAACAACATGAAATATCTAAACATCTATATACCTTGTTTTCCTATAATTGATTTTTTCCCTAAAATATTTTATCACAAAAATGAAACTATTTTATTTTTATACAATATAATCTTCTAAAATTTGGAGAGTCCATTTTAGAAACTCTTTGTAACTTGTTTTCTTAAAAAACCCCATGAAATAACATTATTGAACTTTAATTAATAAAATATTGGAATTTTATTTGCAAGTTATGTGTATACTAACTTTAAAACACTTAACCGAACAATTATAATTTAAGAAATCATACTTTAGTTTTTAATAATAAAAAGGTTGAAATGCATATTGGTTTTACAAATTAAAATCCAATAGATTGAAATGCATATTGATTTTACAAATTGAAATCCAATAGCTTGAAATGAATATTGATTTTACAAGCAAAACAATGTAATCAATTAGAATTGAGAGAGATGAATCGTTGAAAAAGTTTCGAGTCACACAGTTCTTTGTATTATCATGAGCCAATACCTTAATGGATAAGGGTAGGGTGAGTAGGGATATGTCAACTAATGTGTTTTTAATTTTCAGCCTATGTCTCGAGCAACAATTGTTTTTTTTTAAGGTGATTATGGGAGACCATCTAATCTCTTAAGTCACACTGAGAAAAGAAGCGTGTTTAACAAAAATATAATTAAATTGTGTTAAAATTATTAGTTTGAAAAAGTTAGATATTGTTTTTGTTTGTTAATGTGTTTGGACCTGTTGGCATCACGATTAACCTGTGGTTTCAAAAACCGCGACTCAGAGGCATTTAAGCCGTCAAAATCACCTGGGGATCGCACCCATCCCGAGCCACACCAACCCTTAACATGGTTGGAGTTTTTGTCCCCGCAGTTTCTAATACGGTGAATTTAACAACACAGAGTGGTTTAACAACACACTTCGTCACCAACTGTATGGATGTCAATGTGTTCCAAGGCCCAGCTTATCATATCGTTGTAAGGCATGATTCTCGGTCGTGCTTCTATCTTGTACAACTGCAAATGTGTTATATGTCTAAGCTTAGATGTATAAGAGTGGTCGTCTTCCTCAACAAAGTCTTCTAGACAGTTGATGATTTCATGTTTAAGGACATCAATTACTGCCTTCTGTGACTCGCAAAGTAGTGTCTGATAGAACATATGCATTCGGGTTTGAATCCTCACCCACTGCGTCAAGATGTTTTTCCATTTTCCGCGGAACTATAAAGCTCAAGGAAAGAGAGTGAGCTTACCTCTTACATGAGAAGTCTGTGAGTTCTTTAATAGATATAACTACTAATTGCGAGTGGTGAAAATGATTTTCAAATTGAAGTTCTTTAATTCAAACAAAATTTTATCAATCTTTGTATAGCCTAACCAACGAGGAATTTATTAACCTTAATGGAATTGACTACCTGGAAATCCACAATATTTTCTTGAAACCATTACCCTTTATCGACCATAAATGCCATCGATACTTCGACAGTTCAGTTTGGGAGCTTTGGGTGTGACAAGGTGGAGACCTCTCGAACCCCGAACCCGCGGAGGAGTTAATCTCTGGACAATCGTTTTTAAATCTTAATTAATTGTGTTTAAAAAGTTGTATTAACTTCAAGTGTTTCGAAATTTTGGACTTTAGGGGTTTTGAATATAGCAAAAAGGAAATTTCTCTAAATCCAAAATTGAGAAGTAATTAATTAAATCTTAATCGTGATTAACTTTCGATATTAAATGTTTTGTTAACTCCTTTTTACTCTTTTGAAAGGTCCAATACATCGACATTTTGGAACTTCGGTGATTTGTTGACTCCCTCTATGTTAAAATCCTAAAGGGCCATCTCCCGGAGTGACGTGGCAGAGATGATGTCATTCTGGATGATGTGCCAAGAAAAGAGAGATGCCATGTGTCACTCGAGAGCATGTGAATCATCCAACGAAAATTTCAAAAATAAGTGCCATGTGTCAGCTCATGAAAGATTTAAAAGACACATGTCCTATGACTCGTGTTCGTGAGTTCTTTAGGATTTATTTCCAGCTGTTACTTTATGTTTTTGGAGCTTTGGGGTTTCTACTGTTTAGACTTGTTGGAACATACAAAGCGCGGAGCTCCGAAGCTACCGTTAGAGATTTACCCTTTAAAACTCAGGTGACTCTGGAAATTCGGAGATTGTAAGGGTCACTCAATCAAATTAAGTAAACTCATCAAGGATAGATATTGCACGTGCTTTATTATTAAATAACAAGAAATGAATTTGATTTAAAATTAAAAGACCATTTTCCAAACTTTTTCTTTCTTTGGGTAAAATTTTATTCCTAAGAGGTGAAAAATATAAAGCTCAAAATTTCAAAATTGTGTGTTCCAATAGTTACAACATAAGATATTTTGAGAGAAAACATGATGGATAGCTTTGAAAGAATGCATATTGTTTATGAATCACTTGTTAATATGGTAAATTTTTTGATTTACGCAATTGTGTATATTATAGTATAAACATGGGTATAATCCCTCCTCTATCTAGTGAGCCTCCTAGGTGAGTAAATGACAACCTATGCTTCTTCTATCATTAGTAGAAAAAATCCATCATATTGACTCTATAATTGATGAGGCACTATATATATAGTTGTGTTTAAATAATTTTTATGCATCAATGTGAAATGCGTGCAAAAATACAGTGGAGCTAATAATTGTAATAAGAGTCTCTATGGTCCTAACTAAAATATGATTTTCCTACTACAATATTGTTACTATTGTTATTACTCCCATCATTATTGTTACCAAGATTTAACCATGCACAAAGATATATTAAAATAATTGTTGAATCATATAGTATATGGAATGGGTCTTTAGAAATATAATAAGCATCAATGCAATTCAAAATATCCAATACACACTAGTTCTCAAAATATCCAATACACACTAATTCTTTAGGAGTGTATAATATGCATTAGTTTTTTGATTAGCATAATTTTTTTTGAAAATATAATACACACCAATGCTTTAAATATATATAATATGCACATACGCACATTACATATGTGTGCACTAGTGCACCGTATTATTATAATCACACCAAAATAAAAAACCTTCATTAGGACTTATGATAGCCCATATTTTTTAGTTATAGTGAACATATACTAAAATATCCACTAAAACCTTTGTTGTCAAAGCGAAGGTTTTAGCAAATAATTTTTTGATAAATTTCCCAATCTTGTAATTATTAAAAACCTCTACTAGGTAGTGTTTTTCTTTTAGTGTCGGAAATTCACTGTTGGACCTCGGTTTATGTAGGTCCCTTATACAATATTTTGATGTTAAAATATTCATAGGTTATCCTTGGAATCATGGCTTCCAAAATTGAAGGTGTGGCAGTGTTGAAGCTAGTTTTTTTTTTGTGTCTTAGATGAGCTCTATGTTGACCATGGAAGAGAAAAATCTATTGTCAAATCAGAGTGTGAAGAGCATGGTGAACAAGGTGTAACAAAGGGTAGTTCTTTTTGTGTGTGTTAGTGTATTAAAGGAAAAAATCATCGAGAACGATACTTCCAATGCCCACAAGTTCTCTTCACCTCCGCTCAACAAAAAATGAATGGATAGATACTCCATTTTAGTCATTGAGATTGAATGTGTTGATGTAACCATGGGTTAACCAATGGGGGTCAATGTAGAGGTTTTAACTATGTGGTTTTATGCATAAAGGGTAAAAGTGAAATCATGGGGGATACCTATAGATAATTCAATGATAACCGCAAGGATAATCTCAATGATTCTGAATAGGTACATGTGTTTATTACTATTTATGTTGTTTTTCCTTACCAATGGATCTACATGTTATCTAATCCAATAATTTTTTTTATCTAGACTCAAAATTGCATTGGAGTTACATATGGACTCATCTTCTTGGAATTTATGTCATATTGTTATCTTTTGAAAATCATGTGATATGGTTGGTAAACCTTGGGAAAAATGGAAAAAATTTGAAATTAATGTGATATCGATGGGGAAAC
>ML801199.1:466985-482889 GCA_009831015.1 Picea engelmannii
AGGAGTTCTGTAGAAACTCTACCTGGAGGGTATTGAGCGCGTGTGAGGAGGAACTCTGCTGTGAGTTCGAGAAGACCAGAATTCTGTCGAGGATTCTGAGGAGCTCCGTCTGGAGGATGTCGAGCGAAGTGCGTTAGTGCACAGAGATAGCGAAATTGTTGGGTGTTCTGTGCCTGAGATACTCCGTCAGAAGGGCGTTGAGAGAGTGCGTAGATAGCCAGGAGAAAGGACTCTGTGAGTTCTATCATCTGAAGGAAGTATCCACCAAGGGAGCTTTCATTGGGTTACTGAATACCCAAAAGACTCAGCGAGGAGGTCGGTTGAGCTAAAGGATAGCCGAAGGCGTCCATGTTCTTCATTTGAGGGAGAAGAAGGGACAAATTCCTCAAGGGGTCCGAGTATTCACTGAAGCTCAGGAGGGATAGCACCGTTTGTGTGTAGAGACTCTGCAGGAGCACAAGAGTCAAGGAATCCATTGAGGGTTCAAGGGACAGGAGCTCAGGAGGAGCGTACAGGAGAAAGGACCCGACAGTCGTCGGATCTCAGGAAGAAATCCTGAGGATCGTTGGATCATGGAGAAGCTGCGCGGGTGTTAAACCGGAGGYGCAGGAGGAACCTAGAGACGTCGTGTATCGGCATATCGGGATTTCGACATTCGGTGTTTGGTAAGAGATTGTAATTATGTTGTTGACATAAGTAAAAGTCACACAAATGTAAATCTAACATTGAAAAATGATAAAAAGTTAATAGTGAAGTAAATTTGTAATTTCAATTAACTTTGTTAATCATTTGAACGTGACAATTATATGGTCACACAATAATTTCTTAATCATATTAAGTAAATGTTAAAAAGTAAACAGGTTAAATACATAGAAAAATGATTCGTAGAAAGTTTTTATGACCCATTTTCATTCTTAAAAACTATCTAGTATTTTATACTTCAAAACTTAAAAAAAAATTAAAAAAACATATTTGAATTAATATCTAAATTTTTCGCCCAAAGGGGTTGGATCCAATGGTGGAAAGCGAGGAGTTTTTCACTATTGGGCAAGGTTCAATTCTCGTGAGGGATTTACCTGGAGCCATGGGGACACCTTGAGGTAGTGGTGGAACGTGTGGTTGCACCCAGAGATACTATATTAAATGGCATCGTGACATGTGCACACATAAGTGGATCAAATCCCACCCCCATGTCCTTCAAATTTTTAGTCCCTGAGGTTTAGTACAGTTCGTGACAGAGTGTGTTGTTAAAACACTCCGTGTTTTTAAAGTCACCATATCAAAACCTGTGGGGACAAAAAATCCAACCATGTTAAGGGTTGGTGTGGCTCAGGATGGGTGCAATCTCGGGTGATTTTGACGGCTTAAATGCCCCCGAGTCGCAGTTTTTGAAGCCACAGGTTAATCGCGATGCCAACAGGTCCAAGCACATTAACAAACAAAAACAATATTTAACTTTTTCAAACTAATAATTTTAACACAACTTAATTATATTTTTATTAAACACACTTCTTTTCTCAGTGTGACTTAAGAGATCAGATGGTCCCCCATACTCACCTAAAAAACAATTATTGCTCAATTGCTGCTCCATACTCACCTTAAAAAAAAACAATTGTTACTCAAGAAATAGGGTGAAAATTAAAAATTCATTAGTTGACCTATCCCTACTCACCCTACCCTTATCCACTAAGGTATTGGCTCATGATAATACAAAGAAGTGCGTGACTCGACACTTTTTCAATGATTCATCTCCCTCAATTCTAATTGATTGCATTGATTCGCTTGTAAAATCCATATGCATTTCAAGATATTGGATTTCAATTTGTAAAATCAATATGCATTTCAATGTATTGGATTTTAATTTGTAAAATCAATATGCATTTCAAGCTATTGGATTTCAATTTTTTTTATTATTAAAAGTTAAAGTATGATTTCTTAAATTATAATTGTTTTGGTAAGTGTTTTAATGCTAGTATACACATAACTTGCAAATAAAATTCCAATATTTTATTAATTAAAGTTCAATAATGTTATTTCATGGGGTTTTTAAAGAAAATAAGTTACAAAGAGTTTTTAAAATGGACTCTCCAAATTTTAGAAGATTATATTGTATAAAAATAAAACAGTTTCATTTTTGTGATAAAATATTTTAGGCTCATTTTTGTGATAAAATATTTTAGGTAAAAAATCAATTATAGGAAAACAAAGTATATAGATGTTTAGATATTTCATGTTGTTCTTAATTGTAATTTAGTATTTAATATTAATTGTTTAAATATTAGAAGTTAATACTTGACATTCTAGTATTTAATATTAGATGTTTAAATATTTTAGTTAATACTTTATATTTTATAAGATTACATGGGATTTTGACATTTTCATATTAGAAAAATGAAGTGAGAAAAATATATTGAATTGACATTATTTAATAACTTATTATATTTAAAAGTCATACAATATAGAATTGACCCATAAAATAAATGTTTCTCACAAGTATAATTTTAACATGTCAAAATTAATTTTATTTTTGAACTTGTAAAGCTTGAATACAACTTTATGCTTATACTTATTGGACACCTATGTTTTTAGGTGTGGATATGCATCTACCATATTTATTAAACTTTAACAAAAATAGTTTCTTTATAATTTGATGGTATCATGGTATGGTTTAATTTGGTTAATAATTCTATGATATGGTTCAATTTATTCATTTGGTATTCACAAGGTGTCTTAACTTTGTATGCACTAAGTGAAGAAAAAGATATTATATGAGTTTGTCTTAAAGTATGGAAGGTATATTATCATAATAAATGTATTATTTGATGTAATATAAAGGATAACAATATGACATAAATTCCAAGAAGATGAATCCATATGTAACTCCAATGCAATTTTGAGTCTAGATAAAAAAGGTTATTGGATTAGTTAACATGTAGATCCATTGGTAAGGAAAAACAACACAAATAGCAATAAACACATGTACCTATTCAAAATCATTGAGATTATCCTTGCGGTTATCATTGAATTATCTATAGGTATCCCCCATGAATTCTCTTTTACCCTTTATACATGAAACCACATAGTTAAAACCTCTTCATTTACCCCCAATAATTAACCCATGGTTACAACAACACATTCAATATCAATGACTAAAATGGAGTATCTATCCAGGCATATTTTGTTGAGCGGAGGTGAAGAGAACTTGTGGGCATTGGAAGTATCGTTCTCGATGATTTTTTCCTTTAATACACTAGCACACACAAAAATAACTACCCTTTGTTACGCCCTATTCACCTTGCTCTTCACACTCTCATTTGACAATAGATTTTTCTCTTCCATGGTCAACATAGGGCTCATCTAAGACACAAAAAAAAACTAGCTTCAACACTACCACACCTTCCATTTTGGAAGCCATGATTCCAAGGATAACCTATGGATATTTTAACATCAAAATAATGTATAAGGGACCTACATAAAATGAGGTCCAACAATGAATTTATTGCACTAAAAGAAAAACACTACCCAGTGGAGGTTTTTAATAATTAAAAGATTGGGAAATTTATCAAAACATTATTTGCTAAAACCTCCGCTTTGACAACAAAGATTTTAGTGGATATTTTAGTATATGTTCACTATAACTAAAAATTATGGACTATCAAAAGTCCTAATGGAGGTTTTTTGTTTTGGTGTGATTATAATAGTACAGTGCACTAGTGCACACATATGTAATGTGCATATGTGCATATTATATATATTTAAAGCATTGGTGTGTATTAGATTTTCAAAAGAACTTATGCATATCAAAGAACTAATGCATATTATACACTCCTAAAGCACTATTGCGTATTGGATATTTTGAATTGCATTGATGCTTATTATATTTCTAAAAACCCATCGCATATACTATATGATTCAACAACTATTTTAATATATCATTGTGCATGCTTAAATATTGGATATTTTGAATTGCATTGATGCTTATTATATTTCTAAAAACCCATCGCATATACTATATGATTCAACAACTATTTAAATATATCATTGTGCATGCTTAAATCTTGGTAACGGTAATGATGGGAGTAACAACAATAGTAACAATAGTGTAGTAGGAAAATTATATTTTAGTTAGTACCATAGAGACTCTTATTACAATTATTAGCTCCACTGTATTTTTGCATGCATTTCACATCGGTGAGTCCACAAATCACCGAAGTTTCAAAATGGCAATGTATTGGACCTTTCAAATGAGTAAAAAGGAGTTAATAAAACATTTAATATTGAAAGTTAATCGCGATTAAGATTTAATTAATTACTTCACAGTTTTGGATTTAGAGAAATTTCCTTTCTGCTATATTCAAAACCGCTAAAGTCTGAACTTTCRAAACACTTGAAGTTAATACAAATTTTTAAACACAATTAATTAAGATTTAAAGACGATTGTCAGAGATTAACTCCTCCACGGGTTTGGGGTTCGGGAAGTTTCCACCTTGTCACACCCAAAGCTCCCAAACTGAATCGTTGAAGTATTGATGGCATTTATGGTCGATTAAGGGTAATGGTTTCAATCAAATATTCTAGATTTCCAGGTAGTCAATTCCATTAAGGTTAATAAATTCCTCATTGGTTAGGCTATACAAAGATTGATAAGAAATTTTTTGAATTAAAGAACTTCAATTTGAAAATCATTTCCACCACTCCCAATTAGTAGTTCTATCTAGTAAAGAACTCATAGACTTCTCTTGTAAGAGGTAAGCTCACTCTCTTTCCTTGAGGTTTATAGTTCCGTGAAAAATGTAAAAACATCTTGACGCAGTGGGTGAGGATTCAAACCCGAATGCATATGTTCTATCAGACACTACTCTGCGAGTCACAGAAGGCAGTAATTGAGGTCCTGAAACATGAAATCATCAACTGTCCAGAAGACTTTGTCGAGGAGGACGACCACTCTTATACATTTAACACATTTGGAGTTGTACAAGATAGAAGAATGACTGAGAATCATGCCTTACAATGATATGATAAGCTGGGCCTTGGAACACATTGACATCCATACCAAGAGCATCATCAACCATGAGCAAGTTCTCATGGGATCTTTCCAAAGAGAACACCTACAAGTGATTTACAAACTCTCCCTTACTCCTAAATACACTTACAATGTCGCATTCCTTATAGAGTTTGAGATAAAATATTTATCCAATACGCTAGGAGTGGTCATGATATATTCAAGACATGGTGGGGACATCTATAGAAATTCAGAACCGATGCTCATGGTACGTACACCACAATGTATTTGGATGCTCATATGTTGTATGTAGCCATGATGCTCTATCACCTGCTCAAAAAGAAGATCTCTACACATCTCAATGGAGTGGGTAGCCATCATGAACAAGGTAGCCGAGGGTTACACTTTCAATTGGGCCAAAATGTTGTCGAATAATTTGGCCAAGGAAATCGTTGATTATAATACATCGAAATCAAAAGGGAAACCTGCTCCTTTTCACATGTAAGTGAATGTAGAAAGGCTAAGGGATTGTAATTATGTTGTTGACATAAGTAAAAATGGCACAAATGTAAATCTAATATTGAAAAATGATAAAAAGTTAATAGTGAAGTAAATTTGTAATTTCAATTAACTTTGTTAATCATTTGAATGTGACAATTATATGGTCACACAGTAATTTCTTAATCATATTAAGTAAATGTTAAAAAGTAAACAGGTTAAATACATAGAAAAATGATTCTTAGAAAGTTTTTATGACCCATTTTCATTCTTAAAAACAATCTAGTATTTTATACTTCAAAACTTTAAAAAAATTAATAAAACATATTTCAATTAATATCTAACTTTTTCGCCCAAAGTGGTTGGATCCAATGGTGTAAAGCGATGATTTTTTCATTGTTGGGCAAGGTTCAATTCTCGTGACAGCTTTACCTGGAGCCATGGGGACACCTTGAGGTAGTGGTGGAACGTGTGGTTGCACCCAGAGATACTATATTAAATGGTATCATGACATGTGCACACATAAGTGGATCAAATCCCACCCCCATTTCCTTCAAATTTTTAGTCTCTGAGGTGTAGGGGACAGTTGGTGACAGAGTGTGTTGTTAAGCCACTCTGTGTTGTTAAAGTCACCGTCTCAAAACCTACGGGGACAAAAACTTCAACCATGTTAAGGGTTGGTGTGGCTCAATATGGGTGTGATCCCCGAGTGATTTTGACGGCTTAAATGCCCCTGAGTCGTGGTTTTTGAAGCAATAGGTTAATCGCGATGCCAACAGGTCCAAACACATTAACAAACAAAAACAATATCTAAGTTTTTCAAACTAATGATTTTAACACAATTTAATTATATTTTTATTAAACACACTTCTTTTCTCAGTGTGACTTAAAAAATCAGATGGTCTCCCATACTCACCTTAAAAAAAAACAATTGTTGGTCCATACTGACCTTAAAAAAAAACCAATTGTTGCTCAAGAAATAGGGTGAAAATTAATAACTCATTAGTTGACCTATCCCTACTCACCCTACCCTTATCCATTAAGGTATTGGATTATGATAATACAAAGAACTGTGTGACTCGAAACTTTTTCAACGATTCATCTCCCTTAATTCTAATTGATTGCATTGTTTTGCTTGTAAAATCAATATGCATTTCAAGCTATTGGATTTCAATTTGTAAAATCAATATGCATTTCAATCTATTGAATTTTAATTTGTAAAATCAATATTCATTTCAAGATATTGGATTTCAATTTTTTTATTATTAAAAGCTAAAGTATGATTTCTTAAATTATAATTGTTTTGGTAAGTGTTTTAAAGTTAGTATACATATAACTTGCAAATAAAATTCCAATATTTTATTAATTAAAGTTCAATAATGTTATTTCATGGGGTTTTTTAAGAAAATAAGTTACAAAGAGTTTCTAAAATGGACTCTCCAAATTTTAGAAGATTATATTGTATAAAAATAAAACAGTTTCATTTTTGTGATAAAATATTTTAGGTTCATTTTTAGATAAAATATTTTAGGTAAAAAATCAATTATAGGAAAACAAAGTATATAGATGTTTAGATATTTCATGTTGTTCTTAATTGTAATTTAGTATTTAATATTAATTGTTTAAATATTAGAAGTTAATACTTGACATTCTAGTATATAACATTAGATGTTTAAATATTCTAGTTAATACTTTACATTTTATAAGATTACATGGGATTTTGACATTTTTATATTAGAAAAATGAAATGAGAAAAATATATTGAATTGACATTCTTTAGTAACTTATTATATTTAAAAGTCATACAATATAAAATTGACCCATAAAATAATATAATTTTAATATGTCAAAATTAATTTTATTTTTGAACTTGTAAAGCTTCAATACAACTTCATGCTTATACTTATTGGACACCTATGTTTTTAGGTGTGGATCTACATCTACCATATTTATTAAACTTTAACCAAAATAGTTTCTTCATAATTTGATGGTATCATGGTATGGTTTAATTTGGTTCATAATTCTATGATATGGTTCAATTTATTCATTTGGTATTCAAAAGGTGTCTTAACTTTGTATGCACTACGTGAACAAAAAGATATTATATGAGTTTGTCTTAGAGTATGGAAGGTATATTATCATAATAAATGTATTATGTGATGTAATATAAAGTTAAATATATTTGATGGTTCTCTTGTTATTTTGAGAACAAGTTTTAACTATAAGCATTATTTTCTTCCCACATATAAGATAACTTTCAAAAGTATGAGCCGTGTGGAAAAATTTGGTACTTTTTGTAAAATAGATACCCCAAACTCTTTATTTTTCCTATGGTTTCCCCACCGATATCACATTAATTTCAATTTTTTTCCATTTTTCATAGGGTTTACCAACCATATCAGATGTTTTTCAAAAGGATAGCAATATGACATAAATTCCAAGAAGATGAGTCCATATGTAACTGCAATGCAATTTTCAGTCTAGATAAAATTTTTTATTGGATTAGATAACATGTAGATCCATTGGTAAGGAAAAACAACACTGGTCTTTGAAATCTTTCATGAGCTAACACATGGCACTTATTTTTGAAATTTTCGTTGGATGATTCACATGCTCTCGAGTGACACATGGCACCTCTCTTTTATTGGCATGTCATCCAGAATGATGTCATCTCTGCCACATCACTCTGGGAGATGGCCCTTCGGGAGTTTAATGACGCAAGCTTTCCCTCGGCGGCAGCCGTTCTCACCAGGACCTTTTTCTTCCTGCCCCGAAGAGTTGTAATACCCTTCAAATCCCTTATCGGGACTTCTTGTCACCCACAGGATACTCTCTTTTGATCTCCCGCAGTCACTTTGGGAAATCGGGCTTCGCGATATCGCGAACCCTGTGTGCACGTTCTCGTGCAATTCCAAACCCTGATCCCCGATGGGTCAACGGGTCAACGCTTTCCACTCCCGTCGGAGATTTCCCTATCGGGAAATCGCTATCCACGATGTCAACACTCTGACTTTCAAAACCCCGAGTACTGAGGTACCGATTCCCCGATATAGCGCCACCTGTATGCCACTAACTCTCGGGGTCCCTCTCTGCCACGTCACCTCGGGATTTCGCAGATCACAAATCCATGATGTAAGTTTTCTTTGCTGTCAAAAACCCCGAACGCCGAATCCCGATTCTCCGACTTCTTGCAATCTCGCGCCACCTGTCCTTGTCACAATCGACAGCCCCGTTTGATTCGGGAATTCGCTACTCATGATTTTGACGTGCATGCAACTCTCACCTCGTCAAACACCGAACCCCGATATGCGATGGCTTGACTCTTCCCTGTGCCTACGGGTTAACTTCCCCGTAGCTTCTCCACGATCGGGCGATCCACGGGACTTTGCAACTTCCCCCTGCGAACCCTGTCCGTTGATTCCTCACCTTGGCGAATTCCTTCGCTTCAAAGCCTTTTCCTGTTCAGATCTCTCTTGGGTCTATTCCCACTGTATTCACAAGGAACTACCCTTCCTGAGCTTAAATCCTCCTAATCCTTCAACTGAAGGTTGGCGCACTCCTTGCGCTCGTGTCCAATCACTCTCTAAGTGTTGGAGCTTCTAGACTCTATGTGCTTCCTACTACAACAATCCCTGCCTTCCTATGCTCAACCTAACAGCTAAGACTTCAACTCCGGCCTGCACTTCCCTGCACGGCTTAAATAATCCCAATTTAACTTCTGGGAAGATGAGAAATTTCGTTTAACGGTATGACCTCATCAATGCACTCTATGCGGATGAATTCGACTGCACTCTGTGCATGAATCTCCTGGCTCAGACAGAGAAATAGTTAAAACTCGTTCTCCTCTCTCAACTTCAATTGAAATCCTGAAGACTCATACACAGCATATTCAAAAACAAATGTATGACAGAAAGCAAACATCCATGAGCATAATATTAACACAGAGACATACCACAAACCATGAAGCTGAATTAAGACTCTCTTCTATTAATTCAATCTATACATGGGTGTTCTTCGCAAGTTCTCTGCTCCGCTCTGCTTGTTCTCGATTGATAATACAATGTACAAAGGAGGGTGCCTATATTCCGTTTTCCCTCTCGAAATCTGAAGCTATCAATTCTACAATAAATTCCTATCTAACAACATTAAAACTAATAAATGCCTTCCTATCTGTAATACAATACAAGTGCGCTTCATTAAATTAACCCATTAATGCTTGGCACAACAAATATCAAGGTAGATTTCAAAAAGAAGTTTGCTGGCATGTCCAACTGTCTTTATCTTCTCCACGCGTTGGCTCGCTTGATGAGTCGTAGATGCTCCTGCATCATAGTCCTCGACTTGAAAGATTTCATGGGCTCCTATCCATGAGATCCTGCACAGTGTGCCCATGCTTTTGTATCACTGCTTCTGTCTCCCAGCTGGCATCCTCCACTGGGTGATTCTTCCATTTCACCAGGTATTCAAAATACTTCTTTCGCCTGGTCTTCCTGCCTACTCTTTTATCCAGTATGCACTCCATTTGAGGCTTCTGTGCAACTAGCAATTGCTTCTGCCACTGGACTACTGTTTCCTCAGTTCCAGTGTCCGCTTCATCAGCCCTGTATGGGTATAAATCCGAGATATTGAATATCGGAGATATCCCGATGCCCTCTGGCAACTCAAGCTCATAAGCGTTCTCCCCAAACTTCTTCAGGACTTTGCATGGCCCAATTTTCTTCATCTTGAGCTTGTTATATGTTCCCCTCGGGAACCTTTCCTTCCTTAAGTGTGCCAGAACCATGTCCCCAACTTCAAACTGAAGTTGTCTCTTTCTTTGATCGGCTCTGCGCTTGCACTCCTGATTTGACTTCTGCAGTCGCTGCTTCACCTGCGTGTGAATTTCCTGCATCGCTTCAGCGAATTCTTTAGCCCTCGCGCTGCTAGTTTCAGCCTGTCCTAACTCCCTAAGCTCAGACACTCCCCTTGGCTGTGTCCCATACAAAATCTGGAATGGGCTCTTGCCTGTACTCCGATTCATCGAATCGTTGTACGCGAATTCTGCCTGTGGCAATATCTGGTCCCAACTGCTATGGTGCTCTGACACCAAGCTCCTCAATAGATCCCCCAGACTTCTATTCACCACCTCTGTTTGGCCATCCGTCTGCGGATGATAAGCAGAACTAAATGCCAAATCAGTTCCTAGCTTCTTCCATAGCGTCCTCCAAAAGTGACCTATGAATTTCGTATCCCGATCCGAGACTATGCTCCTTGGCAATCCATGCAATCACACAATCTCTTTAAAAAAAAAATTCGCGATGTGCGTCGTATCGCTGGTCTTATGACATGGAATGGAATGTGCCATCTTCGAAAACCTTTCCACCACTACAAAGATGGAATCCACTCCCCTCTGGGTTCTTGGCAATCCTAGAACAAAATCCATACTAATTTCCTCCCATGGTCTCTCGGGTATAGGCAATGGCTGATAGAACCCTGTGTTCTGCTTTCGGCCCTTCGCATGTTGACATATCCTGCATCTGTCAACAAACCGTTTGACATCGGTGTGCATCCCCGGCCAAAAATACGATTCGCTCAGCTTGGCGAATGTCTTATCATGTCCAAAGTGACCTGCTAATCCTCCGTTGTGTTTTTCCCTCACCAAATTCTCCCTCATGGAGCAATTCGGAATGCACAGCTGATTGCCCCTAAACAACAATCCATCCTGGATCATATATTCCAGCCACAGACTCCTATCCCTGAGAACTGGATTCTCAGCTGACTTGTACGCTTCTCCGAAGTCTGCATCACGTGCATACATATCTTTTAAATTTTCAAAACCCAAGGTTTTGACTCTAAACTCCTACAGCAATAAACATTTCCTGCTCAAAGCATCGACTATTTTGTTAGCAGTCCCCGAAATGTGCTTGATCACAAATGTAAAATTATGCATGTACTCTACCCATTTCGCATGCTTCTGGTTCAACTTCTCTTGTTGACTCACGAACTGCAATGCATGATTTTCACTGTACAGAACGAACTCCTTGGGTATCAAGTAATGCCTCCACTTCTTCAATGCCTGTATGATGGCATAGAACTCTTTGTCATACGTGGAGTATTTCAGTTTTGCATCATCCAGCTTCTCGCTGTAATATGCCACAGGTCTGTCATCTTGACTCAAGACCCCTCCAACAACATATCCACTGGCATCACATTTCACTTGAAATGTTTTCTGAAAGTCAGGCAACACTAGAATTGGTTGCTCTGTTATCTTTCGCTTCAACAGATTGAAGCTCCTCTCAGCCTCGGCTGTCCAATGAAAAAATTTATGCCGCTTCTTCACTGTGTCCATCATCGCTGCGCTAATTCCACTGAAATTTCGAATGAACTTTCGGTAGAAACTAGCCAAACCATGAAAGCTCCTTACCTCAAAAACATTCCTCGGCGATGGCCAATTCCTGATCACTTCTACCTTCTCAGGATCCATCTTCAATTCATTCGCCAATATTACAAAACCCAAATAGATGAGTTCTGTCTGCATGAAGGAACTCTTCTTCAAATTGATCAGCAACTTCTCATGTTGTAGCCTCCTCATCACGATGGCTAAATGTTTCGAATGTTCAGCCTTGGTCTTGCTGAAAATCAGTATGTCGTCCAAGTACATGACCACAAACTTACCGATGAATTTTCGCAAGACTTCATTCATCAGTCTCATAAATGTGCTCGGCACGTTTTTCAAACCAAACGGCATGACCAGCCATTCGTACAAACCCTCGTTTGTTTTGAATGCCGTCTTCCATTCATCTCCTTCCCTCATTCGGATCTGGTGATATCCGCTCTTGAGATCAATTTTTGAAAAATAATTTGCCCCGCTGAGGCAATCCTTCAGATCATCCATTCTCGGTAGTGGAAATCTGTACCTGATGGTGATTTTATTTATCGCCTTGGAGTCTGTACACATCCTCCAGCCTCCATCCTTCTTCGGACTTAGTACCATTGGAACGACACATGGAATCAAACTCTCTTTGACTAGTCCTTTGTCCAGCAGATCTTGTACCTGTCTTTTGACTTCCTCATTCTCTTGAGGTGTCAACCTGTACGCTGCCTTGTTTGGTAAACTTGTTCCGGGTATGAGATCGATGTGATGACTCACACTCCGCATAGGTGGCAACAAATGAGGTAGTTCTTCCACGATGATATCAACTAACTCTCCCAACAGTTCCTGAATCTCCTCTAGCAAGTCGTCCACTCTTGTGCTTGTCAGGACAATTCTCGTCTTCCTGACAACAAAGAATTGTGGATCTTCATTCTTCTCCATCTCTGTGAGAAGTTCTTTCCCACTCATGAGAAGTATTGTGCTGGTTACTTCCGGCTTCACTTCTTTATCTTTTATCAGAAGCAATCTATGGGTTCTTCCAACCTTCTCCAAGGTATATGTGTTCATCCTTCCATCATGAACAACATTTCTATCATATTGCCATGGTATACCCAACAATATATGACATACGTCCATGGGAATGACATCGCACAAAATCTCATCATGGTAAGTCCCAATTTTAAATTTAACTAAGCACTGTTTAGTGACACTTACCCGGTGTCCTTTTTGTAACCATGAGACTTTATATGGACTTGGGTGCTTAGTCATTTCCAGCTCCAGCTTTTCCACCATCTAGGTTGAAACGAGATTATCAGTGCTCCCACTGTCAACTATGACTTTGCAGTTCCTGTCCTTGGTTGTACAAGCCGTTCTGAACAGTCTGCTCCTCTGCACTGTGCTCTCCACCTCTTTCTCAGGTGCCAAAAGAATCTTATGCATCCCAAGCGATCTTCCACTGTCTGCATCCTCATTCTTAGCATCACGCCTCTGCGCCTCAGTGATGTGAGCCTCACTTCTATCCGTTTTCCTATCTGGACAGTCCACGGCTTTGTGTCCATATTTTCCACATGTAAAACATGTGATAACTCCTCCTCGACCTCTTCCTCTACCTCTGGTACGAGGAATAGCGTTGGCGTCAACATATCCGCCACCCTGCTCTGTATGCTGCCTCCTCGGCTCATCATATTGTTGCCTCTGTTCAGTTTGTGGTTGCCTCTGCTGTGAGGTTCCACCTCTTTCAGCCTTACCCTGAGGTCTCTGCCACTCCTCCTTAGGCTTCTGAATTTTTTCTTGGGCAATTGCCTTGCCTCTGGGTTGGATCCTACCTCATCCTCGCTGTCCTTGTTTGTGGCTCAGCTTCTCTTCAGCTTTCAGAGCCATTTGGTACGCATCCTAAATTGTTCGGATGGTAACCATGCTTAGTTCATCCTGAATGTCATACCTCAGTCCATTCAGGTATCTTGCTACCTTTTCATCATCGCTCTCCCGATGACCAGCTTGAATGTTGAGTCTGTAAAACTCCTCAGTGTACTCCTTCACCGTCATCAACTTCTGTCTCAGGTTCTGCATCCGCCTGAACAGAGTGATCTGGTAATCTCTTGGAATGAACTTCGCCTTCATCTTGGCGATCATCTGATCCCAGCTCTTGATATTTTGTTTTCCTTTGCAGCGCCTATTAGCCTGCAACTCATCCCACCATAAGGCTTCATGTCCCTTCAGCTTCGTGACAGCATGCCTTACCTTCTTGTCCTCTTCGATGTCCTCGTAATCGAAGTAGGTGTCGAGTGCTCGGATCCAATCCAACAACTCCTCTGCATTTAGACTCCCCTCATAGACGGGAATGTCCATTTTTGTTTTTGAGCTCATTCTGGCGATGGCTCTTATCAACCGTTCATTCAATGCATATTCCACCGAGACCTCTTCTGCATCGTGTCCAGCTTCCTCTTCCACCTCGGAATCACTGAAATCTCTAGTTCCGACTCCGCGTCTCTGCGTGGTCTCCATCTCTTCGAGTCTCTCCCTGAGATCTCGTATCTGTCGTTCCATCTCTGGATTCCATGCCGACCTTCCTCTTCTTCGGGCATCCCTGTCTTCACGATCAGGTGACTGCCTTTCTCTTCTCAGCGACATTATATCTCCTTTGTCTCTGCTTCAGAAAGAAAAGATACTCCCCTCCAGGCTCTGATACCACTCTGATGCAAGCCCACCCTCGGCGACAGCCGCTCTCACTAGGACCTTCTTCTTCCTGCCCCAAAGAGTTGTAATACCCTTCAAATCCCTTATCAGGACTTCTTGTCACCCATAGGATACTCTCTTTTGATCTCCTGTAGTCACTTCGGGAAATCAGGCTTCATGATATTGCGAACCCTGTGTGCACGTTCTCGTGAAATTCCAAACCCTGATCCCCGATGGGTCAACGGGTCAACGCTTTCCACTCCCGTCGGAGATTTCCCTATCGGGAAATCGCTATCCGCGATGTCAACACTCTGACTTTCAAAACCCCGAGTACCGAGGTACCGATTCCCCGATACAGCGCCACCTGTATCCCACTAACTCTTGGGGTCCCTCTCTTCCACGTCACCTAGGGATTTTGTGGATCGCAAATCCACGATGCAAGTTTTCTTTTCTGTCGAAAACCCCGAACACTGAATCCTGATTCTCCGACTTCTCGGGATCTCGCGCCACCTGTCCTTGTCACAATCGACAACCCTGATTGATTCGGGAATTCGCTACTCGCGATTTTGACGTGCATGCAACTCTCACCTCGTCAAACACCGAACCTCGATATGTGATGGCTTGACTCTTCCCTGTGCCTACGGGTTAACTTCCCCGTAGCTTCTCCACGATCAGGCGATCAATGGGACTTTGCAACTTCCCCCTACGAACCCTGTCCGTTGATTCCTCACCTTGGCGAATTCCTTCGCTTCAAAGCCTTTTCCTGTTCAGATCTCTCCTGGGTTTGTTCCCACTGTATTCGAAAGGAACTACCCTTCCCGAGATTAAATCCTCCTACTCCTTCAACTGAAGGTTGGCGCACTCCTTGCGCTCGCGTCCAATCACTCTCTAAGTGTTGGAGCTTCTGGACTTTGTATTCTTTCTGCTACAACAATCCCTGCCTTCCTATGCTCAGCCTAACAGCTAATACTTCAACTTCGGCCTGCACTTCCCTGCACGGCTTAAATAATCCCAATTTAACTTCTGGGCAGATGAGAAATATCGTTTAACGGTCTGACCTCATCAACGCACTCTATGCGAATGAATTCAACTGCACTCTATGCAGGAATCTCCCAGCTCAGACAGAGAAACAGTTAAAACTCGTTCTCCTCTCTCAACTTCAGTTGAAATCCTGAAGACTCATACACAACATATTCAAAAACAAATGTATGACAGAAAGAAAACATCCATGATCATAATATTAACACAGAGACATACCACAAACCATGAAGCTGAATTAAGACTCTCTTCTATTAATTCAATCTATACATGGGTGTTCTTCGCAAGTTCTCTGCTCCGCTCTGCTTGTTCTCGATTGATAATACAATGTACAAAGG
>ML801199.1:506937-520770 GCA_009831015.1 Picea engelmannii
ACATGAATATGTCCCTTTCCCATAATGATGATATCATCTTATTACATGATTCCTTGATCACATGTATAGTCTAGAGTTTTGAATATATTAATGTCTTTGCTGTGGTTGGTTTGTGTTGTTGTGATTGGACGACGCAAGAGCATCGTAGCAGAGAAAGGATCAACAGAGACAAGGAGAGCTTTCATAAAGTAAGTACATCATCCTTCTTCTCTTGTCCATTCAATACTTTAGAACTAGGGAAAGAGTAGTATTCTGTCACAGTTTGTTCCAGATCCAGGTGGATCTGGGGAGATTGGTCTGTGTCCGCACTCACGAATTTATCCTTGAACACACCCATTCTTGAAATAACTATGATCTAACGTTCGTTTGCTGCATCTTCGGCTGCAACTTCTTTTTCATGTTCAAATTCTATTTCACTTTTGGAATCACTTAGATCCCCAAAACTGATTGTGCATCTTTGGGTTGTCTCCATGTCTTCAAGTCTGGCTCGTAGATCACGCATCTCTCTCTCCATGGCTGGATCAGTCATCTGCCTACCTCTTCTTCTTGACATTTCCCTATCTTCTGGTGGATCGGGTGTTTTCCTGTCCCTTCTCCTTGGCGGCATGATAATTTTTCTTTTTCTTTACTACAGAAAGTAAAGAACCTTTCTGCGCTCTGATACCAAACTTGACACAGCCGCACCCTCTGCCTCGGCAAAGACCTCTGCGCTGACCTCCCGGTCTTAAGGATCATTCTAATTCTAACTTCGAGCCGGAGTGGCTCCTTTGATTCTCCAATGGAACCTCCTTTAAAATTGACCCACAGGTATTTTCTATTCCTCGTGGCCTCTAGGCCTGAGCACTATCCTCTCCACAACAAGAAAATAGAAAATCGGGTTTCGGGGTTTCAAAAATCCCGATGTCACAACCTTTTGTTTCCCGATTTCCCGATCTATGCTATCCCGATATGCTTCTAACTTCAGCTAGCCCTCTGGGCTAGGATCGTGGTCCACACGACCTCCTTTCACATGAGCTCAGTCCTACCACCTTTCGAGATTTCGGGGTTTTTGATGTTGAAATGTACATGACCCCTTGTCCCCCGGATCCCCGATTCTCTGAATCCCGATATGACATCACTAGGAGGCCCTTCCACCGTAAAACAAAATCAACGATCGTGATCATTTACTAAATCAACAGCTCTGGATCTCCCTTGGGACTTCACGATTTCAAATGCCAAAATATCTTTGTCTTTGATTTCCCCGATCTCTCGAATGTTGTTTTCCCGATATGACTTTTCTTTCGGGACTTTTTCCAAAAGTTGTGATTGTTTCCACGCATCCTCAATGATGGAAGGTCTTCATTTGCTTTGGGGTTTTCACTGTGGAAATTCCTGATTCTCGTTATGACAATATGACGTCACCTGGGCCCTCTAACGAAGCTTTCCTCCTCATCGGTATTTCGGACTTCACAATTCCAAAATGCAAGTGTTTTTTTCCTTCAGGATCCGTGGAACGCCGAACCCTGACTTCTTCGGATTTTCCGACATGCATCCCAAATGGATGGAGGGTTCAGATCAAACCTCGGGCTTCGTCCAATGCAAAGTCAAACTGCTTCCTTATGTGAGTCCCGATGGCTAATTTCCCGATTTGGATAATCACGCGACACGCATCCGTCCTTAGATCTGCGACTGAAATCCTTTCGCAGTTTCGCGACTCAAAAGGTCTCGGACTCTTACTCTCCAAATCTTCGATATGCCGATGGTTCTCAGTTCCTTCCATGTGTTCCAACCAATGGATGGTTTGGATTTGTATCGGAGTTTCCACTATGGATTTTCCCGACCTCTTGTCCACAGGATTTCCGATTTCTCGAACTCTGACACCTCGATATCCTGATACCTTCGGGACTTTCACTCGGCTTGAGAGGGTTAAACCCTGTGCAACTCTTGTCAGATCTGACAAATGATGGGTAATTGGGTGAGGATCTAATGGCTCACAACCTCCTAAGCTTGAACTCTATACACATCCATAATCTCCTCGCTTCTTTGTCAGATCGGACGGCTGGCGGGATTTCACTAATCCTCTGTAGAGAATCCTGACCGTCTGGTTCTTCCTCCCTGATGATTTGTACGAAGCGAACCAAGGGATCTTCCTTGGATTTATCCACTTACGCCACAAACTCCAGATGCCTTCTAATCACTCAAATACTCCCATTTCTTGTGCTGCCTTCAATGGTTTCAAAAGGCTTTGTCCCTCCTAATCTTCCTCACGACTTCGAGTCTTAAAGAAGACCCTTGCAGGCACTCCTTGCGGCAACCTTCAAACACTTGAAGTGTTAATCGCTCTTCGACCTTGCGCACACTCTGCAGCAACAATCTCTCAATAGCTTCTCAGGGTTCCACCCCTTTATTTAAGCTTATTCTATGCACACCTTGCATGACTTTTGTGCCTGACTACACCTCTTCTGTGAATATGAGAACAAACGCTATATCTCCTGAGATTTCAGAGATGACCCTCTGAACCTTTTGCCAACACACTCCTTGCGGGCAATCCAACTTCACTCCTTGCAGGAACTCTTACTCAGGCAGAGAAACAATTGAAACTCATTTCACTTCCCTTTCCTCTCAGATTTCAAACATTCAACAAGAAATCATTCATACATAGCCTAAAATAAATTGCATGATAGAAAGAGTAAAACATTCATGAGCATAACATTTAAAGATGCATACACAAAGAATATATGAACACCATGAGTCTAAATCATAGCTTCTTTGTATTAATTCAGAACTTCTGTACATGGAGTCTGCTACACAGCTCTCTGCTTCTCTTCTATGCTCTCCTCTCCTTCTATCTTACAATTACACAATGAGGGTGTCTATATCCATTTTCCCTCCACTCCTAAAACTATCTAATCAGAGAATTTAAAGATACCTACCAACATAAATGCTTCTACCTACTATGGACGAGAGCGGATCTCTCAAGGTCCTTTACAATATATAAGTACGCCTCTCCTTAACTATCTTATTTAAGTTTGGTGCATCCAATCTTCAAAAGTTTTAAACAATTTATCATGTGCTCAAAATGTATTGCGCTTGCCCCATGCTCTCTTGACGTTGACGATGCTCCTACATCAGACGTCATCTCTTACACGTCACTCCGGGAGATGGCCCTTCTGGAGTTTAACATAGAGGGAGTCCACAAATCACCGAAGTTTCAAAATATCGATGTATTGGACCTTTCAAAAGAGTAAAAAGGAGTTAATAAAACATTTAATATCGAAAGTTAATCGCGATTAAGATTTAATTAATTACTTCACAGTTTTGGATTTAGAGAAATTTCCTTTCTTCTATATTCAAAACCCCTAAAGTCCGAACTTTCGAAACACTTAAAGTTAATACAATTTTTTAAACACGATTAATTAAGATTTAAAAATGATTGTCTAGAGATTAACTCCTCTACGGGTTTAGGGTTCGAGAAGTTTCCACCTTGTCACACACAAATCTCCCAAACTGAACCTTCGAAGTATTGATGGCATTTAGGGTCAATTAAGGGTAATGGTTTCAAGCAAATACTGTGGATTTCTAGGTAGTCAATTCCATTAAGGTTAATAAATTCCTTGTTGGTTAGGCTATATAAAGATTGATAAAATTTTGTTTGAATTAAAGAAATTCAATTTGAAAATCATTTTCACCACTTGCAATTAGTAGTTCTATCTAGTAAAGAACTCAGAGGCTTCTCCTGTAAGAGGTAAGCTCACTCTCTTTCCTCGAGCTTTATAGTTCCACGAAAAATGGAAAAACATCTTGACGCAGTGGGTGAGGATTGAAACCCGAATGCATATGTTCTATCAGACACTACTCCGTGAGTCACAAAAGGCAGTAATTGAGGTCCTGAAACATGAAATCATCAACTTTCTAGAAGTCTTTGTCGAGGAAGACGACCACTCTTATACATATAATCTTAGACATATAACACATTTGGAGTTGTACAATATAGAAGCAGGACCGAGAATCATGCCTTACAATGATATGATAAGTTGGGCCTTGGAACACATTGACATCCATACCAAGAGCATCATCAACCACGATCAATTTGTCGTGGGATATTTCTGACGAGAACACCTACAAGTGATGTACAAACTCTCCCCTACTCCTAAATAAACTTACAACGCCGCATTCCTTATATAGTTTGAGAGAAAATATTTCATCCAATACGCTAGGAGTGGTCATGATATAATCAAGACATGGTGGGGACATCTGTAGAAATTCATAACCGACACTCATGGTACGTATGCCACAATGTCTTTAGACACTCATATGTTACATGTAGCCATGATGCTCTATTGCCTGCTCAAAAAGAAGAGCTCTACACATCTCTCAGTGGAGTGGGTAGCCATCATGAACGAGGTAGTTGAGGGTTACACTTTCAATTGGGCCAAAATGTTGTCGAAAAATTTGGCCAAGGAAATCCTTGATTATAATACATCGAAATCAAAAGGGAAACCTGCTCCTTTTTTAAGTGAATGTATAAAGGCTAAGAGATTGTAATTATGTTGTTGACATAAGTAAAAGTCGCACAAATGTATATCTAACATTGAAAAATGATAAAAAGTTAATAGTGAAGTAAATTTGTAATTTCAATTAACTTTGTTAATCATTTGAATGTGACAATTATATGGTCACACAATAATCTCTTAATCATATTAAGTAAATTTTAAAAAGTAAACAGGTTAAATACATAGAAAAATGATTCGTAGAATGTTTTTATGACCCATTTTCATTCTTAAAAACTATCTAGTGTTTTATACTTCAAAACTTTAAAAAAAATTAACAAAACATATTTGAATTAATATCTAAATTTTTTGCCCAAAGGGGTTGGATCCAATGGTGGAAAGCGAGGAGTTTTTCACTGTTGGGCAAGGTTCAATTCTCTTGAGGGATTTACCAGGAGTCATGGGGACACCTTGAGGTAGTGGTGGAACATGTGGTTGCACCCATAGATACTATATTAAATGGTATCGTGACGTGTGCACACATAAGTGGATCAAATCCCACCCCCATGCCCTTCAAACTTTTAGTCCCTGAGGTTTAGTACAGTTGGTGACGGAGTGTGTTGTTAAGCCACTCTTTGTTTTTAAAGTCACTGTATCAAAACCTCCGGGGACAAAAAATCCAACCATGTTAAGGGTTGGTGTGGCTCAGGATGGGTGCAATCCTGAGTGATTTTGACGGCTTAAATACCCCTGCATCGCAGTATTTGAAGCCACAAGTTAATCGCGATGCCAAGAGGTCCAAACACATTAACAAACAAAAACAATATCTAACTTTTTCAAACTAATAATTTTAACACAACTTAATTAYATTTTTATTAAACACACTTCTTTTCTCAATGTGACTTAAGAGATCAGATGGTCTCCCATACTCACCTTAAAAAAAAAACAATTGTTGCTCAATTGTTGCTCCATACTCACCTTAAAAAAAAACAATTGTTGCTCAAGAAATAGGGTGAAAATTAAAAATTCATTAGTTGACCTATCCCTACTCACCCTACCCTTATCCATTAAGGTATTGGCTCATGATAATACAAAGAAGTGTGTGACTCGAAACTTTTTCAATGATTCGCTTGTAAAATCCATATGCATTTCAAAATATTGGATTTCAATTTGTAAAATCAATATGCATTTCAATGTATTGGATTTTAATTTGTAAAATCAATATGCATTTCAAGCTATTGGATTTCAATTTTTTTATTATTAAAAACTAAAGTATGATTTCTTAAATTATAATTGTTTTGGTAAGTGTTTTAATGTTAGTATACACATAACTTGCAAATAAAATTCCAATATTTTATTAATTAAAGTTCAATAATGTTATTTCATGGGGTTTTTGAAGAAAATAAGTTACAAAGAGTTTCTAAAATGGACTCTCCAAATTTTAGAAGATTATATTGTATAAAAATAAAACAATTTCATTTTTGTGATAAAATATTTTAGGCTCATTTTTGTGATAATATTTTAGGTAAAAAATCAATTATAGGAAAACAAAGTATATAGATGTTTAGATATTTTATGGTGTTCTTAATTGTAATTTAGTATTTAATATTAATTGTTTAAATATTAGAAGTTAATACTTGACATTCTAGTACTTAACATTAGATGTTTAAATATTCTAGTTAATACTTTACATTTTATAAGATTATATGGGATTTTGACATTTTCATATTAGAAAAATGAAGTGAGAAAAATATATTGAATTGACATTCTTTAATAACTTATTATATTTAAAAGTCATACAATATAGAATTGACTCATAAAACAAATGTTTCTCACAAGTATAATTTTAACATGTCAAAATTAATTTTATTTTTGAACTTGTAAAGCTTGAATACAACTTCATGCTTATACTTATTGGATACCTATGTTTTTAGGTGTGGATCTGCATCTACCATATTTATTAAACTTTAACAAAAATAGTTTCTTCATAATTTGATGGTATCATGGTATGGTTTAATTTGGTTCATAAGTCTATGATATGGTTCAATTTATTCATTTGGTATTCACAAGGTGTCTTAACTTTGTATGCATTACGTGAAGAAAAAGATATTATATGAGTTTGTCTTAGAGTATGGAAGGTATATTATCATAATAAATGTATTATTTGATGTAATATAAAGTTAAATATATTTGATGGTTTTCTTATTATTTTGAGAACAAGTTTTAACTATAAGCATTATTTTCTTCCCACATATAAGATAACTTTCAAAAGTATGAGCCATGTGGAAATATTTGGTAAATTTTGTGGAATAGATACCCCAAACTCTTCATTTTTCTTATGGTTTCCCCACCAATATCATATTAATTTCATTTTTTTTTCCATTTTTCCTAGGGTTTACCAACCATATCACATGATTTTCAAAAGGATAACAATATGACATAAATTCCAAGAAGATGAGTGCATATGTAACTCCAATCCAATTTTGAGTCTAGATAAAAAAATGTTATTGGATTAGATAACATGTAGATCCATTGGTAATGAAAAACAACACAAATAGTAATAAACACATGTAGCTATTCAGAATCATTGAGATTATCCTTGCGGTTATCATTGAATTATCTATAGGTATCCCCCATGAATTCTCTTTTACCCTTTATGCGTGAAACCACATAGTTAAAACCTATGCATTGACCCCCAATAGTTAACCCATGGTTACAACAACACATTCAATCTCAATGACTAAAATGGAGTATCTATCCAGGCATATTTTGTTGAGAAGAGGTGAAGAGAACTTGTGGGCATTGGAAGTATCGTTCTCGATGATTTTTTCCTTTAATACACTAACACACACAAAAATAAATACCCTTTGTTACACCCTATTAACCTTGATCTTCACACTCTCATTTGACAATAGATTTTTCTCTTCCATGGTCAACATAGGGCTCATCTAAGACACAAAAAAAAACTAGCTTCAACACTGCCACACCTTCGATTTTGGAAGCCATGATTCCAATGATAACCTATGGATATTTTAACATCAAAATAATGTATAAGGGACCTACATAAAATGAGGTCCAACAGTGAATATATTGCACTAAAAGAAAAACACTACCTAGTGGAGATTTTTAATAATTAAAAGATTAGGAAATTTATCAAAAAATTATTTGCTAAAACCTCCGCTTTGACAACAAAGGTTTTAGTGGATATTTTAGTATATGTTCACTATAACTAAAAATTATGGGCTATCAGAGGTCCTAATGTCCTAATGGAGGTTTTTTGTTTTGGTGTGATTATAATAGTACAGTGCACTGGTACACACATATGTAATGTGCATATGTGCATATTATATATATTTAAAGCATTGGTGTGTATTAGATTTTCAAAAGAACTTATGCATATCAAAGAACTAATGCATATTATACACTCCTAAAGAACTATTGTGTATTGGATATTTTGAATTGCATTGATGCTTATTATATTTCTAAAAACCCATCGCATATACTATATGATTCAACAACTATTTTAATATATCATTGTGCATGCTTAAATCTTGGTAACGGTAATGATGGGAGTAAAACAATAGTAACAATAGTGTAGTAGGAAAATCATATTTTAGTTAGGACCATAGAGACTCTTATTACAATTATTAGCTCCACTGTATTTTTGCATGCATTTCACATCGGTGCATAAAAATTATTTAAACACAACTATATATATATATATATATATATATATATATATATAGCGCCTCATCAATTACAGAGTCAATATGATGGAATTTTTCTACTAATGATAGAAGAAGCATAGGTTGTCATTTACTCACCTAGGAGGCTCACTAGATAGATGAGGGATTATACCTATGTTTATACTATAATATACACAATTGCATAAATCACAAATGTTTACCATAGTAACAAGTGATTCATACACAATATGAATTCTTTCAAAGCTATCCATGATGTTTTCTCTCAAAATATCTTATGTTGTATCTGTTGGAACACACACAATTTTGAACTTTTGAGCTTTATATTTTTCACCTCTTAGGAATAAAAATTACCCAAAGAAAGAAAAAATTTGAAAAATGGCCTTTTAATTTTAAATCAAATTCATTTCTTGTTATTTAATATTAAAGCATGTGTAATATTTATCGTCGATGATTTTATTTAATTTGATCGAGTGACCCTAACAATCTCCAAAGTTCCAGAGCCGCCTAAGTTTTAAAGGGTAAATCTCTAACGGTCGCTTTGGAGCTCTGTGCTTCGGATGTTCCAACAAATCTAAATAGTAGAATCCCTGAAGCTTCAAAAACTGAAAGTAACAACTCGCGATAAATCCTAAAGAACTCATGAACACAAGTCATAGGACATGGGTCTTTGAAATCTTTCATGAGCTGACACATGGCACTTATTTTTTAAATTTTTGTTGGATGATTCACATGCTCTCGAGTGACACGTGGCACCTCTCTTTTATAGGCACGTCATCTAGAATGATGTCATCTCTTCCACGTCACTATGGGATATGGCCCTTCGGTATTTTAACATAGAGTGAGTCCACAAATCACCGAAGTTTGAAAATTTCGATGTATTGGACCTTTCAAATGAGTAAAAAGGAGTTAATAAAACATTTAATATCAAAATTTAATCGTGATTAAGATTTAATTAATTACTTCACAGTTTTGGATTTAGAGAAATTTCCTTTCTGCTATATTCAAAACTCCTAAAGTCTGAACTTTCGAAACACTTGAAGTTAATACAACTTTCTAAACACAATTAATTAAGATTTAAATATGATTGTCAGAGATTAACTCCTCCGCGGGTGTGGGGTTCGAGAATTTTCCACCTTGTCACACCCAAAGCTCCCAAACTGAACCGTCGAAGTATTGATGGCATTTATGGTCGATTAAGGGTAATGGTTTCAATCAAATATTCTAGATTTATAGGTAGTCAATTCCATTAAGGTTAATAAATTCCTCATTGGTTAGGCTATACAAAGATTGATAAGAAATTTTTTGAATTAAAGAACTTCAATTTGAAAATCATTTCCACCACTCGCAATTAGTAGTTCTATCTAGTAAAGAACTCATAGACTTCTCTTGTAAGAGGTAAGATCACTCTCTTTCCTCGAGGTTTATAGTTCCGTGAAAAATGGAAAAACATCTTGATGCAGTGGGTGAGGATTCAAACCCGAATGCATATGTTCTATTAGACACTACTCCGTGAGTCACAGAAGGCATTAATTGAGGTCCTGAAACATGAAATCATTAACTTTCCAGAAGGCTTTATCGAGGAGGATGACCACTCTTATACATTTAACACATTTGGAGTTGTACAAGATAGAAGCATGACTGAGAATCATTCCTTACAACGATATGATAAGCTGGGCCTTGGAACACATTGACATCCATACCAAGAGCATCATCAACCATGAGCAAGTTGTCATGGGATCTTTCTGAAGAGAACACCTACAAGTGATGTACAAACTCTCCCGTACTCCTAAATACACTTACAATGCTGCATTCCTTATAGAGTTTGAGAGAAAATATTTCATCCAATACGCTAGGAGTGGTCATGATATATTCAAGACATGGTGGGGACATCTGTAGAAATTCAGAATCGACGCTCATGGTACGTACGCCACAATGTATTTGGACACTCATATGTTGTATGTAGCCATGATTCTCTATCGCCTGCTCAAAAAGAAGATCTCTACACATCTCAGTGGAGTGGGTAGCCATCATGAACGAGGTAGCCGAGGGTTACACTTTCAATTGGGCCAAAATTTTGTCGAATAATTTGGCCAAGGAAATCGTTGATTATAATACATCGAAATCAAAAGGGAAACCTGCTCCTTTTCACATGTAAGTGAATGTAGAAAGGCTAAGAGATTGTAATTATGTTGTTGACATAAGTAAAAGTGGCACAAATGTAAATCTAATATTGAAAAATGATAAAAAGTTAATAGTGAAGTAAATTTGTAATTTCAATTAACTTTGTTAATCATTTGAACGTGACAATTATATGGTCACACAATAATTTCTTAATTATATTAAGTAAATGTTAAAAATTAAACAGGTTAAATACATAGAAAAATGATTCGTAGAAAGTTTTTATGACCCATTTTCATTCTTAAAAACTATCTAGTATTTTATACTTCAAAAGTTTTAAAAAAATTAATAAAACATATTTCAATTAATATCCAACTTTTTCGCCCAAAGGGGTTGGATCCAATGGTGGAAAGCGAGGAGTTTTTCATTGTTGGTCAAGGTTCAATTCACGTGACGGCTTTGCCTGGAGCCATGGGGACACCTTGAGGTAGTGGTGGAACGTGTGGTTGCACCCAGAGATACTATATTAAATGGTATCGTGACGTGTGCACACATAAGTGGATCAAATCCCACTCCCATATCCTTCACATTTTTAGTCCCTGAGGTGTAGGGGACAATTGGTGACAGAGTGTGTTTTTAAGCCACTCTGTGTTGTTAAAGTCACTGTCTCAAAACCTGCGGGGACAAAAAATCCAACCATGTTAAGGGTTGGTGTGGCTCAATATGGGTGCAATCCCCAGATGATTTTGACGTCTTAAATGCCCCTGAGTCGTGGTTTTTGAAGCAACAGGTTAATCGCGATGCCAACAAGTCCAAACACATTAACAAACAAAAACAATATCTAACTTTTTCAAACTAATGATTTTAACACAATTTAATTATATTTTTATTAAACACACTTCTTTTCTCAGTGTGACTTAAGAGATCAGATGGTCTCCCATACTCACCTTAAAAAAAAAAACAATTGTTGGTCCATACTCACCTAAAAAACAATTGTTGCTCAATTGTTGCTCAAGAAATAGGGTGAAAATTAATAACTCATTAGTTGACCTATCCCTACTCACCCTACCCTTATCCATTAAGGTATTGGATCATGATAATACAAAGAACTGTGTGACTCGAAACTTTTTCAACGATTCATCTCCCTTAATTCTAATTGATTGCATTGTTTTGCTTGTAAAATCAATATGCATTTCAAGCTATTGGATTTCAATTTGTAAAATCRATATGCATTTCAATATATTGGATTTTAATTTGTAAAATCAATATGCATTTCAAGATATTGGATTTCAATTTTTTTATTATTAAAAGCTAAAGTATGATTTCTTAAATTATAATTGTTTTGGTAAGTGTTTTAAAGTTAGTATACACATAACTTGCAAATAAAATTCCAATATTTTATTAATTAAAGTTCAATAATGTTATTTCATGGGTTTTTTTAAGAAAATAAGTTACAAAGAGTTTCTAAAATGGACTCTCCAAATTTTAGAAGATTATATTGTATAAAAATAAAACAGGTTCATTTTTGTGATAAAATATTTTAGGTAAAAAATTAATTATAGGAAAACAAAGTATATAGATGTTTAGATATTTCATGTTGTTCTTAATTTTAATTTAGTATTTAATATTAATTGTTTAAATATTAGAAGTTAATACTTGACATTCTAGTATATAACATTAGATGTTTAAATATTCTAGTTAATACTTTACATTTTATAAGATTACATGGGATTTTAACTGAGAAAAATATATTGAATTGACATTCTTTAATAACTTATTATATTTAAAAGTCATACAATATAGAATTGACCCATAAAATAAATGTTTCTCACACAAGTATAATTTTAATATGTCAAAATTAATTTTACTTTTGAACTTGTAAAGCTTGAATACAACGTCATGCTTATACTTATTGGACATCTATGTTTTTAGGTGTGGATTTGCATCTACCATATTTATTAAACTTTAACCAAAATAGTTTCTTCATAATTTGATGGTATCATGGTATGGTTTAATTTTGTTCATAATTCTATGATATGGTTTATTTTTTTCAAATTTATTCATAATTTATTCATTTGGTATTCACAAGGTGTCTTACTTTGTATGCACTATGTGAACAAAAAGATATTATATGAGTTTGTCTTAGAGTATGGAAGGTATATTATCATAATAAATGTATTATTTGATGTAATATAAAGTTAAATATATTTGATGGTTCTTTTATTATTTTGAGAACAAGTTTTAATTATAAGCATTATTTTCTTCCCATATATAAGATAACTTTCAAAAGTATGAGCCACGTGGAAATATGTGGTAAATTTTGTAAAATAGATACCCCAAACTCCTCATTTTTCCTATGATTTCCCCACCGATATCACATTAATTTCATTTTTTTTCCATTTTTCCTAGGATTTACCAACCATATCATATGATTTTCAAAAGGATAACAATATGACATAAATTCCAAGAAGATGAGTCCATATGTAACTCCAATGCAATTTTTAGTCTAGATAAAAAATGTTATTGGATTAGATAACATGTAGATCCATTGGTAAGATAAAACAACATGGGTCTTTGAAATCTTTCATGAGCTAACACATGTCACTTATTTTTGAAATTTTCGTTGGATGATTCACATGCTCTCGAGTGACACGTGACACCTCTCTTTTATTGGCATGCCATCCAGAATGATGTCATCTATGCCACATCACTCTGGGAGATGGCCCTTCGGGAGTTTAACATAGAGTGAGTCCATAAGTCACCGAAGTTTCAAAAGGTCGAAGTGGAACATTGCTAAAGTGGAACATTCATATATTGTTAAAAAATCAATCCTTTAGTGTTTTTGTTATTGTTGTGGTTTTCCTCATCCAAAGAAAATGAGGAATGATATTAAATGATATGATAAAATATAACACAAAAAATAAACACTATGCTAATTGAACACTGGTTCATGGGAATTTGGATAAAGTGTTAAGTGGTTCAATGGGTTTCATTTTGATTGTGACTAGCCTCACACACTTGGCATGAAGAATGAGGCCAATGTAAGTTTTGATTAGCATTAGTAGAATAAACATAAAAAACACAAAGTATATGAATGGGGAAATAGTTCATAGGTACAAGTAGTTAGAATTTTAAGATGTCCATCAAGTTTAAATTCTTGTTTGTGACTAGATCCATCTATATGGTATGAGGGATGATATCGAGTGCAAGTTATATGTGATATAAATATAATAGACACCCCATAGAATTCAACTATAAGCTTGTTTTTCTTCGCACATATAAGATAACTTTCAAAAGTATGAGCCATGTGGAAATATTTGGTAAATTTTGTGTAATAGATACCCCAAACCCTTCATTTTTCCTATAGTTTCCCCACCCATATCACATTAATTTCAATTTTTTTCCATTTTTCCTAGGGTTTACCAACCATATCACATGATTTTCAAAAGGATGACAATATGACATAAATTCTAAGAAGATGAGTCCATATGTAAGTCCAATTCATTTTTGAGTCTAGACAAAAAATGTTATTGGACTAG
>ML801199.1:522186-533104 GCA_009831015.1 Picea engelmannii
AGAGAGAGAGAGAGAGAGCCTCACCAATTAGAGAGAGAGAGAGAGAGAGAGAGAGAGAGAGAGAGCCTCACCAATTACAGAGTCAATATGATGAAATTTTTCTACTAATGATAGAAGACGCATAGGTTGTCATTTACTCAACTAGGAGCCTCTAGATAGAGGAGATGGGTTGAGTGGAACACCTTCATTCTTGTTTTTGTTTTTTGGGTGTCATAGATGATGGAACTCAATCGAATAGGTATACCTAAAGCGTAGTTGGCCCACCATAATATATATATTTATATATTAATAGGGAGGGATCCATCCAATGTTTATACCTACATTTATAGTATAATATACACAATTGCATAAATCAAAAAAATTTACCATGACAACAAGTGATTCATAAACAATATGAATTATTTCAAAGCTATCCATCATGTTTTATCTCAAAATATCTTATGTTGTATATGTTGGAACACACACAATTTTGGACTTTTGAGCTTTATATTTTTCACCTCTTCAGAATAAAATTTTACCCAAAGAAAGAAAAAGTTTGGAAAATGGCCTTTTACTTTTAGATCAAATTCATTTCTTGTTATTTAATAATAAAGAATGTGCAATATCTATCATCGATGAGTTTACTTAATTTGATTGAGTGACCCTAACAATCTCCCAAGTTCTAGAGCCGCCTGAGTTTTAAAGGGTAAATCTCTAACGGTCGCTTCAGATTCGAATGTTCCAACAAGTCTAAACAGTAGAAACCCTGAAGCTTCGAAAACCAAAAGTAACAGCTCACGATAAATACTAAAGAACTCACAAACATGAGTCATAGGACATGTGTATTTTATACTAAACAACTCACAAACACGAGTCATAGGACATGTGTATTTTAAATCGTTCATGATCTGACACATGGTACTTATTTTTGAAATTTTCGTTGGATGATTCGCATGCTCTCGGTGACACGTGGCCAATTAAGATTTAAAATCAATTATCCAGAGATTAACTCTTCCGTGGGTTCGGGATTCGAGAGGTTTCCACCTTGTCACATCCAAAGCTCCCAAACACGAACCATCGATGTATTGATGGCATTTATGGTCAATTAAGGGTAATGATTTCAAACAAATATTGTGGATTTCCAGGTAGTCAATTCCATTAAGGTTAATAAATTCCTCGTCGGTGAGGCTATATGAAGATTGATAAACTTTTGTTTGAATTAAATAACTTCAATTTGAAAATCATTTTCACCACTAGAAATTAGTAGTTCTATCTAGTAAAGAAATCATAGACTTCTCGTGTAACAGGTAAGCTAATTTTGTTTCCTCGAGGATTATAGCGCCGCGAAAAATTACAAAAAATCTTGTCGCGGTGGGTGAGGATTCAAACCCGAATGCATATGTTCTATCAGACAATACTCCATGAGTCACAGAAGGAAGTAAAACCTGGACGCAAGTTTTTGATGTCCTGAAACATGAAATCATCAGCTGTCCAAAAGAATCTGTCGAGGAAGACGACAACTCTTATACATCTAAGCTTAGACATATAACACATTTGGAGTTGGACAAGATATCAGCATGACCGAGAATCATGCCATACAATGATATGATAAGATGGGCCTTGGAACACGTTGACATCCATACCAAGAGCATTATCAACCACGAGCAGGTTGTCGTTGGCTCTTTTCGACCATAACACCTACAAGATATGTACAAAGTCTCCCTTACTGCTAAATACACTTACAATTCCACATTCCTTATAGAGTTCGAGAGAAAATATTTCATCCAATACGGCAGGAGTGGTCATGATATAATCAAGAGATGGTGGGGACATCTGTAGAAATTCAGAACCGATGCTCATGGTACGTACGCCACAATGTCTTTGGACGCTCATATGTTGTATGTGGCCATGATTCTCTGTCACCCATTCAAAAAGAAGAGCTCTACACATTTCTCAGTGGAGTGGGTAGCCATCATGAATAGGTAGCCGAGGGTTACACTTTCAATTGGGCCAAAATGTTGTCGAATAATTTGGCCAAGGAAATTGTTGATTATAAGACATCGAAATCAAAAGGGAAATCTGCTCCTTTTTACATGTCAACATATGTGATGGATGTCATCCGTTCCATGACCCCTTTTCCTCTGATGAATTGGAGTTGGACCCCGACCAGTTCTGAACCTATTCATTTTTATCACTCCAAGTTATGGGAGGAGAAAGCCAAAGAATTATTTTATGAAATTTGTCACAATATCGTAGTGCATGTTCACATAGCCATTTATGGTCACCCACATCCCTCGATTTTAGAGAGAATTATGGGAAATCTAGGCAAGCTCATAGATTGCTTCATTGAGGATAATTTCTCCTAATTATCAAAAAATATGGTTTTAGACACTAGAGACTTATTACATAATTAGTTGGACATGCATGGGCCCTCAAACTATGACACATGTCCTCCAAGTAGTGACTGATCTCATGATTTAAGGTGTGGTTTGGAGGCAAAAGGAAAGCATTGACTTAAACAAGCCATTACCCATATGGCTTCACGCTAATGGACAATGACTCTAACCACAATAGCAACCTTGCTTGTGCTACTTATACGTTGTTATATGTGGTAATTATGTTTGTAATACATATGTATAAGTAGTGTGTAATGTGGATGTAGTTTTAAGGTTTTATAGTGGGATATAACATGTACCCATTATATTGAATATGCATTATTTGAAACTATATGTTTGTGCAAGATAAAGTGATATTTAATATGTATGCCTAATTTTAAGTTAATACATTTTTTTATTTGAACATAAAGTTACTAGTAATTAATGGATATTACTTCTTCATAACTAAAACAAATTTATTAATTATTTTCTTTGAACATTTACAGTGGGTATCAACTTCCTCTCATGAATTACCATAGTGACATAGATTAGCTGATGTGGCATTGTACCATTGAAAAGGGTTTTGGAATTGAGGAAGCTAGGTGGACCAAGGGATCTTTTTCCGAAATAGAATTTTGCGATTAATTGACAAGTTGTGAAATGAAGCAATCGATCAACAATTAAAAAAAAGATAATTTATAATAAAAAAATTAATATCGTCTTGGATTCGTCTCAAAATTGTATTCACTCATCATTTTGAAGGGGACGCGCACGACGATATTCCTTCCAATAAAAAGAAGAAGTTAGAATGTCTATGACCGTTTGAAGGAAACACACGATGTGACCGTTTGAAGGAGAATTAAAATGTTTCTGAAGTAGAATTTGAAAAAAATGAGGACCATGAATTACTCATAATGTTGCATAAAGCACCTACCCATCATTCTTACTCGTTGAATTCCCTTCCATTGAATTCAAATTAGCATTTAGGTCATTGAATATCTTACCTAACCTCTATACATACTGAAAACTCTTCACCTGTGCACATATAATAGAGATCAGCAGAATGGCTAACATGCTCCTGCGAGGAGTCGTCCAATGTCATTGTCGATAGATAAAGATAATGAGAGTCGACGGTACGGTTATGAAGCTGCAGAGTCCTATTTTTTTGATTATCCACATCATCGAGTATTTGAGGTAGCTGCTGGTCTTTGACCTCTTTCTGAAAGGGAAGGGCTTATAGTTGGTCATCTCTATTATCTCATTCCTCTCTGAATCTCACAGAACGAATTCGTCAATTGCAATAACAATATGAATAGAAGGTACTTTGCAAGAGCTTCTGATCATGGAATTCCAAGAGCTAGTTCCAGGTTACAACCAAAGTCTTCTATGGAAATACGCAGAGATTCAATAAAACAAGACGAAGCAAATGATCCTAGAAGCGGCGTCAGGATTGTTTTTTCTTCCTATTCCACCGATGGATCCACCGGATCCACCGTGTGTGAAGCTTCGACTGAGAAAAGAAGATGATCCTAGAAGCGACGTCATGATTGTTTTTTCTTGCTATTCCACCGACCAGATCCACCATGTGTGAAGCTTCAACTGAGAAAAGAAGAGGTCGCTTCCTTTCTTTCAGCGAATAACGTCAACGTGGTGATGAGGAGATGAAACCTATGATATGAGATATATCCTACAAACCAGGTCGCCATGAACCCCATCAATGCCATTTAAGGTCAGTAATCTTTACCCATTGTCACGGTTTATTTTTAATATTCTTCCTCGCTCTTTCGAGAGATTTTTATATTATTTAAAACATATTCAGATGTTTTTATGTTAGGTCTGTGTTTGAGTTTTGAATCATTTTAAACAGATTTTGATCTTTTTATGTTAGTTGTGTGTTTGAGTTTTGAATTATTTAAAGTAGATTCCGATGTTTTATAATATAACATGATAATTGTGTTCATGGCTTGAAATTGGGTGTTTGAGTTTTGAATTATTTAAAGAAAATTCCGAAGTTTTATAATATAATATGATAATTGTGTTCATGGCTTGTTTTATAATATAACATGATAATTGTATTCATGGCTTGAAATTGGGTGTTTGAGTTTTAAATTATTTAAAGCAGATTCCGATATATGTTTTATAATATAATATGATAATTGTGTTCATGGATAGAAATTGGGTTGTCAAGATTCCAATGTTTAATAATATAACATGATAATTATGTTCATGGCTTTAAATTGGATTGTCAAGATTCCTCTTTAGCCAAGATTACAAAAAATCCTCACCCTTCTCTAACCAATAAAACACACTGATGCTACTTCTCAAATACAAATAAAGATAGTGATGATTACTATTTTTTAATCACCTCTTTATTAATGTGGTGGTATATTAGTTCAAACACCCGCCTTGTTTAAAACATGTGGAGGAAATTTGATTGGTTGATTTTAAATATTCTTTAGCATCCAATAATGTAATCTCATTGCCTTGACCTGATTAGATCAGTTAGTCAGGTAGGAATTTCTCATTTCTTCGAGAACAAATCAGGTTATCAGACAATGTGAGACCATAATATTATTAGTTTGTTTGAACCTACATTTAAGACTAGAAGACTCTGCACCGACGGACCTGGAGTTTATTTTTTGTCTGTGAATTGTTTTGTTTTCAAATCACATCATGTTCATAAAAAGTTGGTTAGTTATAGTACAAAAGTTTCACAATATGATCATATGACAGAATTGTTTGTGTTGTGCTTCATGCATATTGATTTAACTATTTGGATTATTACTTGCTTACTGTTACTGGAATTGATATTGCAATAAATGAGTAGTAACCTGTAAATATCATAACTCTAAATGTAAATATCAAGAAGATAATGAGGTTCGGGGAAAACAAACTACCACTACTTTGATGATGATTATTACTTGCTTATTGTTACTAGAATTGATATTGCAATAAATGATTAGTAACCTGTAAATATCAAGAAGATAATCAGGTTCGGGGAAAACAAACTACCACTACTTTGGAAAGTTTGGAAAATGGCCTTTTAATTTTAGATCATATTCATTTCTTGTTATTTAATAATAAAGAATGGGCAATATCTATCGTCGATGAGTTTACTTAATTTGATTGAGTGACCCTAACGATCTCCCAAGTTTGAGAGCCGCCTGCGTTTTAAAGGGTAAATCTCTAACGATCGCTTCGGAGCTCTGCGCTTCGGATATTCCAACAAGTCTAAACAGTAGAAACCCTGAAGCTTCAAAAATCAAAAGTAACAACTCACGTTTAATCCTAAAGAACTCACAAACATGAGTCATAGGACATGTGTATTTTAAATCCTTCATGATTTGACACATGGTACTTATTTTTGAAATTTTTGTTGGATGATTCACATGCTCTCGAGTGACACATGGCCAATTAAGATTTAAAATCAATTGTCCAGAGATTAACTCCTCCGCAGGTTTGGGCTTTGAGAGGTTTCCACCTTGTCACATCCAAAGCTCCCAAACACAAACCATCGAATTATTGATGGCATTTATGGTCAATTAAGGGTAATGATTTCAAACAAATATTGTGGATTTCCAGGTAGTCAATTCCATTAAGGTTAATAAATTCCTCGTCGGTGAGGCTATATGAAGATCGATAAACTTTTGTTTGAATTAAGTAACTTCACTTTGAAAATCATTTTCACCACTCACAATTAGTATTTCTATCTAGTAAAGAACTCATAGACTTCTCGTGTAACAGGTAAGCTAATTTGGTTTCCTCAAGGATTATAGTGCTGCGAAAAATTACAAAAAATCTTGACGTAGCTGGTGAGGATTCAAACCTGAATGCATATGTTCTATCAAACAATACTCCATGAGTCACAGAAGGCATTAAAACCTAGACACAAGTTTTTGATGCCCTGAAACATGAAATCATCAGTTGTCCAAAAGACTCTGTCGAGGAAGACGACAACTCTTATACATCTAAGATTAGACATATAACACATTTGGAGTTGCACAAGATAGCAGCACGACCGAGAATCATGCCATACAATGATATGATAAGATGGGCCTTGGAACACGTTGACATCCATACCAGGAGCATCATCAACCACGGGCAGGTTGTCGTCGGCTCTTTTTGACCAGAACACCTACAAGTGATGTAAAAACTCTCCCTTACTACTAAATACACTTACAATTCCACATTCCTTATAGAGTTCGAGAGAAAATATTTCATCCAATATGCTAGTAGTGGTCATGATATAATCAAGAGATGGTGGGGACATCTGTAGAAATTCAGAACCGATGCTCATGGTACATATTCCACAATGTCTTTGGATGCTCATATGTTGTATGTAGCTATGACGCTCTATCGCTCGTTCGAAAAGAAGATCTCTACACATTTCTCAGTGGAGTGGGTAGCCATCATGAACGAGGTAGCCAAGGGTTACACTTTCAATTGGGCCAAAATGTTGTCGAATAATTTGGCCAAGGAAATCATTGATTATAAGACATCGAAATCAAAAGGGAAACGTGCTCCTTTTTACATGTTGACATATGTGATGGATGTCATCCGTTCCATGACCCCTTTTCCTCTGATGAACTGGAGTTGGACCCCGACCAGTTCTGAACCTATTCATTTTTATCAATCCAAGTTATGGGAGGAGAAAGCCAAAGTTTTATTTTATGAAATCTCTCACAATATCATAGTGCATGTTCACATAGCCATTTATGGTCACCCACCTCCCTCGATTTTAGAGAGAATTATGGGAAACCTAGGCAAGTTCGTAGATTGTTTCATTGAGGATAATTTCTCCTAATTATAAAAAAATATGGTTTTAGACACTAGAGACTTATTACATAATTAGTTGGACATGCATGGGCCCTCAAACTATGACAAATGTCCTCCAAGTAGTGACTGATCTCATGGATTAAGGTGTGGTTTGGAGGCAAAAGGAAAGCATTGAATTAAACAAGCCATTACCCATATGGCTTCACTGTAATGGACAATGACTCTAACCACAATAGCAACCTTGCCTGTGCTACTTATACGTTGTTATATGGGGTAATTATGTTTGTAATACATATGTATAAGTAGTGTGTAATGTGGATGTAGTTTTAAGGTTTTATAGTGGGATATAACATGTACCCATTATATTGAATATGCATTATTTGAAACTATATGTTTGTGCAAGATAAAGTGCTATTTAATATGTATGCCTAATTTTAAGTTAATACATTTTTTTATTTGAACATAAAGTTACTAGTAATTAATGGATATTACTTCTTCATAACTAAAACAAATTTATTAATTATTTTCTTAAAACATTTACAGTGGGTATCAACTTCCTCTGATGAATTACCATAATGACATAAATTAGCTGATGTGGCATTGTAACATTGAAAATGGTTTTGGAATTGAGGAAGCTAGATGGACTAAGGGAGATTTTTCCGAAATAGAATTTTACGATTAATTGACGAGTCGTGAAATGAAGCGACCGATCAACAATTAAAAAAAAAATAATTTATAATAAAACAAATTAATATCGTCTTGGATTCCTCCTGAAATTGTATTCACTCATCATTTTGAAGGGGACGTGCATGACGATATTCCTTCCAATAAAAAGCAGAAGTTAGAATGTCTGTGACCGTTTGAAGGAAATGCACGATTTGACCGTTTGAAGGAGACACATGACGATATGGCAGTAGAATTAGAATGTTTCTGAAGTAGAATTTGAAAAAAAGGAGGACCATGAATTAATCATAATGTTGCATAAAGCACCTACTTGTCATTCTTACTGGCTGAATTCCCTTCCATTGAATTCAAATTAGAATTTAGGTCATCGAATATCTTACCTAGCCTGTATATATACTCAAAAATATTCACCTGTGCACATATAATAGAGATCAACAGAATGGGTAACATGCTCCTGCGAGGAGTCGTCCAACGTCATGGTCAACAGATAAAGATAACGAGAGCCGACAGTACGGTGATGAAGCTGCAGAGTCCTATTTTTATTATTATCTACATCATCGAATATTTGAGGTAGCTGCTGGTATTCAACCTCTTTCTGAAAGGGCGGGGCTTATAGCTGGTCATCTCTATTATCTCATTCCTCTCCGAATATCACAGGATGAATTCATCAATTGCAATAACAATATGAATAGAAGGTACTTTTCAAGATATTTTGATCATGGCATTCCAAGAGCTAGTTTCAGGTTACAGCCAGAGTCTTCTACGGACATACGCAGAGATTCAATAAGACAAGAAGAAGAAAATGATCCTAGAAGCGGCGTCAAGATTGTTTTTTCTTGCTATTCTACCGACCGGATCCACCGTGTGTGAAGCTTCGACTGAGAAAAGAAGAGGTCGCTTCCTTTCTTTAAGCCAATAACGTCAACGTGGTGATAAGGAGATGAAACCTATGATATGAGATATCTCTTGCAAACCAGGTCGCCATGAACCCCATCAACGCCATTTAAGGTCAGTAATCTTTACCCATTGACGTGATTTATTTTTAATATTCTGCCTTGCTCTTTCGAGAGATTTTTGAATTATTTAAAACAGATTCAGATGTTTTTATGTTAGGTCTGTGTTTGAGTTTTGAATCATTTTAAATGGATTTTATGTTTTTATGTTAGGTGTGTGTTCGAGTTTTGAATTATTTAAAGCAGATTCCTATGTTTTATAATATAACATGATAATTGTGTTCATGGATTGAAATTGGGTGTTTGAGTTTTGAATTATTTAAAGCAAATTCCGATGTTTTATAATATAACATGATAATTGTGTTCATGAATTGAAATTGGGTGTTTGAGTTTTAAATTATTTAAAGAAGATTCTGATATATGTTTTATAATATAACATGATAATTGTGTTCATGGCTTGATATTGGGTTGTCAAGATTCCGATCTTGTATAATATAACATAATAATTGTGTTCATGGCTTGAAATTGGATTGTCAAGATTCCTCTTTAGCCAAGCATACAAAAACTCCTCACCCTTCTCGAACCAATAAAACACACTGATGCTACTTCTCAAATACAAATACAGATAGTGACGATTACTATTTTTTAATCACCTCTTTATTAATGTGGTGGTATATTAGTTCAAACACCTGCCTTGTTTAAAACATGTGGAGGAAATTTGATTGGTTGATTTTAAATCTTCTTTAGTATCCAATAATGTAATCTCATTGCCTTGACCTGATTAGATCAGTTAGTCAGGTAGGCATTTCTCATTTCTTTCGAGAACAAATTGGGTTCTCAGATAATGTGAGACCATAATATTATTAGTTTGTTTGAACCTGCATTTAAGACTAGAAGACTCTGCACCGACTGACCTGGAGTTTATTTTTTGTCTGTGAATTGTTTTGTTTTCAGATCACATCATGTTCATAAAAGGTTGGTTAGTTATAGTATAGAAGTTGCACAGTATGATCATATGACATAGTTGTTTGTGTTGTGCTTCATGCATATTGATTTAACTATTTGGATTATTACTTGCTTACTGTTACTAGAATTGATATTGCAATAAATGAGTAGTAACCTGTAAATATCATAACTCTAAATGTAAATATCAGGAAGATAATCAGGTTCGGGGAAAACAAACTACCACTACTTTGATGATGATTATTACTTGCTTACTGTTACTATAATTGATATTGCAATAAATGAGTAGTAACCTTTAAATATTAGGAAGATAATCAGGTTTGGGGAAAACAAACTACCACTACTTTGATCATGACTTATTACCAATAGCTCTTCTCATAGGTGACCATAGATTAACCCAATCTTAAGTTTCTATTAGCAGTATCTCCACAAAATGAATATATTGGCAATAAGTGTGGCACAAGAAGAAGTTGAAATCCTATGGTAAACGATATCTTCTGAAAAAAGGATTATTGGAAAAAGATGTGAGAATTCGTCATCTCTTCATCCTTTATTGTGCCAGTGCGACTATATTGACACAACGACTTTCGATGTTCCTCATTGCGAGAAGCTGGCAGACATGGCTCCCACTCTGATCACAACTCTATTCAAGACAGTATAGAAGCTGGCAGTACATGCTTTGATATATGTCCCCACACAGTATCGCCTCAATGGGGGTTGGTGTATACAGTGTAGGAGTCTTTTTTTATATATATAATAATTTATTTATCAAATAATTAATTTTATGTCGATATGATTTTCTATTTCATTTAAAATTTTACATGTTTTATTTATTTTAAATAATGTATTTATTTTATAGATTATTTAACTTAATTATATAATTTTATTAAAAATTATATGCATTTAATTTATTTTAGATATATATTAATTGTTTTTATTTATTAGTTTAAGTAATATAATGTTTTTTTCCATAATAAGTTGATTTTAAGGTTTTCATTATTTTTTTTTTAGGTAAAGTTTTGTTAAAGTAACATTTTCAAAAAGTTATGTAAAAACAATTTTTAACTCCATATCTTGACACATGGATCTTTGTTGTACTCCTAAAGAAGCCCTCCCAACATGTTCCTAGTTGTGTGGGAGAGGGGCGAGGGGATATGGGGAGATTTGGAGGGGGAGAGGTAGAGTGAG
>ML801200.1:0-49684 GCA_009831015.1 Picea engelmannii
CTCATACTTAGACGTATTTTACCACTTGGAGAGGATAGTGTTTATTTTTCCAAATCCTTTGTCAAATTGAGTCCTGAAACTCCCCTTCTCAATACAATGATCAAACTATTTTGACTGCTAGGAATACCTTCCTTGTTGGAATATTCACCAATACTGAGAGGTGCGGGGGGGGGGCGCTGAATCAATATGGATCACTTTTTACCATTTTAACCATAACATGCAAACATTAACTTATCAATGATTCCATTCACATATCATAAACATTTATCCATAAATAGTACCATTCAACAATGCATCACATCATACATGGTGCACAAGGTATTTACATGGAAAACCAAATGGGAGAAAACCACAAAACACTTTTTAATATATATATTCAATATTACATCCACAAGAAGCACGAACTTCCAAACTTCTCTAGCACCAACTAGAAGGAGGCACCAATCCCCTATTTACAGGCTCCAACTAGAAGGAAGCTACAACTCTCTAAATTCTCCAACACCAACTGGAAGGAGAAACGAACCCCCTAGTTTACAAGCTCCAACCTAGATGAAGCTACAAATCTTTGAATTCTCTAGAACCAATTGGAAGGAGGCTCCAACCCCCTAGTTTACAGGCTCCAACCTAAAGGAATCTATGAATCCTTTTATTCTCTGGTTCCAAACAAAAGGAGGCTACAACCCCCTTTCCTTACCCCTTCCTTCCTCCTTGAAATATAAATGGAGACTCAACCTATAACTGGAAATCAACATGTCACTGTCACTAATAATCAACTTTTCATAGTTACTGATAATCAACCTGTCACTGATACTAATAATAAACCTATTATTGCCACTGATAATCAACCTGTCACTGATACTAATAATAAACCTATCATTGCCACTGATAATCAACCTGTCACCGATAATGATACATCATAATCATTAAATCTAGTTCAACCACCTCATAAATCTTATGCCAAGATCACCAATAATATCCCCAAATCATATGCCAAAAAATCACCAAGATATGCAACCAAATTATGTGCCAAGATATTCCTCAACCATGTGCCAAAGCATCCATGATATGCCTCAACCCATGTACACAATATATTCCTCAAATATTTTCCAAAAAATGCCTTAAGCATGTGCCAAACCATCCAAGATATACCTCAAGCATATACCATAACAATGTGCCAAAGACCACAAGCATGTGCCATAAATGATTATTGGCAGGATCAACCAGGTATAATGAGCCATTCGCAATTTCACAGTCTGAATTAGTTCACGCTTAGACATGCATGGCTTAATATTTGAGACAAGCATATGAATACTGGCAGGATCAACCAGGTATAATATGTCTCAAGTGTGTACCAAAACTTCAAAGATATGCAACAAACCATATGCCATGATCTCCAAAATATCCCTCAAATCATATGCTCAAATTACCAAGATATTCCTCTAGCCATGTGCCAAAGACTCTCCAAGACATGCTTCAAGGCATATACCAAAATATCCAAGACATACCTCAAAACATATAGACAAACATACCTTTCATCATGAGAAAACCTTAATGCATCAGATGTCTGATCATCATACCTTCCTCAACTTCAACCTTAAGACAAGAGAATCATCTTCAACCTTTCCTTCAACCTCGTTGGACAAGACCGGGAAAAATGAGATGCCTTGTGTGACGCTACCAAGGAAACCAGAGGGGGACTCGTTGGACAACCTGCACTTGACCCATGGGGGTCTTCTCTATTAGGGTTTCCCAGAAACCCTTCGTAGATCTGCAACTCTGATACTTCTTCTTTGCACAAATTCGCTACCTCGGTTTCACTAAGAGATCACATCCTTGCTTGATCAAATGATACTTCCATGACTTGATTAGTGATTAAATGAGAGGTTCTTGATGGGTATTTATACCCTTCCAAGTAACTCCTTTATTTGACTTTATAAGGGCTGACCTGTAACGTCTTATTTGCAACAAATTTTCTTCTTTAATTAATTTTGGGGCTCACTTGTAACTTCTTGTTGCAACCGTTTAGGGGATTTTTAACCATACTTCGGGGCTTCATTTTTAAGAGGGTATAACTTCTCAACTATGAGGAACCATGTGGTGTACCACCTATCATTGGAAACAACATGATGAGGACTATCCATCTATGAGAGTTCTAAATGCATTTTCAATGTCCTTCGCCCTATTTTTCTCCAATAAACTTCGAGCTTCATGACCATTCCTCTAGGGATTCATAACTACTTAACCAGTTAACCATACTTCAAGGGATTCTTGTAGACTTATTCAAAGCATCTTCCCATGAGGGCCATTCTTAAAGCTACACCATAAATGGACTGCTTTGGAGACTTCTTCAAATACACCCATTACTTCTAGAGACTTCCAACTTTTCTTCGGGGCTTCTTCTAGGGTTGACATTAATGACAACCAACTTTATAACATTGAAATCAATGAAAACTAACTTTCCAACACTCCTTAGGTAAGGAAACCTAGCATTAAAGTGAAGAGGAAAGGCCACTAAAGTGACAATGGGTAGCTTGCCTAGTAGTTACCCCAAAGCTCTCCTTCGGAGGGTGGGACTTTTCCTTATTGAGAGTTTGAGAAGTAATAATTCCAAGTGAGATGGAATCAAAGGGTCCACCAGTTGATAGGTTAGGAAATTTTAGGAATTTAGTACGAGAACCTAGAAAATTATCACTAGGACTAGTGAAATAAGTCATGTCATAGTAATTATTCATCATTCGTGAAGAATGTGGTTGACGAAGCATGGTTACTTTCATGAATGGGGGAAGAAATAGGTGTGGATCCCCTGTAGCGTGAAGGAATATTCCCAACCTCAAAGGTGAAGTGGGGAGGAGGTGGTTCTAGGGCCATGTTCTCACAGTTGGTGTGAGTGGATACTACACAACTAGTTGAGATGGACACATGGTGCATGGGAAACAAAGGTTCAAGTTTTGTCATGTAAAGCATGTGAGGGGGATCATGGTATGAGAGTTGATTGATGGTGATGATGCATCCTTCATGAGGAATTTCATGACCTTAAAAAGTGAATACATGATCCAGTATCTTTTCATTGTGACTTATAAAGAATTGCATTAAATGAGCATAAATTAAAGTGCACCATTAAAGAAGGAAAAACTCAAAAATGAAAAGACATAAGCATTAGATTTGAACATAAAAACTTGATAATGAATTTCATCCCTGGTGGACTACATCTTCGGGTCCTACTCTCAAATGGGTAGGATCTTTCATTAACTCAACAAAATAATCTGGAAAATACATAAGTATACCTCATTCTGAAATCAAGTTGCAGAAATAATGCTCAGATCAGAAAACAAACAACGCCACTGAATTTGTGGCTTTGAATTACCCAAAAGTTATTATCTCCATGCCTCGATCCAAATCTGGCACTCTGAGGCCCAATAATAAATTCATCTCAGTTTTGTGCCCTCTGCAACCTGCAATAATGATTGTATTTGCATCGAAATGCGTGCTCGGATGGTCGTACGGTACGCACGCCTCCCCCTTGTGGTTGTGCAGATGCAAGATTTAAGAATTGATTTAGGCGTTGGTTACAATGTAACATCCACGGCCTATTGGTTAGGGCGGATATGTTAAGGTGTTTGTTGTGGGAGGAGGTCCCAGGGTCAAACCCCACAGACTCTCCTTTTGGGCTTTGTATTGTTGTATTATATATATATATATATATATATATATATATATATATATATTCATTCCGCTAGTTTAGTGGTGGCTCTAGAACCTTATCCAACGATTTAAAACCATGGCTAGGTTTGGTGTGGTCCGCCAAAACATTTTTTTTCCAAATTTTCGTTCATGGGATGTCCTTGGGAATTTCCCACCTACCATGTGGAAGCCTATGATTGGGCCATGTGGTGACCTCTCATTGGTCCATGTTGTTACCTACAAAGTCAACACGCCATGTCAACATACAAACTGTATGGACTACCACATGGCACGATCCGATTGGTCCACAGGTTGGTCCAAAAACGCTAAAACCGGGTGACACGTGGCAGCTTCTAGTGCTGCCATGTCATCATGATGACGTTAGCATGCCACATGTCACCTTCCTGCTCCTGCCACATGTACTATACATATTCTGACATCATCCATATGGATGCTGATGTCAGCTGTACGAATGCTGACTCATCCCCTGCTGACTGGGCTAGGTTGACCAAACTTTGACCGCGAGTATCTTTCAATCCGTAACTCCGTTTGATGAGTCGCTTGCACCGTTAGAAATATTGCAATGCTCTCTTCGTGATCATTCCATTTTCACTGATTTTTGGGAACTTTGATTTTTTTCCCTTTCTTTGTCTGCTAAAGCCATTCTGAGCATCCTGAGTTGCCTCTGAGAGTTCTGAGTTGTTCTTATCCTTCTCTGGATCCTTTTTGGATCACGCCTTCCAACTGAGAGATTTTTGAATCACAAAAATCTTTCACCAATCAACAGATAAGTGAGGGAAGAGCCCCCTCACTTTTTCCTTTTCTATCCACTTTGCCTTGCTTGGATGTGTGCCTTTTAAGCCTACTCGAAGATAATCAACATCACCCCTGCATGAAGTCCTCGTCCTCTTGTCCAGGATGATATCTTCCTATAACTCTCCCAAGTAATCAGGTGCAAACTCATCAAATGAAGGTATTGAAACTTCTTCATCTTGATCCATGATCGTGGGAGGCTCAAAAAGTTTCAAGTTCTCAACATTCACAACTGAGTAAATCTGCATGTAAGGTGGAAGATCCAGACGAAAAGTATTGGTTCCATTTTTATCCAAGATAGTGAAGGGTCCATGACGAATGGGATTGAGTTTCTTGGATTCACCCTTCAATCTCTCCTTTCTAATGTGAATCCATACTTGATCTCCATCTTGGAACTGGTGATCAACCCTGTGCTTGTCATGCCGAGCTTTATAATGTGTTTGAATTTTCTCCAACAGTTCCTTGACAACCTGGTGTATCTGCTAGATCCTCTGGATGAACTTGCAGGCTCTGTCCTTAATTCGTTCTTCATTCACATCGACATCTCTCCCATACATCAAGTCCAAAGGAACCTTTGGTAGGTACCCAAAATATGTCTCAAAAGGTGAACTCTGAGTGGATGAATGTAAAGCTCGGTTGTAAGCATGTTGTACATAGGGTATATTTTCATCCCATAACTTGGGATGCTTGTTGTAGTAGCCTTGAAGAAAAAGTACCACTCTTTGGTTTACCACCTCTGTCTGTCGTCAGTCTGTGGATGGAAATCAATGCTCCTCTTTAATTTGGTGTCCATCATCCTCCACAATCTAGTCAAAAAGTCCCCAAGGAATCGAGTATCTCGATCCAAGACAATGGATGTGGGTAATCCAAAGTGAACCCAAACATACCGAAAGAAGAGATTAACAGTCTACTCAGCAATGATCTTCTTTTTACATGGCATCAAGATACACATTTTGTTGAACCTATCCACTACAACATACAAATAGTCACGACCCCCTTTGGTCATTGGTAAACACCCTACAAAATCCATGGAGATACTTTCCCATGGATAGGATGGAACAAGAAGTGGCGAGTATAGCCCCAATTTCCTATTAGTGGGCTTACAAGTAGAACACATTACACACCCCTTTTTGCTACCCCAAAATTTCCAGACACAAGAGAAGTGTGAACTTCTCATATTACATGGACTCGTTCACTTGTAGGAATACATATCTTTCCAAGATGGTAGAGTAGTTTTCCATGCAGACAATAGTTCTCTACTTGTGCACCATGGGTTAGATTCTCATATACTTCTTTAAAATCTTCATCAATGACATATTGTTCTACATAGCTATCATGAGATAAAGAAGTATTCTTCAAAATAATAGAAGCAACAATAGGAGGTATAGAAAGCATATCGGTTACCTTGTTACTTGTACTCTTTTTGTACTTGATTACCAAATGAAATTGTTGTAGAAAACCCGTCCATCTGTAGTGTCGAGATTGTTGAATTTGGTCTTCTCTTGGAGATACTGTAAGGTCTGGTGATCTGTATGTATGATTGTTTCCTTCCCTAACAAGTAGTGCTTCCATTTATTTACATTCTGGACTAATGCATACAACTCTTTATCATATGTAGGATAGTTACCAACAGTTTGGTTAAAATTTTCAGAGTGGTAACAAATAGGCTTACAATATTGCATCAATACTGCACCCATAGCGTATCCACTGGCATCTGTCTCGATCTCAAAAGGCTATCGAAGATTCGACGGTGCTAATACTGGTGTGATACTGATCTTCTCCTTCAAAATGTTGAAAGATTTTTGTTTCTTTCATTCCCACTGAAAAGTGTTCTTCACACTGGTTAAGGCATGCAAAGGAGCTGTTATAAAGGATAAGTTGGAAATGAACCTCCTCCAATACTAGAATGCACCTAAGAAGCTTCAGACTTCGGTTACACTTTTTGGCTCAGGCCAATTTACAATTACATCAATCTTGGAAGGGTCAATTTTTAATTTTCCTCCTCCTACAATATGACCTAAGTACACAAGTGCAGTCTTGCCAAATTCACATTTAGACAATTTTACATACAACTTTTCCCTTTTCAAAGTATTCAATACTTGCTTTACATGCCTCACATGTTCATCCCAAGTCCCACTAAAAATAAGAATGTCATCTAAATATACAATCACAAAGTCATCTAGGAAAGGACTGAATACATCATTCATCACATGCATGAAAGTTGCCGGAGCATTACAAATCCCAAACGACATCACTAACCACTCAAACAATCCTTGTTTGGTTTTAAAGGAAGTTTTCCATGCTTCCTATTCTGCAAACCTGATTTGATGATATCCACTGCGCAAATCCAACTTAGTGAAATAAATAACATTCTTCAATTGATCAAGTAAATCATCTATACGAGGAAGAGGGTATCAATTTTTCACCGTGATTTTATTTAAGGTCTGGTAATTGACACACATTCGCCATGTGCCATCCTTCTTTGGAACCATCACGATCAGAGAACCACAAGGAGATGAACTGGTCCTGATGACCCCTTGATCCAATAAGCCCTATACCTGCTTCTTGATCTCTGTCATCTCCACAACTAACATCTTGTACATGCCCACATTAGAAAGAGGAGAATCCTGCTAAAGATGTATCTCATGTTGGATTTCCCTCTTAGGATCTAATCCATCTGGCTCCTGAAAAATATCAATTAATTCATTTTTATGAGATGGATTACACCCTTGGAAAGCATCAGATGTCCCAACATCTTTCTCTCTAACGACCATGAGTACATATCTCTTATTAGTGTTTATGAGTCTTTTCATTTGCCCTGCACTAACAAGTGTTGTATTTACCCTCATTCTGTGAGCTCTAAAAATATATTCCACTCCCCCTTTAGTAAGGTGGTATTTGTTCTCACGATGAAAGAATATTGGGTTTCTATCATAAAGATAAGGACTTACCAACACTATGCCACATATATCAAGTGGTACAACATTCAAATCCACTTCATCAATAAACTTTTAAGCAATAGAAAATCTGACCCTACATTGTTTGGTGACATTAAGTTTTGCTTTATCACATACCCAACCAAGAGGATAAGGCTTCATATGTGGTTTCGTTTCAAGACCCATCTTCTTGACAAGTGCTTCAGATATTAAGTTTACTTGGGAACCTAGATCAAATAATGTATCTATATTAGTGTGTTTAGATACAACTCTTATGTGAAATAATTCATTCCTCTTTCGTTCATCAACAAGAGATTCATTATTGGAACTTAAACTAGCGTGAAGAGAATCTTTACCTTGTACTCCAACTGTTGTGATATTTCCTTCATCTTCTAAATTAGAACTAAGATCTTGTTGCACTGTAGAAACAATTTTTGTCTTCCCCTTTCCACTGAACTATTTCGGTTTCTTTTCTGGATGCAGTTTCCAACAATGTTCTTCATCGTGACCGATTTTCTTGCAATGAGTGCAAGATGGCTTTCCTCCTTCTCTCGTCACTGTGGCAATCTTATTGTCCTTCCTTTTAAACTTCTTAAAATTTTTATGTGGGAGATTGAAAGGTTTCTTCGTGGGATATTCTTGAACATGTTTCCCCCTGTTGTCAAGGTGAGTGGCTTTCACACAAACATTGTCAAGACTAGTGGGGTTAAAAAAGAGCAAAGTATGACAAATATAACTATGAAGTGCGCCAATATACTTCATTAAAGTTTCATAAGAATCCAAAGGAATGTTCAATGCAAGAGATTTATTCCTAAATTCTTTTGTGAAACTTTGTACAATTTGTCCTTTACTTTGCCTTAAAGTTTGTCATTCCATCATTGCTTTATGTAAATACCCTTAAGGATAAAATTGCTTCCTTATCGCTGATTTAAATTCCGACCATGAGGAAAGAAGATTACCACACTTAATTATGTCCTGAAGCTTTCTCTCCCACCATAGAGAGTGGTGCCTTCCAATCGAAGAGAATCCAGTTGCACTTTAACTTCTTCTTCATGAATATGTTGAACACAACAATACACTTCAACTTGTCGGATCCAATTATCTAGATATTCAAGATTAACATCTCCATTAAACATAGGTAAAACAAATTTTACATCAAGCTTTAATAATGGTTTCTTAAAAGAATATTTATGGCTATAATGATGAGAATGATGAGAATGCTCAGAGGAAGAAGAACTAGAACTCGAAGGTGAAGACAGAGGCTCAGGAGGATCCCCTCCAACCCGTTGGTTTACCGAAGCATCATCATCTGCATGTGCTTCCTTTTTCTTCCCTTTCTTCTTCGTCCTCTTCTCGTAATATCCATATATTCGTTCAACCATTTCTAACATGCGATAAAAGACCATGTGAAAGTTTTTCTCCTGTTCATCACCCTTGTCCACTTCTTCCATTTTCTTCCTTCGGGATGCACAACCAACTTCGGGATTGAAATTATTAAGAGTTCCTTCCCTCTGCTTATGCTTGGCCCTAGTAAGCATTCACACTCAACAATTCAAGTCAAAGACGACTGCTCTGATACCAACATGATCCAGGATCTTTTCATCATGACTTATAAAGAATTGCATTAAATGAGCATAAATTAAAGTGCACCATTAAAGAAGGAAAATCTAAAAAATGAAGAGACATAAGCATCAAATCTAAACACAAAAAGTTGATAACGAAGTTCGTTGTTGGTGGACTACGTCTCTAGGTCTTTCTCTCAATGGGTAGGCTCTTTCATTAACTCAACAAAAGAATTTGGAAAAATACATAAGTATACCTCATTCTGAAATAAAGATGTAGAAATAATGCTCAGATCAAAAAACAGACAACACCATTGAATTCGTGGTGTCGAATTACCCAAAAATGATTGTCTCCATACCTTGATCCAACTCTGGCACTCCCAGGCCTAAGAAGAAATTTGTCTCGATTTTTGTGCCCTCTGCAACTCGCAATAATGACGGTATTTGCATCAAAATGCATGCCCGAATGGTTGTACGGCACACACACCTCCTCTTGTGGTTGTATGGATGCAGCATTTAATAATTTATTTAGGCATTGGTTACAATGTAACGTCCACGACTTGTTGGTTAGGGCGGATATGTTAAGGCGTTTGTTGTGGGAGGAGGTCTCGGGGTCAAACCCCACATAATCTCCTTTTGGGCTTTGTATTGTTGTATTGTTGTATTGTGTGTGTATATATATATATATATATATATATATATATATATATATATGTTTCTATTATGCTAGTTTAGTGGTGGCTCTAGAACCTTCTCCAACAATTTAAAACCGTGGCTAGGTTTGGTATGGTCCACCAGATTTCGCGGACCCGCCAAACCATTTTTTTCCAAATTTTCATTCACGGGCTGTCCTTGGGCATTTATCGTCTGCCACGTGGAAGCTTCTGATTGGAACACGTGGAGGCCTCTCACTAGTCCACGTTTATTCCAAGTCAACACACCATGTCAGTGTACGGATTTCCACGTGGCACGATCCGATTGGTCCACGGATCAGTTAAAAAATGCCAAAATCGGGTGACACATGGTAGCCTCTGGTGCTGCCACATCATCGTGATGATTTCAACATGCCACATGTCACCTTCCTGCTCCTGCCATGTGTACTGTATGCATGGTGAAGTCATTCGTATGGATGCTGACGTCAGTAGTACTTATGCTGACTCATCCCTTGCTGATTAGGCTAGGTTGACCAAACTTTGACCACGAATATCTTTGAATCCGTAACCTTAAAGGTTGAAACTTGTTGAACCTTCCCTATTGAAAATGTGGGTTCATGTTGAATAAGGGAGTGTTATGAAGTAGTGGAAACATCACCATTAAGTTTATTTCACTTCACACATTCTAAGTGAATTGTTTGGACTAGTTCTGCGGTCAAATCACTGGGTGACTATAGAGCTTGCAAAAGGGGCAAGGGTGATCTATCCAAGTATGAGTGGTATGATTTTGTTTGGTTCTAGTGGGGGTTGTAAGTGCTTCCAACATTACTATCATTTCTCCCCTACCCTCGACACCTATAGTGTGTGGTCTTGACATTATAGGTGTTGAGGGTAGGGGAGAAATGATAGTAATGTTGGAAGCCAGAAGAATATTTTGTGTTTTGTGTTTTGTTTTATGATTTATTTTTTTATTTGTTTTTATTATTTAATATATATATTAAAAACACAAAATATTATTTACCCACTCATATTCACAAAACCTTGAAGTTGACCTGACCAAAACAACCATGAAGCCATGAAATCTAGAAGGAGGTGTTTTGGGTGCCAAATCTCTGGCTTTAGCAGGAAGGGAACGATTTTTGGGGCTTTTATGGGAAATTATGGAGAATAACCTTTGTTTTTGTTTAGGAGAGGGGTTTTGGGGAAATATATTGGGATTTTAAAGGGTATAATAGTTCATGCCAGAGGTAATTTGTTTTCTTTGTGATTTTGTTGAGGAGAGGGGTTTTGGGGATTTTTTTTAAGGATTTTAATGAATCAATGGTGTTGGAAACATAATCCTTGTGATTGTGTTACTTGTAACAATATTGTAAATATGAAGAGTCGTAGGTTATAGGAGGAGTCACCTGTTAGGGAAGACCAACAAACATTTATGTTGTATTTATTAACCTATCATGTTAATGCAAATCACAACAATGGAGTTACAATTTATTCGAATACCTAGCTTGATAGTGGTATCAGAGCACATGTTAACTCCATTACCCCTCTTGGTGTTTTCTTTCCCCTACATGCATAAATGATCATGCATATCCATTTCCTTCTCTGATCAATTTCCTATCTATCTGTCTTCCTACATGTGCACAATACCTCTATGTGTAGACACTCTATGTTCCAATCATCTAACTGCACATAGATTGACACATATATCCTACAATTGAGACAATATATGCTAGGGTTACGTGGAGGAGAGGGTTTATAACACTCTACTGTTCACACCCCTCGACTCTTTCATTGTTCACACCCATCGACTAAAATACCACCCAAGCTAATTGATCATATGAAACCCTAATTCACATGTTGACTGCTCCATCAGGAACCAAGAACTCGACCATCGCCCACTCTCATGCATATTTGATTATCTCCTCATCGTTGTATGTTGACTGTATGTGAAACTTGTTGATCCTTTACATGCTTGTATCCTGTTGACTATCTGCAAAAACCTAACATTCAACGCATAATACATTGTCTATTGTGGACCATTGTCTATGCCATTTAGAAACATAAAAAAAAAATCGATTGTCAAAGGAATCACATGATCCCGTTAGAGTTTTGTGGTCATGAACTATCGATCCATTAAAAACGTCCATATGTATAGTATTTACATAGGTTCACGTAATTGAATACATTCATGTAATATGAATATATTTCCAATATATACTTGATTGAGAGTGTTATCTCACCTGTTCGAACCATGCAACAACCTATGCATTGATACTTTCTTTCTAGGAGGAGGAAGGTAAAAACAAAATTGGTATTGCTAGCCTGAAAATGGTCAACTTTAATTGGTATTCTTGGTGTCTCCACGCAACACAAATCTTTGGTTTTCTTGCATGATTTGTTGGTTGCAGAAGCTACATTATCTCATTACCATTGTCAACATATTATTGACTGGTACAAATAAATACAAAGAATGGTACAAAAATATCAAAAGCACTTTGATCTTCAATGACCTGTGGAATGGAATTTGTGAAGAAACAACGGTCACTGAAGAAGAAGTTGAATCATTCTTTGAATTTGTTGTCTCAGAAGAAAAGTCGAAGAGTAGTAGACCACCCATTCCAACATCAAACAAAGAACATGCCATATGGAAGGAAAAATTCCAGGAACAATATCTTGTGATATCTGCAATAATAAGTGAAGAGGTGAGTTGTCATATTACTTCTATTAAATGGTTCATGTCGTTAGTTTGAGGGTTGGGTTTTAGAATTGGGTATTTATTTCAACTACCATGGAGAGAACATGGATAATTTTGAAAAGGAGGACAAGGAATTTGGTGTTGGAGAAGAGTTATGCAAATAATTTAGGAAAATCCCCTTAAACGATTGCTACATAATTGCAGGTAAGATTAATTTCTTTATCACAATGATTTTTCTTGGGTAAATGTAGATACTTCTATTGTTTTCGTGGGGTTATTCAGGGTTTCACATTGAGATATACAAACTCTCTTATCCTTATTTTTTCCATGATCACTCTAATTCATGTATGAAACCTTCACCCCTCCACACAATTCTTCAAATTCCAAACCACTTCCAATGAAACACAACTCCACTAAATCTTTCAGATCGATACCTAGATTTTCTTTATTCGATTACTTCTCCAACCCTTCTAAGTCTATATTTCTTAAAGAAAGGATATCATGTGATTCTAACAATGTCAAATAGCCTGGAGCTAGACTGAACTCCACACTCTCATTTTCTCTCCTCACATACACTCTAAATAACCCAAACTCTTTCATTTGTTGCCCATTTTGTTTCTCTTGATCTCTTTGAAGGTGGTAAGTTAACTAAATTTTCATCGCCACTACCATCAAATCTATAAGTAACATTCCTTTTAGACCCAAATGATCTCCTTGACTTTGCTCTTCAACCCTAGACATTATTTTCCTGCTATGTTTCATAAAGTCTATCTATCAACTTAGCATTGGAAAGTAGATGTTGGACAAACAATCCTTTATAGAGGATCAACCAATTATGCACCTTGATTTTGAAATAAATTGAATGAATTTGATTTTGTGAATCTATCTTATTTCTATGCAACCTTCTATGGTACTTGGGACATGGGGGGATTTCACCATGTGATTCTTTATTGAGGGACAATATGAAAATTCCCCCATTATGCCTTGTGTAATTCTTGGGGTGCCAAGATCGGGTGCACACACTTCCACCACAGATCAAAATAAAGGAAATTGGGCAAGCAATATGCTCGGTGTGAAGAAACAAAGTATTCATATATGGGGAGAGTTGGGGTTCCTTGGGTGTGCAACGTGCCAAGGGGAAACTCTACTCAAGATGCCTTGTGACACAAGTCAAACAAAAAATAGTTTGATGAAGGGTTGAGGGAAATACTTGGGTGCTCCACCAAACAAATGAATCAGCTATGGCATGGGGCGCACACTTAGGAAACTCAACTAGACTCAACTAAAGGGCACGCACAACCAAGTGACGAGTTAGTTAGATGGATGGGGATGTTGGCCAAGAGTTCGATGCGTCAACCAGATGATGTCATGAGGCATTTGGTGGGTCGAGTAGGAAAGTTTCCCAAATGCACCCACATGAAAAGTCATACCAACCTTGTGAAGGGGCGTAGATTAGTGAATCTACGGGTCATCTCACCCATGGGAAAATAGACACGATGAATGAATAGGATTGACGCCTATAAAGGAAAAAGGGTGAAAAACCAAAAGAGGTATCTTGGTAGAACTTGGAAGAGAGCAAGAAGATTTTTGCGGTTCTAAGGTACGCCTAGACAAAGAGGAGCGAGCTCCCTCAAGGATCCAATCCACTCGACATAGGAGGACTTATGCTACCATGAGGTGGATTTGGTGGATAGAGTTGGGCGAGATTATTTTGGGAAAGTCTGGAAATGTAAGTCTGTTGGAGGCATGTGTGAGGTAGAACCAAAATCTGTGAATTCTACGGAAATGTAGAAACAACACATCTGTGGTTGAGGACACATCTGAGGTGCACCGCAGGAGGTTGCAGATATGATTTCGATGGAGAGTCTTGGTGACGAATTTGTGTATGAGTGTCTTAGTGAGGGGAGGAGATTCATTTGACTATGCCTGATCTAGATTATTTTGAGAATGAAATGAAGGTAGAGATATAACAATGAAATATATAGAGATATTGAAATAAATACAGAGATATAGTAATGCTCAATTTTTATTAATGAGAGAATGTGCATAAACTGTAAAATTACAGTGTGAATGACTCGCTAGAATGGTGGCAAATTATCTATGAGAAGAGATGTGATTGCTACTCTCATTCGCAAGAAGACGATGATGTTTTAAAATGAGGTTCCAAAGGAATTTTTAACATAAATAAAATCCAAAACCCTAACCTCAAAAGATGAAACACAAAAAGGTTTGTGGGCCCTGATGGGGGTAGTTGATATGTCAACTTCCCAAGGGTGTAACTTTTTCATACAATATTTGTTTGGGGCAAATGATAGCTCATTGGAAAGGTATATCCAAGGACTACACATGTTACCATCACACTCTAGATAAATCTTACAATGTGACTCTGGAAATCCCCAAAAAATGTTGCTTAGGTCCTCAAAATGACCCCATAAGTTTAGGACCCGAAAAACTATAGAAAAATAGTCAAGGTGGAAACCCATGTTTTGAGATAGTGGAATAGGTGGGTGGCCATAATTATTCCCCCCTTAGGAAGCAATGGTACCCATTCCTTCAAGTTCTTGTGGAAGATGGGAAATATTTTGCTGAATTTGAACCTTGGTGAACTGCTTGCCTTGTTGAAGAAGTTGTCATGCTTAGCATGTTGAAGGTTGTTATGACCCTGTTGCTAGAGGGGTTGGATCCATTCAACCGATCTAGCTGCATGATCTACTCGAGTTTGGGAGGACTCTATCAATGAAGATGAAACATGAGGAGTATGAAGGGATGTGTTATATCTTTGCTTGATTTGAAAGTGTGGAAGCACCCTTGTAAGTGAAGAAACAATATTTTTGTTCCCTTTTACAATATGCTTCTTCTGGATAGAAAGGTCTTGGGTTGAGGATATTGTGGTTGCAGTGTCCTTTTGTTCACCTTCTTAGAAAATAATGAAGAGGCTAAACTTTTTCGGTATGAGAAATTACTTTGCGACATTGTTTTGTCAGGACAGTAGTCGGGACTACCTTTGGTATCCTGTAGGGCTGAACCCCCAGAGTAAGAATGACGCTATGGGGTCAAGAATCATAAACACCATGACGTTTCCACATATATGGTTGGCCTAATATAACATCACATACTTCGAGTGGGGAAACATCACACAATACCTCATTCTTTAAGGGCTTGATGCAGTAGGACAGGTGACACTGCTAACCGACACAAAGATCTCGACCCTGGTGAAGCCACCTGATGTTGTATGGTTGCGGGTGTGGTGTTGTCGGTAAATCCAACTGCTTGACAATCTCTTTTGAGATTAGGTTCTTCTAGCTTCCTCCATCATCAATAAAATGCAGCGAGGTCCCCTTCACCCACATTTGTGAATGGAAGAGGCACTCCCCCTCCTTAGGATCCTCTGGTTCTTCTGGTTGGATTGTTGTGGTCATGACAGTAGTAGTGGGTTTCACATCAATTATCTGTCTCCTTTTATTATTTTCTTAATCACAGTCCAAGTTGGGGCTTAGATCTATTTCTTTAAGCTCAAACACCAATGACTGTTTTGAGTGACATTCATCAGTGTTGTGCCAAGGGATTTTGTGGAAGTTGCACCACTTCCTAGTGTCCTTCTTCATCTTCTTGTTGCCCTTTTTTTCCTGTGGCTTGGACTGGTTGTCTTAAGGTTGATTGTTCTGTGATTTGGGACTTCCTTTACCATAATTCTTTTATTGCGGATTTGCAGACCCAAATTCCTTCTTGTTCTGCTACTTAAATTTCTGCTCAATTTTGACAGCATATTGATAAGCAGTTCCCAATGATGATATGACAAGAAAATCCATTTCAGTTTGGATGTACCTATGTAGATCCCCGTGGTTTTTTAGAACTAGATGTCTCTCAGAGTATTTGATACCCATATTGGTGCATAAGGTATGGAAGGTATTTGTGAACTCCGACATTGTTTGGCCCCTCTCTTGATGCAGCTTGGTCCATCTCATGTACTGGTCATCTTAGTTTCCCACAGGGTATTAGTTCTCCTTGACCGCATCCATAAAAAGATCCCAAGTGGGATTGAACCCAAATATTCTAGACTCCTCTATGGAATTTTGGTCCCAGTAAGTTTCCCACCAATGTTTGACATGGGGGAGAGACTTAAGGAGCACAAAGGTGATATTTTTTTTGTCGGAAAAATTGTGGACAAAGAAATAACCTTCTAGTAGATTTAACCACTTTTCCCAAGCATCCACATCGATCTAAACTTCAAATATGGGAATATCAAAATTAACTTGTACCTTAAATGGGGCAACATATCCAAAGTGACTGCTTGACGAAGATGCGTCTGCTATTGTCGACAATCGTAGAAGGATTTGGGTAAAGGTCTCCAACATCTCGTTCCTCTGTTGTGCGAGGGATTCCGTGAGCAACAACTCGATGGGATATTTTTCTCCATCATCTCTCTTTTCTTCCACCATGGGAGGATTCTTGGGCTAGAGAGAGTGGTTATCATCGAGGGAAACTAGCTTGAGACCCAACTCTCTATACCCTGACCTGGTTGGGGACATGAACAAGAAATGAAAAGGAGTAGCATGCTCTGATACCACTGATCATGATTATTTTGAGAAAAAAATGAAGGCAAAGATATAAGAATGAAATATATAGAGATATTGCAATAAACACAGAGATACTGTAATGCAGATTTTTTTTATTAATGAGAGAATGTACATAAATTGTAAAATTACAGAGTGAATGACTCGCTAGAATGGTGGCAACTTATCTCTTAGAAGAGATTTGATGGATACACACATTCACAAGAAGATGATGATGTTTTAAAATGAGGCTCCAAAGGCCTTTTTAACATAAAGAAAATCCAAAACCTTAACCCTGGAAGATGAAACACCAAAAGGTTTCTGGGCCTCGATGGGGGTAGTTGATACGTCAACTTCCCAAGGGAGTAACTGTTGCATACGATAGCTCGTTATAAAGGTCTATCCGAGGAATAAACATTTTTCCATCACACTATGGATAAATTCCACAGCGTGACTGTGGCAAGACAAACAAAAACGTTGTTTAGGGCCTCAAAATGACCTCGGAAGTTTATGACCCGAAAAATTGTAGAAAAACTGCCAAGGTGAAACCCCTATTTTGAGCTAGTGGAATAGGTGGGTGGCCAATGATTTCTGCTTATATCACTACCCAAGTTGAAAAATGATATGGTAGTGCTCATATTGTAACTATTTTTCAATAACAAAGTCTTAGTTGGGTGTTAGTGATATGCATTCAGATATGAAAAATCATACACAATAAATAAACTCAATGCCCAATAAAGAATAGAGATTAGATAGCGTAGAAAAGAGAAACGAAGCATAAACAAAATTGAGAAGAAAAAAGATTAGAATAGAAAAAAACCATCCCATCTTATCGCGTGAGAGAGGAGAACCTTTTATAAACAAGGTGACTTTTTCCTCCTCGTTATTATCTGTTTACAATAAAAGTTGTTGAAGTTAAATAAATGAATACAATAGAAATAATTGAAGTAAACTACAACATCAACTGTGGAGCGTCCCCTCACCATGAGTGGCCAAGGAAATGGTGTGAACTTTCTAGTGGCCCAATTCCTCCTTGTTTAGATCCGGAAGCATCCTTGCTTTTACCAAAAAATGAGGGAAGTTGCGCTGCAATGTCTCTGTAGACATCTATTTGTCCTGAGTTGGTGTCTGTGTCTTTTGACCCACAAAATATGAAACACATTTCTATTGGCGAGTGGTCCAGGTCTTGGAGTCGAGAATCGTATCAATGACCAGAGGAGGTTGAAAATATGGAATATTATCCACTGGATGATGGATTGTGATGCTTTATTCAAGCAGAGGTGGTTCAAACAACTTGAGGTTCTTCTCATTGAGCACATCGTGGATGTCAAGCTGTGAAGACAAGTCTAGGAGATATGCATTCTCGCATTCCAAAACATTCTATGGGCCATAACGTAGTGTGTGAAACTTATGCCGCTGGACTTTGAAGCAGTGCTGGTCCAACAATAGCCACACACGATCTCCCGATTGAAATAACAATTTCATGTGATGCTTGTCATGCATCTGTTTTGCACGTTCTTGGGATGATTGTAAGGAAACTGCTACCTGGGTATGGTGTTGTGCTATATAATGGATAAAACACTACATAGAGTGTTTTTTGTTGTTGTTGGCGTGCAGACCCTAAAGGGTCGAGGGTGAGGGGCATATCTAAGACCGCAAGGGGATGAAACCCAAAATAAACTTCAAAGGGAAAGAAACCAATGGAGGAGTGTGTGGCCCAATTGTAACTATGTTGTGTAATATGTATATAAGAGTCCCATTATTTTTTTTCAGTAAAATAGTTGTGAAGAGAGAGGACCAAAGTACGATTGAGAACTTCTATTTTCCCAAAGGTTTGGGGGTGAAAGGAAGTGGAAAAAAGAAGTTGGAAACCCAACAAGGACTAGAGAGTACGCTAGAAGGTGCTGAGGAATTGAGAGTACCTATAAAAAATAATGCTATTGGGCAATATGAAGTGAGGTCAAATATGATGGAAGAAGAGGTATACGGTTTGAGCAACAGAGATAGTATTATGACAGGGGAGAAAAAGAGGCATCTTATAAAAACAACAAATGACTACCCAAATAACATCGTGTTTGTGGAGAGTGGTAGGAATACCACTCAGAAAATCCATAGAAATAGATTCTCAATGATGGGAGGGAACTGGTAAAGGCTAGTACAGACCATGCTTGCAGTTGGATGGATTACTTTGTGAACAAAGAGAACAACCATGAATGAATTTATTCATGTGTTTAGGCAACGTGGGCTAGTAGAAGTGGCGTTGGAGATCGAGGACGGTATTGGTTGTGCCAAAATCCCCCCCGCACATAGAGGTGTGTGATTCACATACGAGAATAAGATGGTCTTCACACTCTAGCACCCATAGTTGGTTGAGTTTGTAAAGTCAACCATCACAGATAGCATAATCCAGAAAGGAAATCTAATTGATTACTGTAGGCTACTACAATTCTCTCCAAATTTCACCAAAACACAAATTTGTTGCGTACATGTCTTTCCATGCATCATATATTGCACAATGCACCGCTAAAATGCGTGGGATATGAGTAGGTGGCAGAATTATCAAGTCATCCATATTTTTAGTGGTACCCTTCTTGTATTTGATTACAATACGGAACTGCTAAATATAGGTTGCCCACTTAAGATGGAATTTCTCTTGAATCTTGCTCAACAAATTGATGAAGATCAATGGGTGATGATCTTTGTGAAGAATTATTTCTTTGTTGAGAATATAATGGTGCCACTGCTTCAATGCATGTAACAAACTTTAGAACTCCTTGACGTTGGTGTTGTAATGAAATTTGGCATTTACCAGAGTTTTTTAATGGTATGCCATGGAGTGACCTCGCTATTTAAGAACAACCCTAATGACGAACTGAGATGCATTCAAATCAATCTCAAAAGGTCAAGTCACATCCAAAAAATGGAGGATAGGGGCTGTTATAACCCTAATTTTCACCAGACATGCTTACCTGGCATCAGGCCATCTCAGATTCCTTCTTTTCCAAAACACTACTGAACAATTCTTCTTAAAAACCTCTTTTATAAAGGCCCACACACCCTACTCCATTACTGCACGTGTGTACACACTAGCTGACCCAAAACAACCTGCATGTACCTACAAAAGCACGAAAAAAGGAAAGTTGCCGACGTAACACACAACTTTGGGTAAGTTAACTAAACCTTCCAGCCATGCACGACTGAGGGTTTGTCCAAATACCTAGCTTCTTCTAGCCTATAAAAGAAGGCTTAGGGGTCCCATTTGGAAGAGGAGAATCATAGTAAAGAAACAATACCCATTTGCACATTCCCTTTGTCCCAACCCTTTAGCCATCCTCGTGCAAGAAGAGATACGAAGCAAATAAGTTGGAGGACAATTGAAGAGGAGCCCAGTACCAGGTTCGCGGAGCAGTAGCCAACGTCGACATTGTAAGTTGATTTATTAAAGTTGGTAATAAAGAAGGTTTTTTCCCGTCCTGCCATATGAGGTGTTCATAGTTTATTGCATACATGTTTGAATCTCTAACCCATTAATATTTAGATCAAATGCATGTAGAGTTTGTTGTGTATATTGTGTGAATGCAAGTCAGCTGTAGAAGAGAGCTGTAGTCAAGGAGCAATCAATTGTGAAGAAGGATCGATATCAAACATATGGAATAAGGTACACTCACTTAACTATGTATTTGCTTAATAATAATGGGGATTAAGTCTGGGACGCCGGTAGAAAATAGGATTCTTTAGGTCTTTTCTGCATGCATAATTTAACCCTAGATGCTAGTCCGTAGAGGGATTTCCCACTCACAACAGAATTGGTGACCATACTAGGGAGATCTCTAGGGTTCTTGGGGATATTTTTGGGTATTTTTAAGAATTGGTTTCATTTTCCTACTTTTATAGTTTCTACAAAGTCTGAGCTAACAGAGATTCTGGTCTTCCATACCAGTTATCTCTGTTTCTTTACTTGACTATAATTTTTTTTTTCAAGACCCACAAAGGTACATGCGGTCCGTATTAGGTCTGCACGCGTGTACCTATGCCCTGAATTCCCATAGCCTGTGTGTACACGCTAGCTGAGGAAGTGATAGTCGCGTGTAAGATTCCAAAAAAATTCTTTTAAATAGGTAGTCACCCTCTCCCCTGTCAGAAATTTTCCTTCTCAGGGGTTTTTTGGATCTCTTTCTAGTCTTTGTTGTTTGCAGTCGATAGCTTAGGTTTCACCTCGGATTGGTTTGTTCTATGAATTTTTCCTTGAGTTGGTTTCTTTTTTCTGTTAAAGTAGGTGTCTGAGTCTTCAAGAGATCCTGGTTCTCAATATCAGTGGTCTCTGCCTGGGCTATATTGTTTGTCTTTTTACCTAAGAGTTTCATAGATACATGCAGCCTATATAAGGCCAACACGCATGTACACGCTTTCTGACGCTACACAACTCGTGTGCACACGCTTGCTGTTGAACTGTCAGCGGTGTGTTTGTGGAGGAAATTTTTGTTGAAGGTAGGGCAGTCATCCTTTCCTTTGATAAGAGTTATGCCTCTCAGGTTTTTGGATCTCTTTCATAGCAGTCAATGACTTAGGTTTGTTCACAGAAATAGATTTCTTTTTCAGTTAGAAGTTTTCCTCAAAATTTTCTTTTATATGGTTTTTAGACAAGTGTGAGAGTCCGATTTTAAGTTGTTTGTGTGTTATTTTTAAAGTGACTCTTTGCAATCTGCGCTTAGGCCAGAATTTTTTCTTGGTTTTGACTTGTTGATATTTTTCCTTTTTGCTTTGTCAACATTCAAATAAAAAAAAAATCTTTTATTTCTTTGATTGATTGAAAAGTGTTGTTTTGCATTAGTAACCAGGGAAAAGTATTTGCTTTCATAAGTTCTTGACAGTTTATTTAGATCATAAGTAGCTTGTAGTCGAGTGAAATCCTGCTTTGAGTGTGCTGTTCAAAGATCTTAGAAAATTTTTTCAGGTTTGAAAAGTTGTTTAAGAGTGAAGTAAAGTAAAGGTTTTTGTTTCTAACTTTCTGTTTATTTTACTTTCGTCTTTCAAACATCACTAGTTTCACTTTCATAACCTTTGACTTAAGACAAGCCATAAAAATTAACGCTAAATCTAAAATTCATTAGACTTTTTATGTTTGTAGGGTCAACCAACTAGTTTAGGGTTAGGGCCTTGAATTAGGTTGGAGAGGAAACTCTTCAAGGCCATTAAAATCAAACATTAGAGTCTGAGTTAAGGAGTGTCAAAGTCCAGTATCATGAAAGTTATCTGGGACCCCCCTTTAACACAGGGGATAAACACGAGGTCATGTGCAGGAAGGTAGTGGAGATAACCCCTCCAAAGCTGGACCATTTGTAGTGGAGAACACATATAGAGGGCTTGTCTTGGGATTCCGTCGATTGCATTTTCCACAGATATTTGTGGGTCTCGAATCCGTTTGAGGTCCTCAGTTGTCTTCCAGACCACTTGCTTTCGATACCCTTGATAGGTTTCAGGCTTGATACCCTTCTCATTGTGGTCTACCTGACTTTTGACTATATCCGCCTGGTGACTGTTCGCGCGTTGGAAACCTAGTTGCCTATCTTTTTAGGGACATACACAGGTGACTGCGAGGGTATACCGCGGTACCTAGGATAGACATCGAGCCACACTTTGCAGAGTATACCTGGAGGGTTCTTCCGTGTTCAAGTTGCACTTGCACAGGTAAGTTGCTCTAGTGTTGGTTGTTGTAACTGTTCTTCCAATTAGTTTAGTGTTTGCTTGTTTTATCTTGTAGGGACTTTTTAGTGTGTGTTGTTTTTTGAACGAGTAGACATCCCTAGAGTGTCTTTGATATTCTCACACAATGGAGGATCACGAGATCTACGGGTCACGAAGGCTTCTTGGCCTATCACCGGTTACACTGGACCCACCCCCGCCACCACTAAGGCGAAAGCTAGACCAACAATGGTCTTTTGAAGTGACCGGGTCACAAGAAATTGTGCTCGACCAACATCCAGAGGAATCGACCGTTTTAGACCTTGGAGCGAAATATTTTGGTCTAACCTCAACCACTGATCTTTTGGCACCCATCATCGTATTGATTCATCCTTATGAGTGCCAGACAGTGTCTCACGTAGTAATGGAAACAAATGTTGTTACTCCTTCTGGGAATTCTTCAATTCCCACTATGGTTGTCACCACAAGAGAGTTTCCACCTCCTAACCCACCATCACCGGTCTGAGCCACCATGGTCTCAACCGCCTCTACCTCGCACAATGGTCTGATCCCGTCTATGGTGGCGGCCACAACCCCTTTCCCACCAAGTGCGACAGGCCCTCCGTTCTCATATGGGATGCCTAGCTCAGGTACAAGTCCTGTACTTCCCTACTCCACTTCACAAAATTTAGGTCTGGGGGAAGGGAGCTCTAATGCTCCTCTGTAAGGCCACATGGGGGGCACTTCTGCTCAATTATTTCCCTTACGGGGGAGGTCATATACCTCCTTCGTCCCCTTCGCTCGGTGGCACGCACCAACCATCCACCAGGCCACCTGCACACCATATTTTATTTGGAGTGGGGAGTCAAGGACCACCTTCGCATAATATGCCGGTAGGTTCAACACCATTTTCTTTGTTCAGTGCGTTTGGTAACAACACCTTCTCGTCGGCTACTTTCCCGACTGGGGGCAACCCCGGTTTCAGACAACCTTTTCCTATGTAGGGTACTATTCCTGCATAGGGGGTCAGGAACTTCTTCCGCATCAGGGCCTTGGAATTCTTGGTAGGGATCCATTCCTTCATCAGGAATGCTGGTCTGGGGAAATTCTTTCCACAATCAATGGAACTCCAGACAAGGTACTATGCCTATCCCCACGGGATCGACATGGGGCAACCCTTCCCAAAGTCCTCCGAATGTAATGCATACCCATCCATCTACGTCCTATTTTGGGAATTATCTGATGATGTCTCCCCACACATAGAATCCATACGCTGGCCATGTCCATGGTTTTTACCAGAACCTAGGCCAGCAACCGAACTTTTCCTGGCAACCTGGTGCTAGTCAAACTCCAGGCCACTTTTTCCCAGGTTATCACCAACAACCCAAAATACCTTTCTTAACAACCTTGCATTTGCCAGACTTGACAATGTTGTTAAATGACCCTATCTGTCATGATCTGCATTGGCCTCCTATGCCGACGAAGTTTCCTTTGGACATACCAAAGTTCGACGCCAAGCCTAATGAAGATCCAGGCGATCATGTGACTACATTCCACCTTTGGTGCTCATCTAACTCGTTGAAAGATGACTCCATACAGTAGCGATTGTTTCAACGTACTCTCATTGGGAGTGCCATGAAATGGTACATTGAGCTCGGTCGCTCAAGATACTCTTCCTTCGACGAATTGCCAATGGCCTTCCTAAAACATTTCCAATTACCTGTGAGATACGACGCTGGCACATAATTGCTGGCCAATTTCACACAGAAAAAAGCAGACCATATCTCTGATCACATCCGAGAATGGAGATGCTAGAAGAGTTTAAATAAGGTACCAGTCCCACCAACATTCTTGCTCGAGTGGTTCCTTAAGTCTTTGGTCCCGCAGTTATCCAAAGACATCGCGACTTCAAGAGTGTTCTTCGAAGAAGACACCATCATGAGAGCTCAACAGCTTGAGCTCATCTATTCTCAGTCTGGTTTATTATATGAGATCTTTCCAGATGTGCCATGCTCAATACTTGATAAAACTAGATAGAGAGCTGGACCACATGCCAATGGTATTGTTGGTTCAGCACAAACAAAGCTCACTGAGCAACTGACGAAGCAGTTGCAACAATTGGCTACACAACACACAACGGCCAACCAAACTACTGTTTTGGTTGCTCCCCCTACTAAAACATCAGATGTACACACAATGCAATCGACAAATCCAAAGGCCACCCAGTAGCCTGAAGGAAAGAAAAACAAACGAAAGAAGGGTAAGGGGGATAAGAAACCCACTGATAATGCTGGTGGGGGAAACACTGAGAAACGAAAGGCAAGGTATCCATGTAACCTGTGCGTGGAAGACCAACCGACCCACCTATGTCCCCAGCTTGCAGAGGCCCAAAAGTTTGTGACACAAAAACAACCTGTTGTGTTAACAAATCCATTTCAACATGGACAAAACCTAACCCAAGCCTCTACAAGTGCGGAAGGGGGTAGTCAAGGACCCTCTCCATCTTCAAACAATCTCACATCTGTGAATGTATATATTATGAAGGGTGATGCTTTCATATCCACTAGAGCGCATGACTACAGTAAACCAAGCACTTATGAGAAGGGAAAAAAAGCCGAACTCCCATCTCTTCCTCTACAGATTGAGAAGAATTTGGGAAAAACAATGACACACATCCCAAAAGGCACGTTCAAAAAAGCTTCTCACAACCCGAACGCCAGGGCCGCCCAAAACTATTCCGTGGTGGAAGATTTGTCTCAAACCCCTTGTGCGATGACTGCTTTGGAGGTCCTCCAAATTTTCCCTTCCCAAAGGAAAGCTTTGTTAACCACTCTAGTATCTACCAAGACTTGCAATCCGGGTACCATCATGCTAGATACAACCGACTTAAAACCTCATCTGCCTTACCACGTAGTGTTTCAGATAGTAGTGGCTCACCCCAGGAAAACTTTTACTCGAAATATTTTTTGCACGGTGGTTGATGAGGGTGCCTCGACATGCGTTATGTTGTTGGCATGTTGGAAGGCCATTGGCCAGCCTGTTTTGTCTTCATCACCTACTCTTCTCTCTACTTTCGACGGTTGTTTGTTCTGACCACATGGTATCATTCCCTCTTTTCTTGTGCAATTGGGAGGGAAGACCGTGTGCGTTGAGGTAGAGGTAGTTGATGCGTCCCTCGACTACAATCTTTTGTTAGGAAGGAGTTGGACTTATGCCATGCAAGCAGTGGTTGCTACAGTTTTCCGGGTCTTGTTGTTTCCACACGAGGACCGGATTGTGACCATTGATCAATTGTCTTTCTCCAAATCTGACCCTTCATTGGGTGTGTCCGCGGTCCCGATGATTGATAATTTTCAACCAGGCGTAGTCAACGTAGGGGTTGGTTTGTTCCCATCTTTGATGGGTACCTTCGATTACCTGCCCCCTCAAGGTGATGTCAAGTTCATATCCGACCACCATAAGGTTGAGATTTTCCAAGTTTCGTCGTTTCGCACGACTTACTTCACCGATCCATGGATACTTCCTTCCCCATCGACCACGATGGAGGGGATAGGGCATCCGAGCATGTCCATGCCCTTGTGCGCAACTGAAGTAGCGTACTCTTTAGTCCAGCAAGCTTCGGCCAACCTAGATCCAACTCCTGCACAAGAGTTCGATCTGCTTCTAGAGCCTATTTGGGCTTAAGGTTCTCTCGCTAACACCAATTCGTTAGACTTAGTCTTGCCCTCTGACGAAGTAGTAATTGAAGAAATGACTAGTCCAGACAAACCCTGGGATGATCTTCATCACAGATCTTTCTTTCTCCCAGAGTTAAGAAGAATCGAGGCTGAAGAATTCACCTTGACTATGACTGGAGATAGGTTTTGTCCTATTAATCCCTTAGCTATGCACGAGGTCTATGCTGAGGGTAATATGGCAACCATCGCTGAAATCATACTGATCAATATCTCCAGAACCCCTGGCATCATGGAGAATGTTTTCGTCGGAGATGACTGCTCCCCCAGAGAGATTCAAACCTACACGGATCTATTTAAAGAATTCTGCGACGTTTTTGCCTGGTCTTACGAGGAGATGCCAGGCATCGATCCAAAAATAGTCAAACATGAAATCACAACTTATCCAGATGCCAAGCCTATCCGGCATAAGATTCGTCCAATTAACCCCATGAAAGAAACAACCATTAAGGTTGAATTTGAGAAACCGCTAAAAGATGGTTTTATCTATCCTATCCATTTGACCCAATGGGTGTCAAACCTTGTGCCGGTCAATAAAAAACAAGGCACGATTCGTGTATGTACAAACTTTCGTGATTTGAACAAGGCCTATCCCAAAGATAATTTTCCCACACCATTCATTGACCAGATAATTGATGAATGTGTGGGTTGCGAGGCCTTCTATTTCATGGATGGTTTTTCGGGATATAACCAAATACAAATCAAACCCGAAGACCAACACAAAACGACATTCATCTGTCCCTGGGGTACATTCGCGTATCGTAAGATGTATTTTGGTCTCAAAAATCCTAGAGCAAACTTTCAATGGGACATGTATTTTGCTTTCCATGACCTCAAGCACATAGTCGAGGCCTATTTAGATGATTTAGCATCTCGATCTCACAAGAGAATGGATCATCCCACACACCTCCAACTTATCTTTGAGCATTGTCACTACTTCCGGATTTGCTTGAATCCAAACAAGTGAAACTTTTGCGTAACATCATGACGTTTATTAGGTTTCATAGTGTCGACAACAGGGATCATGGTCAATCTCTCAAGGTTGAGGCAGTAATTCAGTTTCCCCCCCCCACGCACAATCCTTCAACTTCAGAGTCTACAGGGCAAGGAAATTTTTTTAAGATGCTTCATCGCCAACTATATCGAGATGACCAAGGGCTTTATGCGCTTACTGAAGAAGGACATTCCTTTTTATTGGGACAATGCCGCTCAATGCTCTTTCGTGACATTGAAACATGCCCTCACCATTGCCCCTCTGCTCCGGCCACCTAACTATAACAAAGATTTATTATTATATTTGGATGTAGTAGAGTCAACCATTGGCATGGTCTTAGTTCAAGAAGATGACTTGTTCTTAGAATATGTGATCTATTACCTAAGCCGAGGTCTCATAGGACCAGAACTCAATTATTCTCATATCGAAAAACTTGCGTTGGCAGCACTCCATGCTATTCAATAGTTCCGTCATTATGTTCTGTTTCACAAGACCACCGTCATTGCTATTGTGAATCCATTCTAGTATATGTTGACACGACAGGTAATAGGTGGAAAGATCAGTAGATGGATAGTCATCCTCCAGGAGTTTGACATAGATTTCATTTCAGCGAAATCCAAAAAGTCACTGGTCTTCACAGAACTTATTTCAGAACTTCCGGTTGAGTCAGGTGATGTTGTGCCCGAAGAATCGCCTATTAGAGGAGATATGTTTTTGATTACATCTTCGGATCCCTGGTACGGAGATATACTTATCTATCTCCAAACTTTAAATTGCCCCACCTCTGCTTCTCGTGATGAGCGTCGTCATATATTCCATCAGGCTAAGAATTATCTCATACTCAATGATACATTGTATCAGAGAGGTGTAGATTGCATCATGTGCCGATGTCTCACTCATGAAGAAGTAGTTATCATGCTTAATGATTTCCATACCAAAGCTTGTGGCGGTCATTTTTCTGGGTTGGAAACAACCCAAAATATTCTACGAGCAAGTTACTTCTGGTCGACACTAATCAAAGATTGTATCGAATCAGTCAAGAAGTGCCACCCATGCCAGATCTTCTCTCGGAAGATGAGGGCACATCCCGCTCCTATGTTTTATGTCATCACAGTTGGTCCCTTCACCAAGTGGGGAATTGATTACACTACCTGCAACCCCCCTTCAACAAGGGGGCACCATTACATCATCGTAGACGTAGACTACTTCACGAAGTGGGTCAAAGCTATGCCAATGTTTAAAGATGATGGGGAGACTGTAGCTCTCTTTTTATTCAACCAGATAATAGCAAGGTTCGACGTACCAAGGGAGATTTTCACTGACCATGGAAGTCACTTTCAGAACCAGATGATGACCGAGTTAACATCAAATCTTGGGTTACGGCAAGAACATTCATCACCCTACTACCCCCAAGAAAATGGTCAGGTGGAAGTTGTAGATAAATCTCTCAAGACCATCCTACATCGAACGATCAACTTAGCCAAGTCAAATTGGCATTTGATGTTATACTCGACGTTATGGGCTTACCGAACATCTGTTAAGACTGCAACCAGTTTCTCACCTTTTCAACTCATTTACGGGCTGGAAGCAGTCTTTCCTATCGAATGTCAGATCCCATCCCTAAAGTTGGCAGTACAATTATTGCTAGACACTTCTCCACTTGAAGAGCGATTATTATACCTAGAGAAGCTCAATGAGCAGTGTCGTGATGCGGCCCTGGCGAATGAGGCTCACAAACATAAAATCAAGTGTCAGTATGATAGGTCCATTCGTCCTCGGATTTTCATAGAAGGTGACCTTGTCTTGGTCTATGACCAAGATAAGGACCCCCTGGGGGCAGGAAAATTCAAAACCATGTGGTTCAGACCTTTCATCATAAAGGAGGTTCTAAAAAAAGGCACTTATCATCTGGTTAATTTTGAAGGGAATGCTTTGGCAGAGCCTAGAAATGGACTCTACCTCAAGAAGTATAACTCATAGGCAGGTCACCATGGGTAACTTTTTGTAACATATGTATAGTCTTTATACTATTACTTTCTAGTTTTTTTTAGTGTTATAGGCATGTCGTTTTGATGTATATTTCATCACTGTGGCAGATGTCAAGTGAACCCGAGGTGTTCATTGGGTACGCAGACGGTGCTATCCGGCACACTCGGAGGCTTGCCTCCACAGATTGGGTAATTTTTACACCTCGAGGCCAGTTATTATCTTCCGGAGGTATATACTTAGGTGACACCATAAACAATGTTGCCGAGTACAATGCAGTTATTGAGTTGCTTCGTTGATCCGGGGCATGATCTTTTATGATTATGGTTGAGTTTTAAACTTGCATGAATAATTTAACCACTTGAGAATTTAATGAAAGAATGAGGAAAGAAGAGAATTATATCAGTCAAATACACATATGCAGATCTGTAAATAATAATGAACAACAAACCATAAGAACGCAGGTTGATAACGGAGTTCGGCACAATGTTTGCCTACGTCTCCGGGCCTTTTTCCTGTGGGGGAGGCTTCTTTATTTCTGCTCAAGTGCTCAAAATTACATCTCAGCAATGCCCAAAGGCTAAAAGACTGATTTGTTCTTGTTGTCCCAGATCTCAAGAACCCTGCAAAAGAAACAGCACGCCAAACTGATACTCCAAGCTCCCAGAAACGATCTGACAGCGTTTCCACCTCAAAGGCTTCCCTGCAACAAATTGTCTTTGGCTTGGCTTTCCTTCAGCATAACTCTGCCAAAATGACTGTCCATTGGCCTCAAACAGGACTGGTTTATATAGCAAAGGAGTTGGTTTCAGATCCCCAACTTCCTCCAAGAATCTGGCCTCCAAAAAAGCCCAATATCCCCCAAAATGGGATAATTCAGCCAAATATAGGCTTAGTTACAACAAAAAAACCAAATTTGTTTATTAAAAACCCACTTTACTATAGTTATGGGCCTTTAGCCCCCAAATCCGGGCACGGCCCCCCCTTTCTCGGTCATATGGCGTTGATATGGCCACGCGCTATAGCGCGGGCCTATCCACATGGCTCCCGATTCCGAAACTTCTGGTCACATAGCGTTACACAGGCCCACGGGCCAACTTCCCGCGTTTTTTTCCTGGTCATGTGGCAATATAATATGGCCATGGGCCAACTATTACACAATTCCCGCGCGTTTGGTATGGACCGTAGCCCCGGTCGCGTGGCATACGCATAGAACCCGGGCCAATATTGCAACCGCGCGCAAATTTGTGGAACCGCCCGGATATGGTTACGGTTATGGGTTACGGTTCTGTGGTGGGCGCCGAGGGTTGGGGCTAGGCCCCGGCCCTTTTTTCTGCCCAACAAACCCCTGTGCAAATTCAAATAAACTTTATGCCTTCCATATAACAAGCACCAACTAACGGTCAAGTGGCTAGCCCGAATTGTTAAGCCGTTCGCGCCCAGGAGGTCGCTGGTTCGACCCCCGACCACGCCAAACTCCATTTTCATACAACCAAATTCAACGGCCAATGATGCAGTGCCACGTGGCACCCCGTGAGTGGGCCACGTGGCATTTTTAAACCCATCAAAACTGTACACGTGTCAACGCCTGATTGGCCCACGTGTGTGCCATGTCACCTTGTCGTACGCCACCTGTCAAACTGCCATGCTGCCACGTGTCCCGGCCGTACAACCCAGTCACCTGCCGCGTTAGCTGCCACGTCATCATGCTGACGTCAGCGTGCCACATGTCACCCTGTGAGTGGTGACACGTGTCACCCCAACATTGGTCCAACTGTACCCTGAAAATGCCAAATCCGTGTGACACATGTCGCGTCCTGGTGACGCCACGTGTCCTTCCGTACGGTCCTGCCACGTGTCGCTCTCTGATGCTGCCACGTGTCGTCATCCATGTCTGCCACGTGTCTCCTCCTGGTTGGTCCACGTCAACTGTACGTACATGCCACGTCAGCACTGTACGGACTGCCACGTGGCAGTACGGCCTGCCCAGTCAACATCAAATTTTTGCCTGTTTGACTTTTCAGACAGAACGCGATATCTTCTCCATACGGACTCCGTTTGCGAAAGTAAATATACCGCTGGAATCAGGAGAACGAGACGGACGCAATGGCATAGTTTTCGTCGCATTCCGAGCACTTTCATTTTTGAGCATTTTTCAAGCCCTATCAGGCTTCTGGATCTGTTTTCAGATCATTCGTGACGCTCTGTCATTTGGTATCTCTCATCTCTAGGTATATCTCGACACTCAACTGGTTGTGTCTCAATTAAATAGAGTCTACTGTGTTCATGATTTGACTTTACACCGATGATTCCTTAGGGTACGTCTCTTAGAATGAAGCTTTGATTATATTACATATTTTCATGTTCCTAGGAGATTAAATCAAATTACAGATACTCTAGCTAATCAAATTTTAGATTGGCATCTTGCACACATATGAAAAGACATACACATAAACATGTAAATACATTTTTTGCAAAAATGATCCATAAGCCACAAAAAGACATAAAAATCCATATATAAAATCATAGTCACCAGAGTACATAGATGGACGCAAGCGCCTCAAAATATGACCAACAACAAGTCACGGGGATTATGCCCTCAAAAAATATATACAAGTAGTGCTCTTGGCACATGACAATTCTAACTAAGGTCAAGGCCTGTGGGCCTTGTTGTACTGATCTACAGGGTTTTCCAAACGCCGAAACAATCGGACCCATGTCCGTGGTGCCCCCACTACATGAGGCTGCATAGATGGTGGCAGGTCCTCAATCTCTGCCATAGAGACCATACGAGTGAGTGCAGTAAAGTTCCTCTCGAATCATCTCAACACCCTCTCAGCCTCCCCGGCTGGAAAATCTCCTACTGCTGCTGGTCCCCCTGTGGTGGCAGGTGCGGCCCCTGGCCGAGGATGATGCCTGCTCCTCGCATAGTCAACAGGTCGCACTGGTCCCACCTTTGCACACAACAAACACATATCCATCAAATACTCAGGTATAGAAAAAAATGATATATAACAAAAACAATAGAAAAATTACATATGTTTAACAAAAAAAAATAAAAAAATGATGGAAACTTACCCATCTCTCATTGCTCCTCACCAGGAGGTACTGGTATCTCAGGATCTCTTGAAAAATCAATCCCAGCATAAGGATAATCCTCGATGGCTGGGATCTTTCGTGACAACCACACAAAGAAATCATCGTTGAAGGACTCATTGGTCCTTCCACCATCCTGTCGCGGCAGTAACACTGCCCATCTACACATAGTAGGAAGAGAGGCTTGATGGCCTCGTACCACTACTCGAGGACTAAAGCTCAGAACTCTCTCAAAGAAGAAAGAGCATAGAAAGGTCTCGAACCCAAAGTTCCTCTACGTCCTAAATCGAAAATCTGTCAACTACCTCTTCATACACTCTAACAATGTGGTGCTCCAATCAAATATTTTTGCATTTAAGCATTGGACTGCACAGTTCATCTGTGCACGAGACACCTGATGTAGAGCCGTAGAACCAGTGATTCGCCCAATAAGAAACACTATCGCTTGTAGCAATAAGTCAGTGATCTTTCTTATAGGCACCTGTGAGCTCAAGCGGTCTGTACCAGCCTCACAATAAAGACCTATCAATTCCGCTATGTTGTGCGGCCCCACAGGAAAAGTCCAAAAGTTGACTTGTTCCCCTCTCCCGGAGAGGCCAGTCAAAAAATATATGTCCTCGGTCGTGGGCACCAGTGACTGCCCCTCTAACATGAATGCCTCTGCATCCAGATGCCAATAGTCAACCAAGGCATTCAGTAGCCTAGGTTGTGCTTTCATAAAAGGACATAAGAAGAACTTGAGCAACCCACATTGCATCAAGGAAGCCACAACATTTGGGTCTTCCCCGACCAACTCACTTACCTCCTCATGCTCTCTTTCTCTCCAGTGGACATACATCCTGCAAAACATCAAGGTTTAGGAGGGTTAATCCTTGTTTTTAATCTTTTTTCATTCAATAAGGGGGCCCACGCGGGCTGTAATGTTGGCAGTTGCGTGTACACGCATGCAGAGTTTACTTTGCCCGAATGTACACGCGGCCTGTCTTGAGACAACCCGCGTGGACCTAGGGCTGACCTTTTAAAGGTCGATGCCCCCTTAAAAAATGGAACCCAATGCAAAAGTAAAGACTTAAAATGAAAGATAAGAGAGTTTGTACTTACTTGGTCCAGACATATGGTTGTTTCGTCCACTGTAGCTCTCAGAATCACCACTTTTATCAAAGGGGGTGTTTTGGATCCAGAGTCAATTTCCAAATCAACAATGGTGATAATGAGCTGTCAACTTCTATTTATAGACTTTTTGGCCTCTTTTTGTCACTTTTTTGGCCCCCCTTATCATTTTCTTTAAAATGAAAACCATTTAGAGTGATTCAGGAGTTGCATTGGAGGGGTATGGTCGGGTATCGGGACATTTTTTGGAGTTTTGGGTAACTTTCGATGGTCCATGGAAAAATCTCAGATGATCAACTTGAGCATATAGGTTAGGTTTATACCCTGATTTTTGTATCTTGTTGTCTTTATTCCTTTGCCATAAGATCGATCCCATCAGGTTGCGACACAGAACCATCATTGCTTCTTTAGAAGAGTCGCAAGTTGGTGGTAGAGATTACCGGAACATGGATGCCCTAGGTAGATCCTGGTTGCATTATGGTGTCCATGTTGTCTCTAATAACTGTAGGCTCAGGAGTCCTTGTTGTTTTTCCTAATTACGAGTTTGAGCCTCATTTGGATGATTCCTTTTCACTCTTGACCTCACCCTCAAGACTCCCAAAAGATATAACTGGCCTTCTTTTAAGCCTTTTTCAGACCCTCTAAACATGAAAAGATTGCCCAACGATCTTGTGGCCTTTCATGCTCGTTAAACTGAAATTTTTAGTCACGTTTGTCTGGCGGTAGTTTATCCCTTTTTCGGTCTGGACGATCAACTATATGAACAAAGGTATACTCTATGGAACTTCAGTTCTCTAGAAGAGTACTCTCAGGTATCATTTTAACCCTTTTTTGGGCCTGGGGGACTAAATTTATGAAAAAGGAACCCCCACAGAGTCCATAGTTAAACTCATTTTAGACTCCCTAAAATTGAAAAGATCGTCGAGTGACCTTATTCTCTCACACTCGTTAAACTGGTCTAGAAGAAAATTCCTGACGGAGTCCATAGTTAAGCTTTTTTTATTCTCCTTAAAAATGAAAAAATGACCGAGTGATCTTGTCTTTATCACACTCGTTAAAATGGTTTTGAATAGACATCTTGTCATTGCTAGTTTACCCCTTTTTCGAACTGACTAGACTACCTTAAAAAAAAATACCCCAATGGAGTCTCCTTTTACATTTTTTCAGACTCTCTAAATATGAAAAACCGTCGAGCTTACCTTCTCTGGGCTCGTTAAACTTACATTGAAGAACGTTACCATTGTGTGTTTTATTAATCGCATTTGCATACCTGCGTCTTTGGCCTAATGCCGACTCCATGTTGCTCTCAACTGAACCATCTGAAGCATGCCTCATACGCAAGCCCTATAACACTTTGCCTCTACGTCTTGACACCTTTGGCCCCTGGAGGATTTTTCTTGAGTGTCCTTTTCTTGCATATGTTCCTTTGCCCTGAGCATCCCTGTGGTCCGTGCACTTGGAACTAGTATGTTTGTGACAATCGATCCTCCTTTGTAACGTAACATTATTTTATTCTTTTTTCCAAAACCATTGAAAAAGACGAAAAAAAATAAAAAAATCAAATATACCCCAAAAAGAGGAAGGGAAAAGTATTTTCTTTATTGGCAGCACAATATGTCGCCCTTGGATAAAGAACATCTGTCCGTTTGTTTGTCAAACTATGGGGTTTAATACGACCTTAGGAAGTTGTTCTTGCTACATAGAGTTGTGTCCTCCTCCGTTTGGTTATTCTTCCAAACATATGGAGAGTTTGCGTTGTCTCCTTCCTCATAAACTTATGATTAATGCCATGCTGCATGAGTCTCATCATTTGTCGTGTTGTTGTCCAAGGGAAGTTTTACCAATCCTGAGTCGGCCCCTCTGTTGTTTGTCTCTTGCGCTCATACCTGGCCATCCTGAATGTCCAATCAAGTCTTTGTTCAAAATCAATGAAGCCTTCAGTCTGATCACCAAGATTCTCTAGTCCATGACCAATGAGTCGTCAAAGACCTTTGGGTAGTGAATTCGTACACTCATATTACACTCCTACCCGAGTTTTGAAGTTTTTGAAGTTGTTGCTTGAGCTCTGAATACCTCATCTCCAACCATTAGGCCTTATCATCTTCTGAGAAGATGGATACTCTACATGTATATCTTTTTGATTTTGAGATGTAGCTCCATTGTGTGTTGTTCACAGCTACACTTTATATAAGTTATATGACATGGATCTACAATGTATTTGATTGGTATCCATGATTCTATTTTATCCTGAGCATGGGTATGCCTGCCTCAGTAAGCCAATTGTTATTCTGCAGATGACACCTCCCAATTCCTGGTCCCTGGGCTCACTTGTTCGGCACATCGGTGAAGATTGTTAATGTATTTCATCCATCAGATTCTCTTCTGACCTCACACATTAGGGGGCATCTATTATAACCCTAATTTTCACCAGACATGCTTACCTGGCATCAAGCCATCTCAGATTCCTTCTTTACCAAAACACTGCTGAACAATTCTTCTTAAAACCCTCTTTTATAAAGGCCCACGCGCCCTACTCCATTACTACATGCATGTACACGCTAGCTGACCCAAAACAACCCGCCTGTACCTACAAAAGCACGGAAAAAGTAAAGTTTCCGATGGAACACACAACTTTGGGTAAGTTAACTAAACCTTCCAGCCATGCATGACCGAGGGTTCGTCCAAATACCTAGCTTCTTCTAGCCTATAAAAGAAGGGTTAGGGGTCCCATTTGGAAGAGGAGAATCATAGTAAAGAAATTATACCCATTTGCACATTCCCTTTGTCCCAATCCTTTAGCCATCCTCATGCAAGAAGAGATACAGAGCAAAGAAGTTGTAGGACAGTTGAGGAGGAGCCCAGGACCAGGTTCGCAGAGCAGTAGCCAGTGTCGACATTGTAAGTTGATTTATTAAAGTTGGTAATAAAGAAGTATTTTTCCCATCCCACCATATGAGGTGTTCATAGTTTATTGCATACATGTTTGAATATCTAACCCATTAATATTTAGATCAAATGCATGTAGAGTTTGTTGTGTATCTTGTGTGAATTCAGGTCAGCCGTAGAGGAGAGCTGCAGTCAAGGAGCAATCAAGTGTGAAGAAGGATCGATATCAAACGTCCAGAATAAGGTACGCTCACTTAACTATGTATTTGCTTAATAATAATGGGGATTATGTCTGGGATGACGGTAGAAAATAGGATTCTTTAGGTCTTTTATGCATGCATAATTTAACCCTAGATGCTAGTCCATAGAGGGATTTCCCACTCACAACAGGGGTAGAACATAATGCTAACTTGAGCTTGGAAAAGTGGTGTGCATCCTCTCCATTCCAAATAAATTTGGTGTGATTAGAGAGTTGGTGTAGAGGACGATCCAATTGAGAAAAATGGGAGACAAATTTCTTGTAGAAATTGATACCGCCCATGAAACTCTTGAGGTCATGCGCATTAGAGGGTGTTGGCCATTGTGCCAAAAACTATACCTAATATAGATTTGGGATAACCCCTGTTGTGTCTAAAATGAAACCCAAATACTAAACTGATGTCTATCCAAAATAGGGCTTCTTTTTCTTTACCTAAATATTATGCTCCCATAGTATCTCAAGTGCGCTGCGAACATGCTAAAGCTGATATGCCCAAGACTTACTGAATACCAATATATCATCAAGATAAATAACCACAAACTTACCCATGTGTGGCTAGAAGATATCATTAATTAACCTCATAAAGGTGGTCGACACATTTGTTAGCCCAAATGGAATTACCAACCACTCAAAAATCCATTTCCCACAAATTTGGACAATTGAAAATGCGTATCGATTTGCATGGTTGTTGGAGCTCATCGTTGCTACACACAAAGTAATTCATGAAGAGAAAGCGGTAAATCCTGAATTGGTGCAACCAAAGTGGACACGAAGTCCTCTATGGATGGTTCTTTACAAGGAAGGATGGTTCTTTGCGAGGCGACACTGGAAAACCCTGAGAAGGGTGCACTTAGACCCTATGAGGAGGGTGCACTGGAAAACTCTGAGAAGGGCGTGTAGAGAAACGTCGAGGAGGGAATATTGAAACCTTGTGATGAGCATTTTGTAATATGATAACATGAACACACATGATTTTTTTTTTTAAACTGGTGGATGGCTTCCCATCTAATTCTTGACATTGAGCAAAATCTTGATGAGATCTGGGCTTTGATACTAATTGATCTGCATTCAAATATGAAAAATCGCACACAACAAAGAAACTCAATGCACAGTAAAAAACATATATTAGATAGCGCAAAATATAGAAACATAGCATACACGAAATTGAAAAGAAAAAAGATTAGAACAAAAAATAACTTCTCGTCTTATTGAGTGAGAGAGGAGTGCCTTTTATAAACAAGGCGACTTTTTCCTCCTCATCATTAGTTGTTTACAATATAAGTTGTTGAAGTTAATTAAATGACTATAATAGAAATAGTTGAAGTGAACTATAACATTAATTGTGGAGCGCTCCCTCATCATGAGTGGCCAAGGAAGTGGTGTGCACTTCCTGGTGGCCCAGTTAGGCATAGTTTGTGCCACCCACACTATATTTGTGTATGTCTTTCATTCATTCCGTTGTTGTTCTCTTGGATTCTCATGATCATGGATGTATTATTAAATATGATAAAGTGTTAAATGGTAAAACACTGTCTAAGTATAAAAGAGTTTCACTAGAGTAGGAGTGGGACTCACCGATATCCTAGAACTGAGTATGGGTATGCTCTAGGTGAAGAGGCATAATATGGGGAAATTTTCGTTGGTGTTTCCAAGGAACCAAGTGAGAAATGTCGTAGTGCCACATGCCATCAAGAGGTGTATGATCATAAGGCACATTGTGGGGATGTGACACCTTGGACAATCAGTTTGAATAGGGAATGCTTTTCATATTTCCTAATAACAATTAGGAAATACTTCATTCTGGGGATGTCTAAGAATTCTACGTGTCTTGCGGGATGCTCTCATAAAAAAATTTAATGGGCACAATGAAGGATCTCTATATATCATTTATTGGTTTTTGAAATTTATGAAAACCATTGGCACATGACCAACATGAAGGTGTTTGTGTTGGACATTAACTAGTCTTAAATTAGCTGCCAAACTCAGATATTTTCAAGAAAATCTACTTTATTACTCCAATCTATATAGATCAAATTTTATTCATGAATTGAAATGCTGGGAAATATTGTTACGAATCAATGTTAGGTAACTATGTCATATTGTACAAATGTTTATATGGAAATGATTATGAGAGTTCAGTGTAATGTCCATATTTGTGTGCAATGTCTACTCTTGAATATATGTGTGTTGATTGAACATAATGGATGATGCATTGCATCCATATTCTATATCTCTTACATCCATATTGGTTCTACGTTGGAGTGTGGAAATGATGATGATATCTTTCATAGTCTATAACAGGAATAAGTCTTAGGATCACCGGTCCTCAAAAAATGGAGAAATCATAATTTCTCCTCTTGGTGTTTAAAATGTTCTCTTATCACTTGTACATAAGAGAGTACATCAACTGAATCATGATATTTTTAATAAATCAACTTTGGGGTGTGAGGAACTGACTTTGAGATTGAGGCAATCAATTCTGTTCTAAAATATTATAATTCAATGAGTTGATCTGAATTCATGTAGGACTTAAAAAAGGAATGGATATTTGAGTTAAAGGCCTCCCAAAATACACATGAGAGTGACACATAGCCAAAGGATTCATACCATTTGAGGATCAACATAAATTGAAAAGGTGGATTGAGGTTTCTTGAAAATTGTAGAGGGTGTGACATATGTCCACCTCATGACATTGTTCAGGATTCAAATAAAAAATTTGAAATGAAGTTTGGAATGCCTCCCAAAATCCTTATGGAAACGACACTTGTTGATTGTTTCTCTTACTCTAGTGCTTGGAAAGGAAGAAATAGTGAAATTTTTCTCTTAGATTTAATAATGCATGGCTACTTAGATTCCATTATTCTATTCACATTATCTATTTCTTCCAAGACTCCAAACATTGTAACCATATATTGTTGATCTAATTTCTCAGATGTAAAGACAATGTAAGATAGAGTTTCTAATTCATTGTCTTGTGTTTTGGGATTTTTCAATTTAATTGCATCTAAAGCATTCTAAGGCTATGTGTAACATCCCCCATCTCGACTGAGGTTCATTACATGCAAAATACTCATAAAAATAAAAAATTTATGCTAACATATCTTGTATATCACCAACTACAAGAAAACACACATATTTAACCATTTTTTGATACCATTAATTTAAATGAAACTACAACATGCTAACTAACATGAATGAAACTAATAATTTCATCACAACAACATATAATTCATTTTCATACATGGACTTAATACACAATAATTAAAACTCATAATGCAACATAGAAAATAGATAAAACACTTATCTTCTTAAAATACTTATGCAACCAGCTTCTTGGGATGGACGTTCCACCCAACCATAGACTTGATATTATGAATCTCAATAGAAAGTCACCCCCGATTTGGGGCTAGGAATCCCCAAAATAGGGTGCCTCTCACTATCCACTCATAACAAAATCCAAGAACCCACTGGCTCTTCCTACAACTATCCCTATTTTCACCAATTGTCTACCCCTTCATTGATATCAGTCCATCGGGCTTTAACAGTCCTAATTTCCCTCCTTCGATGCTCTCAATCCATTGGGCTGTATCATTTTTAACAGGGTCTCTGGCATAGGTTACCGATAATCTTACTACTGGGATATCAATGGAACTCGTTGCTAGGATAACAACCATGGAAAATAAACATTATCATTTTGTTGCTATAGTGCAACTAACACATGATTTCACTCTTTAGGCCTGACAATCTAGTTCTCCAGTCTTTAGCTCCAAAAATGCTCTAGAATTCACCCTCCATTCCTGCTCCAGCTCCAACACTCCTATCCTTTCCATTCTCCTCCCCTTCCTGCATGAAAATGTGTCTGTCTCCCCTAATCATATAAATTTCCTCCTTTTTTTTCCTATTTTCTTGATTGATGCTCATCCCCAAGATGATTGTACTTCATATGAGCTCTTAATAACTATGACATGTGACTTTATAAACCCACCCTCTTATATATATTAATGATTGGGTTCTTCCACACTCAAGGGAAATAAGAAGGTTTAGTGAAAGCATTAAAATCAGGAAAAGGATTGGGAAAAATAAACTCCTAGCTAAAACCCCTTTCTAGACCCCCCCTCTTATGGATTAATCAACCCCCCCATCTCTATCCATGTACCTCAACAATTGGCATCACTTTTTTTATTATTTTTAAAATTCAAAAATACATTTAGGATATCACATTGCTTGGCCTTAGACATTCATTATATCCACATTAAGCATTAATTAAACTAGGTATTATAATGGGGATGCTACATTCCCCCTCCCCTACAATTGTGCATCATCCTTGGTGCATAACACTATGCTAAAATACATGTACAATTTACATCACAATATTCACAAATGAAAGAAAAATTTTGCAATTTTTTTTACCCTCCAACAATAGTCCCAATAGTAATATCATGTTCCTTTCACCCCGTCGACCCAAGGATTCCCCCTTCACTTCTCTTATTCCATTGGATTGCACCATTATTTTATTAGGGCTATCAACGTAGGTGACCAATAAGACAATGAGATGTCGTTTCAAAACTCTAGCTTCCCAAAATGGTGTCTTTCATTTTTAGCTTTTGTTTTCTTCAAATTGTCAAACATTTGCAGGTATTCCTCCCACATAGTCTCCTCATACTACCATGTAGCATATTCAGGATCATAACAGGTCCAATGTATCTATACTAGGCCTATAGCTTTGTTCTTTAACACTTATTAATTTTTTTTCCAGGATGCACACTAGTTCCACTCAAAAGTCTCCTTTGTGTTCCACCTGGATCACAGTCCAAATAATTATGTGGTTAGGGTCAGGCACATATTTATTTAATAAGGACAATGAAATAAATTATGCACTCTCATGGATGTAGGAAATGCTAGCATGTATGGAACTGGCCCTATATTCTCTAAGATTTCAAAATGCCCACAGTATCTTGCTACCATTTTTTAGCAACAACCCAATCTTAGTGAACTTCTCTTTGATTTCATTTTCAAAAATACATGTTTGCCCACTTTAAAAATCTGAAAAACCTATCCTTGTTTGCATAAATTTTCTGCCTATCCCGGGTAGCCTTCAAATTTTTCCTGATCCTCACCATCTACTCTTCCATTTCCTTCAATAAATATAGCCCAATAACAACTTTGTTTGTTGGGTTATCCCAGGCTATTGGTGTATTACACCTTTTTCCATACAATGCTTTAAACGAGCTCATTTTTAATGATGCATGGTACCCAATATTATAAGTGAATTCAACTAAATGGATATAGTCCTCCCACTTGGATGGCTATTCCATCACATATATTTTGAGCATGCCATCAATTATTGCATTGGTCCTCTCTATTTGACCATCATATTCTGTGTGATATGCTACATTGGGATTTAAATTTGTCCCAAATCCTTTGAACAAACCTTTCCTAAAATCGGATTTAAACTTTGTATCTCTGTCTAAAATTATTTCCTTGGGAACTCCATGTAGCCTGATAACTTATTTCATGTAGATCTTTGCAATATTGGTTTCCTTGTGAAGAGTCTTCATTGGAATAAAATGTACAACCTTAGTCAATTTATCCACCACTACCATGATGGAATCACACTGCTTCACTGTCCTGGGTAGCTTTGTAATAAAATCCACTTTGACTACTTCCCATTTCCATTCTTGAATGGGCAATGGTTGTAATATCCCAGCTGGATGTCTATGCTCGGTTTTCACCTTCTGGAAACTCTAGACACCTGGCTATATAATTAGCAACTTCTTTCTTCATTCCAGGACATAAGTATTGGCCCTTCACAATTGCAATGGATTTTTGATACCATGGCATCCAACGTAGGGTACAATATGATTTCCCTTAGCACTATATTTTTCATCTCATTGGAATCCGTCACATGTACCTTGCCTCGATACATAAGAAATCCATCTTCCTTTAGCTTGAAATCCTTAATTTTTTGTTGCAAAACTCCATGTTGTAACTTGCCTCTTATAAGAAAGTAGTGATGATTTGAGTTCTTTGCTTCAAGAATTTTATCCTTCAGATCTGATCTATACATCATAATGACTGCAATATGCATCTCACATGCTCTCCTATTGAGTGCACCAACCACCTAATTTTCTTTGTATTTGATATGATTAATTTCGAAGTTATATTCACTGAGAAATTCAAGCCATAAAGTTTTCTTGGCATTTAGTGATGGCTATCCAAACAAAATTTTCAGACCAGAGTGGTCTATTCTTAGCTCAATTTTTCTCCCCATGAGGTAGTGTCCCCGCATATTTTTCACATGAATGATGGATGTTAATTTTAAATCAGGTGTATCATAATTCCTCTCATTCTCTTCCAATTTCCTAGACTCATATCATACCACATGATCCTTTTGTGTGAGGACTCCATCGAGCCCTTCCTTAAACACATATGTGCACACAATAAAGTCTTCATCAGGGTTTGCAATATTCAATATTAGCACACTGGTCAATATGTCTTTCAGTTGTTGAAAATTGTCTTCACATTCACGAGTCCATGCAAATTTCAGTCCCTTCTCCTGCAAAGAAGTGATGGGGCTTACAATCTTTGAAAATACCTTCATGAATATTCAGTAATAACCTGAAAGACCCATGAAATATCTGACCTCGGTCACATTTCTTGTCACTGACCATCCTCTAATGGCCTATATCTTCTTGGTATCAACTGTTATCCCATCTTTTGAAATAATATGCCCTAAGTAGTGAATCTTCTTTTGATAAAAGATGCACTTACTTAGCTTGGCATACAATTTATTCTCTATTAACTTGCAACATGATTCTCAAATGATGCCCATGTTCCTCTTTTGTCTCTGAGTATATGATTATGTCATCTAAGAACACAATCACAAATTTTTCCATGTATTCCTTGAACACTCCATTCATCAGAAACATAAAAACAACCGGGGCATTTCATATTCCAAATGACACTACCACAATTCATAATGCCTATATATTGTCCTAAATGTTGTCTTATTGATGTCTTCTTCTTTTATCCTCACTTGGTGATAGCCTGATCTCAAGTCAATCTTTTAAAATATCCTTGCACCTTTCATCTGATCAAACAAATCATCGATCCTTGGAAAGGGATATTTATTCTTTATGGTGACCTTATTCAGATGTTTGAAATTAATACATAGCCTTAAGGTTCCATCTTTATTCTTCACAAAAATAACTGGGGAACCCCAAGGTGACACACTTGGGCATTATTCAAGTTGCATATGAAAGTCTTTCAATTCTAGTGTGCCCATTCTATATGGTGTCTTGGATGCTAGGGTAGTTCCTGGAACCAAATCAATAGAGAAATCATTGTCTCCTTTTGGTGGAAGTCCTGGGATTTCCCCAAAAACATCTTCAAAATCCCTCAAGAATGGATGGTCTTCAATGCTTGGCATTTTATCTCTAGATGCCTCTTCCATATGGGCTACAAATATTTGACATTATTTCCTACAACTATTTTTTAGCTGCATGGATGAAATATCTCTAACAACTACAACTATTGGAATTCCTTGAATTTTTCCTTACTTCCCTCCCTCATAAAAAAAAGTGATTTTATTTTTGTAATAGTCTAGGACAACATGGTCTTTCTCCAACCAATCCTTGCCAATTAGACAATAATAATATCCCAAATATATGATGTTCACATCTATCTTTGTGTTGAGTCCATTCATGTCTATTGGACAACATTTAACTAGCTCACTAATTTTCCTCTTAGCCCCCGTGGCTAACTGAACTAACCAATATTTCTTTTTCTTACACCTTTCTAAGTGATTTTTTTCAACAATGTTAGAGTTTATGTAACTATGGCTAGCTCCATAATCAATTAAAATTGCTATGGGTTGGTTATCAATCATACCTTCCACTTAAATCATGGGGGACTCATATTCTTCTTGCTTGTTTTCCAAGGATGCATAAATTCTTGGGATGTTTCCACCCATGTCTTCCATTATTTCAGCCTCTTGAATGTTATGAACAATCCTCATTCTTTCTCCTTTGTGAGGGCAGTCCTTATAGTAGTGATCTCCATCACATCCCCAACATTTCACAAGCTGATATCTTGGCCTTTTCCCAAAAGAATCTTCCATCCTGGGCTCATTCTAGGCTGACTGAACTTCTTGATTGGATTGTGAGTTGTTATTGAAAAGGGGTGGCTTAAAACCTTTCTATCGTTGCTCCCTTTTACCCTTAATCTTGTCATTCTATACTATTTGTAAGAATGGTCTTCCTCTACTCTTCTCACAAATATGATTTTCTCTCCTTATGGCCTCCTCCAAAGTCTCGGGGTTATCATAGTGTATCTTTTCAATGTATAAGGAAGGTAACCCACTCATAAACATTTGGATTTTGATTTTCTCTTCATTTATGAATCCCACATACTTCAAGAACTCAAAGAACCTATTTTCATATTCATCCATTGTCATGCTCCCCAACTTGAATTCAAAGAAATATTTCATCTTCCTTTCATAGTAATGTTATGAAAAATATTTCTCTTGGAAATATCATTTGAATTGCCTCCATGAGACCTTCTTCTCATCAAGGTGTTTGTCTTACTTATGTTGATCCCACCACATGGATCCCTTTCCTTACAAGTGGTAGGTTGCAATTCTTGTTTCTAACCTAGAGGGGTAATCATGTACTTGGAAATATTTCTTCATTTTCAACAACTAGGCCTCAATCTCTTGTCCCTTTCTGTGCTCAAAATTAAAATTTGGTGGCTTAATTTTCCCAAGTTCACCCTACACAATATCTGACTCGGGCCTTCTCCTTTGCCTCCTGACATGAGACACACTTGGGATGCTTACTAGCCCTAAACTTGCATGATCTCTTCTAGAGTATTTCCTTTGAGAATGAAGGTGCCTACTCATGGTTCTTGACTATCCCTCATTCCCATGATCATCCCTTCTGCTATGGGATCCAGATGTTTCCACTTGTCTAGCACTAACCGCTTTCTTTGAACCATAACCTTTATTGTCTTTCCTCTGCAGCATATTCAAACTTTTAATTATCTCTTCCTGATATTTTATCGTCCTTTAATTATCCTCCCTATAGCTCTAGAATTCCCTCTGTAAGCATCTCATAGTTTCAACTAGCTCCATAGGATCCTCCCTACCTCTTATTCCATTGGACTCTGTCTCAACATTTATTATGATGCTACATAGAATTTTGAATTCTTCGCCTTGGCCATAATACCTCTGGGAATCCTCCATGAATGAAAGTATCATAAAGGAACCAAACTTCCCTCATGTACCTCTTAATTCTGCAAGAAAATGTGCATGCAATAAAAATTTTGTTAGACAAAAATGAATATTCATAGTTATGGAAAAAAAAATGCATATTATGCTCTTTAAGGCTACCCATCATCTTCTTCTGAGTTGACTGTAAATTCTGCTGCTCAAATCACTTTTTTGGGTGCACACGATGATTTTATTATTCAATATCTTCCCATTGGCTAATCATTTTCTCAAATATGATCTATGAGCATAAAGTTATGGTCTACAAAATTTTAGATTGTTTTCTCATTTTTATCCCTCTATGCTACAAGTGTCTCCTCCTCCATCATGTATAATTTTAGGTACCCAGATTCCAATTTTGGTTCCTTGGATGTCTTCAATGGTCCATGGGCTTTCCACAGATTGCTCATGTGCCTCAAAATGACTTCTGAGCAAGGAATTATTCCCTCTAGAAGTAAAATGGTACTTAAATAATACCATGTACTATTTCAACTATAACTTTATCAGACAAGCTCTGTTTTATGCTCGGAATAGTCCGTTGGAAATCTCTTATTGAGTTATTTCATTTGAAGAAAAAAATACTGTGTGTACCCCTTGATTTTGACTACCTAAAAATGTTTTTCAGGCCCTCAAAATGCCTGCACAATTTGACGACCTTCAAAAATCCCCAAAAAATTCATAGAAATTGATTGATTTTTGTTGTAATAGTTTGTTAATATAACTTGAACCTATCATCAATTATTTTCCTTCCCTTTCCTCCTTCTCTTATTCCTTTTGGAAACCTTCTCACTCACCAGGCACCAATATTCATCGCGTGCAAGTTCTACAATGCGCAACGCTAATATTTAGGACATGTACCATGCACCAATATTCATCGCATGTAAGTTATACAATGCTTAGCGCCAATATTTAGCACACGCATTGCACACCAATATTCATCACATGCAAGTTATACAACACACAACACCAATATTTGGAAAACATACCACACACCAATATTCAACGTGCAACACAAGTTACACACTGCATAACACCAATATTTAACACACATATCGTGCACCGATATTCAATGCGCATCACAAGTTCCACATTGCATGACACCGATATTCAACGTGCATATTGTGCATCAAAAGTTTTGTGCCATGTGGCACCAATATTTAATGCAAATACAACACACCAATATTCAATGCGCACTGCAAGTTCCACACCATCTAGTGCCAATATTTAATGCGCCAAAACTATTTTATTCACTTAGTTGATTTTCCATATTTCTATCTCACGACTGTCGCAATTATCCTGAAAAATTTCCAAATCATATATATATAATCCAAATTCGGTCACTTGGAAGTCAAAATGACCCCCCCCCCCTAAACAACCATTATGGGTGTAATTCTAACTCGATTTTACTTAGAAATTTTGGGATTTCACTCAGATTTTACATTTTTCCCCAAATTCGACACAACTCAAATAATGAGACGACAAATTTGTCAAATTCATGTTGATATTTGGCCCATACAAGTTTGGTGTTGAACCTTAAGCTATGATACCGATCTGCAACATCCCCTAGATCGATCGAGGTTCATTACATGCAAAATTCTCATCAAAATAAAAAAAAATTATTCTAACATATCCTGTAGCTTACCAACTACAAGAAGACACACAAATTTAACCATTTGTTGATACCATTATTTTAAATGCAACTAAAACATGCTAACTAACATGAATGTGGCTAATAATTTCATCACAACAACACATAATTTAGTCTCATACACAGAGTTAATACACAACAGTTAAAACTCATAATGCCACATAGAAAACAAATAAAACACTTCCTTTCCTAAAATAGTTATGCAACCAACTTCTTGGGATGGATGTTCCACCCAACCAAAGATTTGATGTTCCAAATATCAACAAAAAGTCACCCCCTAGATGGGACTAAGAATCCAAAAAATAAGGTTCCTCTCACTGTCCACTCACAACTCAACAAAATCCCACAACCCACTAGTTCTTCCTACAACTATCCCAATTTCCACCATCTCTCTTCCACACACTTGCGCAACCCAAGGAATGTTCCCGTTCACTTTTCTCAGTCTATAAGGTTCCTGACTTGGTTAGTCTAAGAAACACTGCTAATGTGTGTGTAGGATTAATTTTTTACAACATATAAATGATCATACAGATAAATAATGCGAAAAAGGACTGCAAAGTTTATATTATGATATCTCTGCGGAGTACAAAGGCTGAATGCGGCTGAATAAAATGAATCACTTGGCTAGATCAAAATACAAAAGGATCTTATACAGAATACAATAAGAAAACTAAATTATAATACCCAATAATAAATGAGCACTGCGGGATCAATGGATGAGCTGGAACTATGGCAGCTCATACAGTAACTGTTGGAAGTCTGGAAAGTTTTCCCTGGCAGTTATACCTATCAGAATGGCCTGGAAACTATCCCAAATGGTGCTCCCTTCTCTAGCTCTCAGGACTGGTAACTGGTCGACCCCTCTGCTGGTGGGTCTGGACCCCAGATGGATCCATGTTATAACCCTAATTTGCACTAGACATGCTTACCTGGCATCAGGCCATCTCATATTCCTTCTTTGCCAAGATAGTACTGAAAAACTCTTCTTAGAAACACCCTTTTTAAAGGCCCACATGCCATGCTCTACTACAACCAACGTGTACACTCTAGCTGACCCACTACAACGCGCGTGTACCTAAAAAAGCACGAAAAATGGAAAATTGCTGACAGAACACACAATTTTGGGTTAGTTAACTAAACCTTTCGACCATGCATGGCCAGTAACTTGACTAAATACCTAGCTCCTTCTAGCCTATAAAAGAAGGGGTAGGGGTCCCATTTGAGGAGGGAAAAATCATAGTAAAGAAACTCTACCCGAATTAGCATTCTCGTTGCCTCAACCTTTTGCAACTATTGTGTGAATAGAAGCATATACATAAGAAGTTGGAGCATAGTTGAAGAGGATCCCAGGACCAGATTCGAGGAGTAGTGGCCGCTCTCACTATTATAAGGTATTCTTGTGAGATTAATAAAAGAAGTACTTTTCCCATTCTGCCATATGAGGTTTCTATTGTTTGAATATTGATTGTATGTTGATTAAATCTCTAACCCATTAGTTCATAGATCAAATGCATGTGGAGTTCTTCATTTGTCTTTTGTGAATGCAGGTCAGCATTGGGAGGAGATTTTTAGTCGAGGAGCAACCAAGCATGAAAACGGATCGACATCAAACACAAAAATAAGGTACGTCAACTTGATCTTTTTAACCTTGTATTTGCATATGAATAATGGGGTTTAGGCATGGGATGATGGTAGAAAGTAGGAAGCTTTAGGTAATTTCTGTATGCATGATAAAACCCTTAGTGCTAGTCTATAAGAGGGATTTCCCACCCACAACAGAATTGGCGACCATACTGGGGATCTCTCGGGTTTTCTGGGGATACTTTTTTGGTAGTTTTAAATTGGTTTCATCACCTTTTTTTTGAGTTTCTGCTAGAGTCTGAGCTAGTAGGGATTCTGGTCTTCCATACCAGTATTCCCTTCTTTCTTTGCTTGGATGGTTTTTATTTTATGGAAGTCACAGAGGTACACGCAGCCTGTATAAGGCCTGTGATGCAGGAGCATCCACACGTCATCAAGCGAGCCAGCGCGCACGGAGTAAAATCATACAGCTGGACAGTGCCAGCGCGCACATTTTTGAAATGCTTTGGAGATTGTTGCGCCGTCGTTTGGATGAGGCATTCAAAGCCAA
>ML801200.1:62381-78909 GCA_009831015.1 Picea engelmannii
TCTGAGAGAGCAGGTCACCAATCAGATTGTTCAGGTCCATTACATTCCCACTACAGAACAAATTGCAGACATCTTTACTAAGCCCCTCGCCAAGACACCGTTTGAATATCTCAGACAGAAGCTGGGTGTCATTTCGTTTCATATCTAAAAGAGTCCATCATGTTAGGGGGAGATTTGTATTTTTTGATTATCTAATGCCTCCTAAATTTACTGCAATAGCTCAGGGGGAGCATGTCTCTTCTTTGACATTGATGTCAAAGGGGGAGAATTCGGGTACCTTAGTTTCCATCAATGCCAAAGGGGGAGATTGTTGGCAAATGTTTAACAGATAGCGTATGCTTGTCATTGATGGCAAGTACAACAGTGAAGATGGCAGGATCAGAATGTGCATCGATGGACAAACAGGAACAATGTAGGCTCAGGAGGAATTAGTGCAGAGTCGAAATTATTCCAAGTAAGAAGGATGTGTAAACTTGGAGGAGAAGCGTCGCTGATCGTTGGATCCCATCCAAAATTCCCGATAGCATGCGAGTTGTCAGATCTGAATAAAAACAAGAAGGGCGGATTTGGTTTTAAAGGTCGCGAGGCGCGAGGACGCGAGGCAACGAAGTGGCGAGAAGATTAGGACCGTCCATCTGGGAAGGACACATGGCAGAGATTGGAGAGATCTCGTGAACTCGGGGGTTCGCAGGATAAAGGCCCAAGTATTGGGTGTTCAAAGTTGCGAGGTGCGAGGACGCAAGGTGGCGAAGTGGTGAGAGATTTATAGCCGCCCATCTGGGGGGACAGGTGGCAAGAGATCGAGAGATCTCGCGAACTCGGGAGTTCGCAAGTTGAGAGTCCAAACATTGGGTACTCCAAGTCACGAGGTCACGAGGTAGCGAGAGAAGGCCGTTGGATCCAGATCACAGGAGGACCGTTGGATCTGCGCGGGGGATTGGGACTTTGAAATGTTCAATTCACTTGACAAAAAGAACCCCGAAATCACGATATGAAATTTCGCGATTTAATCACAGCCGTTAAAGAAAGAATGAGATCTGGACTGTTGATTTTCTTCATCGGAGAATCGGGGATCGAGACTTTGAAATGTCCAATTCAATTGACAACAAGAACTCTGAAATCGCGAAATGTGATATTGCGATTCAATCACAACCGTTGAGCCATGATCAAAATCAAACCGTTGATCACACTCCATCTCGGAGCCTCGCCTATCGCGACTTGGAGTGACAAGAACCTCCATCACAGGAACCGCGAGATGCGAGATTGCGAGAAGATCAGGACCGTCGGATTACCAAGAACGTGGATCGTTGATCTGAGCTCCATCTCGGAGCTTCGCCTATCGCGACTGGGAGTGACGAGAATCTCCATCGACGGAACAACGAGATGCGAGATCACGATTAGATCAAGACCGTTGATTCATCAAGATCATGAACCATCGATCAGGGTCGATGAAGATCATAAATTCGCAGCGAAAGTGCGAAATGGGTAAATAATGACAATACCCTTCAGAGTTAATCCAACGGTGCAGATGAATTTGAGCAAGATCAGAGGGCTATTGTTGCACGACACAGTGAAACTTCCAGTAATTATTGATGGGTTCTACCAGAGGATGCGAAGAGACTTCTATGTGATTTCCAGAGGAGCAGAAGAGTCACATGGAATCTGCCAGTGGAATGAAGACGACTCGTGGAGGCGATTGACAGCTGGATAGGATTGAGGCTGTAACTGAAACAGAGAAGGTGAGATCGACTGTCACAGAGAAGACGAAGAGTCTCAACTGCCAGAGAGGCTGAGGAATCTCAGCATAACACCCAGTGATAATGGACATGCAGGGCGAACCACTAGAGAAGCCGAAGAGTCATGATGATGATCAGATAGAGAACTCGATAGGTGGAGGATAACGACGGAGAGTATGCATGCAGAGGCATGGATAACATTGCATGCACAAGGTGCACAGAAGCTATAAATACATGGTACCGAGAAGAGATTGGGTTGCTGTGGCTGTTGGAGGTTGTAGTGATTGTTGTTGGTAAAGGTAATTCAGGTATGAAGAAAGAGGAGAGTGCAGCAGCTGAATAACATAGAAGAGGAACTATGTAGAGAATGGAGATGGCGCACAAAGCATAAAAAGTAGAAGACCAGACAACACAAGTGATGTGAGCAGAAAGGCAATGAGGCAGACAGAGCAACGAAATGCAGCAGAACAGTGATAAGACTGGTAAGCCATTGTTGAACATTATATCACTGTAATAAGTTTGAGTAACAAAGAATTAATATTTCAGGGTGGTTGGGAGGTGCTCGGGAGGACTGTTGTACTCAGAGGTTCAAGTGGGTGCTTGAACATAGGGAGTTGTAGCTTCCATCTGGTTGTAGCCAAAGAAACCAGGGTGGCAGGGTGGTGCAAGGGAGAACTCTTGTTCTTTGTTTTATAGGTTGGTGCCTGTATGATTGGAAGTTGGTGCTTCCATCCAGTTGGTGTTGGAAACACTCAGGGAGTTGGTGCTTCCTTCTAGTTGGTGCTAGCAAAAATAGGGAGTTGGAGCTTCCTTCTAGTTGGTGCTAGAGAAACCAGGGAATTGGTGCTTCCTTCTAGTGGGTGCTAGAGAAAACAGAGAGTTGGTGCTCTCAGCAAGTAGCAGCTTGCAAAACAGAGGTTGTAGCCTCAATATGAGTTGGTGCTCATATGTATGATACTGTAAATATTGTAACCATTACTTATCATATAAAGAAAAAGAGGTTTTTACCCTGCATGGGTTTCCTCAGGAAATATCTATCTCTGTGTTTCTCATATATGTGACTAATGCTTAATGTGCCATTGTTTATCTCCCTGCATTATTGTGATCATCATTTAGTGTCTCAGCAAAAGAGTTTAAAAGAAGCATAATTGTTTAATCACGGTAACAACTGATTCACCCCTCCCTCTCAGTTGTCCAACAGTCTCGTAGCCTATTCATCCATTAGTTGCAAAAGTGGTCATGCTGATGCAGTCATAGAATGATCCCACTCTTCTTTTGGGAAGTGATGTGTCTACCGACTATGTTTTTAGCATTTTCGGTTTAGTATTTTCAGAACAAGGGGGCATTCCGCTCATTTTGAGCACACCCCCTCCAAGTCCTAGGATGGTTTCCTTTGATTGGAATGACCTTGTTGAGCCTCATCTTCCTTCCTCTGCACCCTTTCAAATAAGGGTTGAAGTTAATTCAATAAACATTTATCGATGTATTGTGGATGAAGGAGCCTCTGCAAGTATTTTATCCTCCTCGATTTGGAAAGTCTTGGGTTCTCCCGAGCTTGTGTCTACTTCACATGAGTTGTTGGCTTTTGACAGAAGTCCTAGTGAATATTTGGGGGTTCTTCCTCAGTTACCTATCTCTTTAGGTGGGAAGAATGTCTTTGTTGATGTTATAGTGGTGCAAGGCCCGTTAGATTTCAATATGCTTCTCGGGCGTGATTATGTATATGCTATGAATGCTATGGTGTCTACGCTCTTCCGAGTGATGAGTTTCCCTCATAATGGAAGCATTTTCACTATTGACCAGCTAGAATCTCATAATCACCATCCTAATTCAATGTTAGTTCATGCTACCCCTTTTTATGTTCCTAGTGTTCATGTAGACTCCACCACGCCACGGGTTAATTATGTGGTGTCTTATCCTTGGTGCAATCATGTTTTCCTTATCGAGACTTGGAATCAACAATTGGTCCATTGGTTTATCCAATAGGGGCATGGAAGCCCTTGATTCACCCTCTTGGTCCAAGTGGGATTAACTATCCTTCTAAGTCTGATCTCATTGTTTGTATATCCTCAAGCCCTCGTGCTCATTATTCTTCGCTGATAGACTCTGCCAGTGCTGGCCGGAACCTCCATTTTCATATGGAGTATGGTCAGTTTACTTCACCCTTTGGGATTGTCGACCCTCGTTTGTGTGATTTCTCGGATTTTGAATTGCCTTCAGATGAGGCTATCCTTGAATTCATGACTACGGTTTCTATACCGCGGGAGGACTTACACCGTGGCTTGTGTTTTCTTCCCTTTTGGGAGACTTTCCAAGTTGACTATCGAAGAGACTCTTTGTCCAAGCCTAGAAGTGGGCTCGACCTGAACCAGTTTCATTCATGAGTTGTAGGCCCCATGGGTCTTCTTTTAATCCCTTTTCAGACCCTCTAAATATGAAAATATTTCCAAGCGATCTTGTTGTCTTTCACGCTCGTTAAACTGAAATTTGAAGGCACGTCTGTCCGATGGTAGTTTACCCCTTTTTTGGTTCGGATGGTCAACTGTATGAACAAAGGTATACTCTAGGAACTTCAGTTCTCTAGAAGAGTATTCTCAAGTATAATTTTAACCCTTTTTTGGGCCTGAGGGACTAAATTTACGAAAAAGGAACCCCCACGGAGTCCATAGTTAAGCTCTTTTCAGACTCCCTAAAATTGAAAATATTGTTGAGTGAAATTATTCTTTCACACTTGTTAAAATGGTCCAGAAGAACATTCCCGACGGAGTCCATAGTTAATCTTTTTTCAAACTCCTTAAAAATGAAAACATTGCCGAGTGATCTTGTCTTTATCACAGTCGTTAAAATGGTTTTGAATAGGCATCTGGTCGGTGCTAGTTTACCCCTTTTTCGAACCGACTAGACTATGTTTGAAAAAGGTACCCCAATGGAGTTCCCTTTTACGTTTTCCAGACTCTCTAAATATGAAAAACTGTCGAGCTTACCTTCTCTGGGCTCGTTAAAATTACATTGAAGGACGTTACCATTATGTGTCTTATTAATCGCGTTTTCATACCCACGTATTTGGCCTAATTCTGGCTCCATGTTGCTCTCAATTGAACCATTGAAGCATGCCTTATACGCAAGCCCTATAGCACTTTGCCTTTGTGTCTTGACACCTTTGCCCCAGGAGGGATTTTTCTGAGTGTCCTTTCTCTGAACATCAGTCTTGTCCTTGTGCCTATAACTAGTATGTTTGCGACACTCGTTCCTCCTTTGTAACGTAGCGTTCTTTTATTCTTTTTCCAAAATTATTGAAAAAGACAAAAAAAAATCAAATATACCCCAAAAAGAGGAAGGGAAAAGTATTTTCTTTTTATTGGCAGCACAATGAGTCACCCTTGGACAAAGCACATCCTTTCGTTTGTTCATCAATCTCTGGGATTTCATATGACCTTAGGAAGTTGTTCTTGCTACATAGAGCCATGTCCTCCTCCGTTTGGTTATTCTTCCAAACATATGGAGAGTTTGCGGTGCCTCCTGCATCATGAACTTTTGTCAAAATATCATGTTGCCTGAGTCTCATATTTTGTCATGCTATTGTCCAAGGGAAGTTATTACCAATATTGAGTCTCCCCCCTCTGCAGATTGTCTCTTTCCCTCAAGCCTGGTCATCCTGAAATCCTAATCAAGACTTTGTTCGAAATCCATGAAGCCCTCAACCTGATCATCAAAATTCTCTAGTCCGTTCCTGACAAGCCGTCGAAGACCTCTGGGTAGTGAAGTTGTACACTAATATTACACTCCTACTCGAGTTTTGAATATTTTGAAAGTTGTTGCTCGAGCTCTGAAGACCTCATCTTCAACCATCAAGCCTTATCAACTTCTAGAAGATGGATATTATACATGTATATCTTTTTGATTTCGAGATATAGATCCGTTGTGTATTGCTTGCGGCTACACTTTATATAGTTATATGATATGGATCTGCAGTGTATTTGATTGGAAACCATGATTTTATTTCATCCCGAGCATGGGTATGCCCGCCTCGGTGAGACAAATGTTATTTTGCAGATGGCACCTCCTGAATTTTGGTCGCTGGGCTCACTAGTTTGGTACGTTGATAAATATTGATAATGTATTTCGACCATCAGATGCTCTTCTGACCTCACACATTAGGGGGCATCTGTTATAACCCTAATTTGCACCAGACATGCTTACCTGGCATCAGGCCATCTCATTTTCCTTCTTTTCCAAGCTAGTACTGAACAAATCTTCTTAGAAACACCCTTTTTAAGGCCCACGCGCCCTGCTCCACTACAGGCATCGTGTACACTCTAGCTGACCCACTACAACCCGCGTGTACCTACAAAAGAACGAAAAATGGAAAGTTGCTGACGGAACACACAGTTTTGGGTAAGTTAACTAAACCTTTCGACCATGCATGGCCAATCACTCGACTAAATACCTAGCTCTTTCTAGCCTATAAAAGAAGGGGTAGGGGTCCCATTTGAAGAGGGAAAAATCATAGTAAAGAAACTCTACCTGAATTAGCATTCCCCTTGCCTCAACCTTTTGCAACTATTGTGTGAAGAGAAGCATATATAGAAGCAGTTGGAGCACAGTTGAAGAGGAGCCCAGGACCAGATTCGAGGAACAGTGGCCGATCTCACTATTGTAAGGTATTCTTGTGAGATTAATAAAAGAAGTACTTTTTCCGTCCAATCATATGAGGTTTCTATTGTTTGAATATTGATTATATGTTGATTAAATATCTAACCCATTAGTTCATAGATCAAATGTATGTGGAGTTATTCGTTTGTATTTTGTGAATGCAGGTTAACATTTGGAGGAGAGTTGCAGTTGAGGAGCAACCAAGTGTGAAAAAGGATCGACATCAAACAAGAAAATAAGGTGCGTCAACTTGATCTTTTTAACCTTGTATTTGCATATGAATAATGGGGTTTAGGCATGGGATGATGGTAGAAGGTAGGAAGCTTTAGGTCATTTTTGCATGGATGATAAAATCCTTAGTGCTATTCCGTAGGAGGGATTTCCCACCCACAACAATCCCCTTGGGGGAATGCGCCCCTCTCTCACTAGAAAAATGAACCCTGGTGATTCCACCATTGAAATTGGCTGAGAAGTATCTTGAAATGATAGCCTTGGTCTACTGGGAAATGGGTTGGAAGGGTTTCCCTGAATCTAACCCGATGCTCGCTCAGGAACCCCGAATGTGTCCACTAAAAATGTCGCACTTCCAAGTCTGGAAAATGCACTCCAGATGATTCCTCTGTTGAAATATGACGAGGAACTAGGAAAAACATGCACCTTGCCTTCCTCTCAACTGGGTCAGAAGGGAATCTCTGAACATCTCCCGGATGGGACAAGTCGATCCACGTAACCTCCTCAGGAGCTGCATCCTCACCCTAGATAAGTGCACCCTTGCTGTTGGACCCTACGTAACTGATGCTAAAGAATGACGAAAGACCTGTGTGATCTTCCCGGTGACTAGGGTGTGCCTCTCAACATCAAAATCATCCAACTGGTGTCTCCCTCCTGGAATCTACTAAACTATCTCTCCTGAGATGCGCCTCTCTCCTCAATGACAAGTCATAATCTGCATAATGATGAATTAGGTCGCTGACTCTTCTCTTATAGATTTCCAAAACCCTAATTCGCTGCTGAAACCCTAATTCATTGTTGACTTCTAATTTTATCTCATCTATTCTATTTTCATTTCATAATGACTTAAAAGCACTTTTAAGCATTTTTAGCTCAATGTCACTTTCCGAACACAACACCTCTGACTGGAGTGACCTCTAGTAACCCTCTTTACCCCTTTTATGGTGCTGGCTATAGTCTAACGAGGTGTTTTAGACCATTAAGCCTCCTCTCTATAGCTCCTATTTGGAAAGGGACATTACAGTCCTCCCTTCCCAAAATTGCTTGTCCTCAAGCAATACTAGTCCAGGGTGCTGCAACACTTGCTCGCTCTCCTAAGTAACATCCTCTAGTGGAAGCCCTCTCCATCTGATCAAACACTCTCTGATGAAATTTCTCCTCAGTTTCTGCTTACGAAACTCCAAAACCTCCTCTGGAACCAACTCCAACTGTCCCTCCTCATCCAATGGGGGAAGCTCCTCTGATGTGCTAATGAATTGTCCCACTGCCTTTTTGAGGCAAGATACGTGGAACATGTTATTAATCATGCTCCCCTCTGGAAGCTCTAACTCATAAGAAACCTCACCTACTCGAAGCATGATCCTGTAAGGGCCATAAAATCTGGGATTGAGCTTCTCGGACCCACTATATTTTAGAGACGACTGTCTATAAGGTTGGAGTCTCAAGAAAACCAAATCCCCAACCTCAAAGATGTGCTACATCCTGTGCCTGTCCGCACTCATTTTCTATCAGTTCTGTGTCATCTATAGGTTCTCTTTCAAAAACTTGAGAATCTCCTGACTCTCTATGATCCAATCCTTGGCCTTGGGAGCTATGATCTCCTCGAAAACCAAGTCTACCAAAGTGGGAGCATCATATCTGTACAATGATCGGAAGGGTGTCATACCAATGGACATATGGAAAGTGGTGTTGTAGTAATGTTTTCCTATATGTAGCCACTTTACCCATGCTCTCTGTTGTCCACCTACATAGTTCCTCAAATATCCTTCAACCCACTTGTTGACAATATCGGTTTGCCCATCTGTCTGAGGGTGATAGTTGGTGTTGGGTTTCAGCTCTGTCCCCACCAACCAAAACAACTCTCTCCAGAATGTCCCCATGAACCGACTGTCCCTGTCACTGACGATGTTCCTCGACAACCCATGAAGTCTTAAGACCTCCCTGAAGAATAGCTCGTCTACCTGAACTGCGTTGTACTCTATCGGTATGGCATAGAAGTGAGAAAACTTGGTCAATATTTCGACCACTATATAGATACAGTCTTTACCTTGGACCTTGGGTAGGCCTGTGATGAAGTCCATCGATATACTCTCCCATTTCTGCTCTGGAATGGGGAGTGGTTGAAGTAGCCTTTTTGGAAGAGCATGCTTTGACTTGTTCTACTGGCAAGTCACACTCTCACTGACATGTCTCATAACATCCTGTTTGAGGCCCTTCCATGAGAACCTCTCCCTGATTTGTCTATAGGTTTTGAAAACCCCCTGATGGCTTGCTAGTGGTGAATCATGAACCGTTGTGAGGATCTTATTCTTGAGCCCCAAATCTGGCACTAAGTAGACTCTATCCTTGTAGAATATGACATTGTCAATGGCCCTATACTTGTCATCCTATATCTGTCCATCCATCACCTCACAAGAAAAATTATTCTTGGAATATTCCACTAACAAGTGGGATTTCAAATATGCTGACATCTCGATCAAAGAACAGGCCACAGGTCTCCTTGATAGTGCATCAGCCACAATGTTCTTCTTCCCCTTGACATACTCTATGTCGAATTCGAATGCCTGTACCTTCGTCACCCATTTTTTTGGGCGCTCACTGAGGTCCTTCTACTCAAATAAATGCTTCAAGCTGTTGTGATCTATCTTGACCACGAATTTGTTGCCCACCAAATATTGTTTGAATTTGGTCAAGGCATGCATGATGGCCAACATCTCCTTGTCATAAATGGATTACAACCTCTCATTCTAACAGATCTTCCTTCTTTCGAATACAATGGGCTGTCCTCCCTGCATCGAAACTACCCCAATACCCTCGCCGAATGCATCACACTCTATTACAAATGGCAAGGTGAAGTCTGGAAATGCCAACAATGGACAAGTGCTCATGAATTCCTTCATGTGATCAAAGGATTTATGTGATTCCTCAGTCCAGATGAAAGCCCCATGCTTGGTAATATCTGTCAGCGGTGCTCCAAGCTGAGAAAAACCCTGGACGAACCGCCTGTAATAGCTGCACATCCCAATGAAACTCCTCAACTCTGTTATGTTCCTGGGCGCTGGCCAGTCTAGAATGGCCCTAATCTTTTCCAGGTGCACCTGTACCCCCTGTTCATTGATGATATGGCCTAAGTAAAGCATCTATGTCATGCCGAACTCACACTTGGACTCTTTGTCATATAATGATTGTGCCTTCATGATGCTCAATACCTCATCCAGGTGCATCATATCCTCCTGCCATGTATTGATGTAGCCAAGATGTCATCGAAGAAAACCAAGACTGATTTCCTCAAATGATCCCTGAATATGTGGTTCATGTAAGACTGGAACGTAGCAGGTGCATTGGTTAGCCCAAATGGCATAACCAGGAACTCGAAATGTCCAAAGTGTCATCGAAATGTCGTCTTCTCTATGTCCTTCTCTCGAATGCCGACCTGGTGATACCTAGAGCATAGATCAATCTTTGAGAAGAAAAATGCCCCATGCAGTTCATTCATCAACTCGTCAATGAGTGGGATAGGATACCGTTTCTTGATAGTTTTATTTTTCAAGGCTCGGTAATCAATGCACATCCTTCTTCATAACTAAGACAACTGAAGAAGAGATTGGGATGTTGCTTGGTCTGATGTGTCCCATCGCTAGCAATTCCTTGATTGCATTCTCTATCTCATCCTTGAACCTCCTACGATGATGATGGCGGGGGGGGTGATAATCGGTCTGGCCCCATCTTCCAACTCAATGGTGTGCTCAAACCCCCTGTTAGGTGGTCTCCCTGGTGGAATTGACTCAAAAGCCTGTTGATGTCATCCCAACAAATTCTTGATCTCTGTATGATACTGTTTTCGACCCTCTGAATCCTTCCACGTAGTGATAAAACACTCGACGACATATGTTACCTCCCCGTGTCTGAATATACTCTCCATCCTCTTGGCTGAAATTGTCCTGGGTGATCCTGTCGACATACCTCTTAGAACAACCTTCTTCCCATCATGGTCTCTGAATCCCATCTCCAAGGTTTAGTAATTGGTGGTGAATTTTCCCAAGGTAATCATCCACTGGAATCCCAACACAACATCTATGCTAGATAGGTCAACAACATAAAATTTGTCTCTCACTGTGTAGTTGCCTAAGTTTACCTCCAAGTCCGGAGGTCTGTCTAGACACTCCACTGTGTTTCCATCTGCTACTGCAACATCAAACCCCTCAAACTCCTCTGTTTGAAGTGCCCATCTCGATACTAGTGAAGCATCGATGAAGTTGTGGGTGGCCCCACCATCTATCAGGGTGATTACTCATTGCCCCTAAATAGTCACTCTAATATGAAGGATATCATACGTAGGAACACCATAAAGGGTCGCTATGACTCCTCCCTTTGCTGGTTTCCTCTTGTTAGCCTGCTCAGGCGGTTGTGGGACTACTGGACGATGGGCTCCTACCAGTGTTGGTGGTCTATGGGGAGGATGTTCCTCTACCTGTGCTGACTCCTCCTCTGAGATAGTGGATCCACTATCCTGCTCCTCCTCCTCACTATCCACACTGTCTGCTACCACCTCAATATAATGAATCTCTCCCTTGCCCATGCACTTGTGGCCTGGGACCCAAGGGTCTCTGCAGTTGAAGCAAAGATTCTTCCTCATAATCTCTCACCTAGTCTCATCATCCAAATTCTCCTTTCCCTTCCATTCTCTCTGGAATGGCTTCTTGTCTCGATCCTTGTGGGGTACAAAGGGTTTGGAAAAGGTTTTAGTCTTTGGCACTTAGTCTGCCAAATATCGAGTGCGAAGGATGGAATCCTGCAAGTTGGTAGGTATGTATGCCTTCACTCATCCTTTCAAAGGATTTGTGAGTCCCTATGTGAATAACATGATCAACCTATGCTTTGATATATCTATCACTGCCACGACTACCCGCTAAAACTTCGTGATGAGAACCTCTGCTGTGCTAGTTTGTCTCAACTGGGCTAGATCCCTGAAGTGGATCTTGGGATCCCTCTTGTCAAACCTGTCCATGAGCCTCTCTGTGAAATCCCTATAGGAGGTGATGCGACTATGACCCAATGTCACCAATCCATGATACCACCACTCGTGTGCCTCACCCTCCAAGTGTAAGGTCGTGAAACTGATGGCCTTTATCTCAGTCATCAAATTGAGCTTGTATTATGTGTCTAGATTCTATCCCAAGCTCTGGAGGTGCATTTGGACGATCCATTGAAAGAAGGTATGGTGATTTTACCAACTTTTCAGATGAAATCCATGCTATGCCCATGTTGTTGTTGCAGGCCTCCTCTTTGTGGATATCTACGGTGGTTCCTGAGTCTGATTCCACAATACTCGACTAGGGTCATGTCCTGATGGAAGTCACGACCCAATGCTGCGTACTCCTTCTGATAGTCTTCTATGTCCTCTGCATGAGTGGGCGACCTCTGCGCTATTGACGAATGTGTTACTACCGGGGGTTCCCTCTAGAAATTGAGAAACAAGGGTCTGGGAATCCTACTCGCAGAGGTGTATGTGTGAGTGGGTGACTGGGGTCTACTACCTACTCTTGAGTTCCCCTGTGCTACATGCGGGGATTGTGTGTCTGGGGTTCCCACTCTAGCCAATATATCAACCACCTATCCCAAGGACTGAGACATGGTCCACTGATTAGCTAACATATCGCTGATAACCTGCATGAAAGTTATCTCTGGTTCCATGGGGGCCTTGCCACTACCCTCTGGTCGCTCATATATGTATCGTAGCATCCTCTCTTCCTCACACTTAGCCTCATTCTCTTCCCTTCTCTCTACATCTCTGCGTTCCTCTTCATCTTCCTTTGAGGTAGGAGGAAAAGGAGGAAATTCAAGCCTATACCTTCTTTCCCTACGCCTGTTGTAAGTGACATATTCGTCACCTACATGTTCATGACCCTCTGGGTCTTCTGCTGCACTCATCATATTTAGTGACAGGATGGCAGGACTAAAGATCTGATACCACTGTAATGTTCCTGACTTGGCTAGTCTAGGAAACACTGCTAATGTGTGTGTAGGATTAATTGTTTACAACATATAAATGATCATACAAATAATAAATGTGACAAAGGACTGCAAAGTTTATATTATGATATCTCTGCGGAGTACAAAGGCTGAATGCGGTTGAATAAAATGAATCACTTGGCTAGATCAAAAGACAAAAGGATCTTAGCTGAAATATAATAAGAAAACTAAATGATAATACTCGATAATAGATGAGCACTTCGAGATCAAAGGATGAGCTGGAACTATGGCAACTCGTACGGTAACTACTGGAAGTCTGGAAAGTTCACCATGGCAGCTATACCTATCAAAATGGTTTGGAAACTATCCCAAATGGTGTGCCCTGATCTAGCTCTAAGGCCTGGTAACTGACCGACCCATCTGCTGGTGGGTCTGGACCCCGAATGGATCCCCCTGGGGGAATGTACCCCTCTCTCACTGGAAAAATACATCCTAGTGATTCCACCGTCAGAATCAACTGAGATGTATCTCAAAATGATCGCCTTGGTCTACTGGGAAATGGGTCGAAAGGGTTTCCCTGAATCTGACTTGATGCTCCCTCAGGAACCTCGAATGTGTCCGCCAAAAGTGTTGCACTTCCAAATATGGAAAATGTGCCCTAGATGATTCCTCTGTCGAAATATGACGAGGAACCAGGAAAAATATGCACCTTGCCTTATTCTCAACTGGGTCGGAGGGGAATCTCTGAACTCCTCTCGAATGGGACAAGTTGATCCACTTAAGCTCCTCAGGAGCTGCGTCCTCACCCTAGATAAGTGCGCCCTTGCTGCTGGACCTTGCGTAACTGATGCTAAAGAATGATGGAAGACTTGTGTGATATTCCCAGTAACTAGGGTGTGTCTCTCAACACTAAAATCATCCAACTGGTGTCTCCCTCCTGGAATCCACTAAACTATCTCTCCTAAGATGCGCCTCTCTCCTCAATGACAAGTCATAATCTGCCTAATGATGAATTAGGTCGCTGACTCTTCTCTTATAGCTTTCCAAAACCCTAATTCACTGTTGACTTCTAATTTTAGCTCATATGTTCTATTTTTATCTCATAATGACTTAAAAGCGCTTTTAAGCATTTTTAGCTCAATGTCACTTTCCGAACATAACACCTTTGACTGGAGTGACCTTTAGTAACCCTCTTTACCCCTTTTCTGGCCCTGGCTATAGTCTAACGAGGCGGTTTAGACCATTATGCCTCCTCTCTATAGCTCCTATTTGGAAATGGACATTACAGTCCTCCCTTCCCAAAATTGCTTGTCCTCAAGCAATACCAGCCTAGGGTGTTGCAACACCTGCTCCCTCTCCCAAGTAACGTCCTCTACTGGAAGCCCTCTCCATTTGATCAAACACTCTCTGATGAACCTGCTCCTCAGTTTCCACTCCCAAAACCCCAAAACCTCCTCTGGAACCAACTCCAATTGTCCCTCCTCATCCAATGGGGGAAGCTCCTCTGATGTGCTAATGAATTGTCCCACTGCCATTTTGAGGCAAGATACATGGAACACGTTATTAATCTTGCTCCCCTCTGCAAGCTCTAACTCATAAGCAACCTCGCCTACTCGACGCATGATCCTGTAAGGACCATAAAATCTGGGCTTGAGTTTCTCAGACCCAATCTTCTTCAGAGACGACTGTCTGTAAGGTTGGAGTCTCAATAATACCAAATCCCCAACCTCACAGATGTGGTACATCCTGTGCCTGTCCACACTCATCTTCTGTCGATTCTATGTCATCTGAAGGTTCTCTTTCAACAACTTGAGAATCTTCCGACTCTCTATGATCCCTTGGCCTTGGTAGATCTGCTCTCCTCGAAAACCAAGTCTACCAAAGTGGGAGCATCATATCCATACAATTCTCAGAAGGGTGTCATACCAATGGACATATGGAAAGTGGTGTTGTAGTAATGTTTTCCTAGATGTAGCCACTTTACCCATCTTCTCTGCTATCCACCTACATAGTTCCTCAAATATCCTTCAACCCACTTGTTGATAATCTCGGTCATCCCATCTATCTGAGGGTGATAGTTGGTGTTGGGTGTCATCTCTGTCCCCACCAACCGAAACAACTCTCTCTAGAATGTCCCCATTAATCGACTTTCCCTGTCATTGACGATGTTCCTCGACAACCCATGAAGTCTGAAGACCTCCTTGAAGAATAGCTCGACTACCTGAGCTGCGATGTACTCTGTCGGTATGGCATAGAAGTGAGAAAAATTGGTCAATCTGTCGACCACTACATATATACAGTCTTTACCCTGGACCTTGGGTAGGCTTGTGATGAAGTCCATCAATATACTCTCCCATTTCTACTCTAGAATGGGGAGTGGTTGAAGTAGCCTTGGTGGAAGAGCATGCTCTGACTTGTTCTGCTAGCAAGTCACACACTCACTGACGTGTCTCATAACATCCTGTTTGAGGCCCTTCCATGAGAACCTCTCCCTGATCTGTTTGTAGGTTTTGAAAAACCCCTGATGGCTTGCTAGTGGTGAATCATGAACTGTTGTGAGGATCTTATTCTTGAGCCCCAATTCTGGCACCAAGTAGACTCTATCCTTGTAGAATATGACATCGTCAATGACCCTATACCTGTCATCCTGTATTTTTCCATCCATCACCTCACAAGAGAACTTGTTCTTGGAATATTCCACTAACAAGTGGGATTTCCAATCTGCTTAAATCTCGATCAAAGAACATGCCGCAGGTCTCCTCAATAGTGCATCAACCACAATGTTCTTCTTCCCCTTCAAATTCTCTATGTCGAATTCAAATTCCTGTACCTTCGTCACCCATTTTTTTGGGTGCTAACTGAGGTCCTTCTACTCAAGGAATGCTTCAAGCTGTTGTGATTTGTCTTGACCATGAATTTGTTGCCCACCAAATATTGTTTGAATTTGGTCAAGGCATGCATGATGGCCAACATCTCCTTGTCATAAATGGATTACAACCTCTCAGTATGATAGATCTTCCTTCTCTTGAATACAATGGGGTGTCCTCCCTGCATCAAAATTTCCCCGATACGCTCGCCGAATGCGTCACACTCTAGTACAAATGGCAAGGTGAAGTCTGGTAATGCCAACACTGGAAAAGTTCTCATGAATTCCTTCATGTGAACAAAGGATTTTCGTGATTCCTCGGTCCATATTAAATCCCCATGCTTGGTAAGATCCATTAGCGGTGCTCCAAGATGAGAAAAACCTTGGACGAACCGCATGTAATAGCTGCACAACCCGAAGAAACTCCTCAACTCTGTTGTGTTCCTGGGTGTTGGCCAGTTTAGAATGGCCCTAATATTTTCCTGGTGCACCTATACCCCCTGTGCATTGATGATATGGCCTAATTAAAGCATCCATGTCATACCAAAATCACACTTGGACTCTTTGTCATATAATGACTGTGCCTTCATGATGCTCAATACCTCATCCAGGTGCCTGATATGCTCCTTCCATGTATTGATGTAGACCAAGATGTCGTCGAAGAAAACCAAGACTGATTTCCTCAACTGATCCCTGAATATGTGGTTCATGCAAGAATGGAACGTAGTAGGTGCATTGGTTAGCCCAAATGGCATAACTAGGAACTCGTAATGTCCAAAGTGACATCAAAATGTCATCTTCTCTATGTCTTGCTCTCGAATGTTGATCTGGTGATACCCAGAGTGTAGATCAATCTTTGAGAAGAAAACTGCCCCATGCAGTTCATCCATCAACTCGTCAATGAGTGGGATAGGATACCGTTTCTTGATGCTTTACTTTTTCAAGGCTCGATAATCAATGCACATCCTTCTTCAGAACTAAGACAACTGAAGAAGCGAATGGGATGCTGCTCGGTTTGATGTGTCCCATCAATAGCAATTCCTTGATTTCCTTCTCTATATCATCCTTG
>ML801200.1:85841-101786 GCA_009831015.1 Picea engelmannii
TGATTTATTTCAATATAAATTAAAGGGTTTAATTTTGAAATATATGAGATCTAAAGGGTCAAGATTACAATTAATTTTGAAATATCATATATCATGTGCAACTATATCACTCGTTTTACAAACATCTTTGAAGGGTGACAAGACCATGAGGATTTGTATATACTTACTTCATTAATCAATGCACCTTAACAACTACCTTTTGTGGCTTGCATTGAGACAATTTTCAATTTTTAGTATAAAAGTACTTCTAATTTTGTAGCAAAAATGGAAAAGAATTTGTCTCTAGAAAATAAATCATGCTTGCATAAAATGGTAAAAAAGAATTTGCAAAGGAGGTAAACAAGCTACAAAGACAACAATACTATGAAAATAGTGGTCTTTCAATATACACCATAACTTTCATCTTACACAAGACTACTTTTTATATATATTCAACAACTTGTAGAATTAACTATAATGAAATACATTGTGTCAAACATTGGTTAAGCTATGTGCCATGTTTCATATGTTTTTTTTTTTTTTAATTAAATCGACATATATTAAATGAATCTATGTAATCATACTATATCACCCAATTTAGTGACATATCCAAACACATAAATATCATGAATAGTTGGTAATGTTAGTTTAAGATAATATTCTATCAACATATTTAGATAAGCCCTAACAATCTATTTCAATGGACTCTCCTAGGGTACGTGTTTCTCTACATCTTGTATTTTTTCACCTATAATGGCAACAAATCTTCCATGAATATGGAAGATGGTTTGGGGAGAAAAGAATTATTCACATGCAATTTCAATTGATTTTTGAACCAATGGATATGTAGATCCCTTTTGTTTGAAGATAGTTCCAAGAGGTCTTCATTATTTCACTGAAACTAGTTCATAGAAGTGTTAAAATAATATAGTCATACAAATGCTTCAATTCTAAAGAAAAATAATTCATCTTACTCACTACTTACTTCCAAGAGGGACTTGCTTGGATCATATATAAGGTGGCTTGGGATGTTCAAAGATAAAAAAAAATAGCCAAGGATCATAAACAACTAAGAAAAGCATACCTCATTCACTCATATATATATATATATATATATATATATATATATATATATATATATATATATATAATTTTCCAAAAATGTATTTTTTATATACAAAGGAATAGTATATTAAACATAAAACTCTTTGTTTCTAATCCTCACCTAATTCTTTATCTTTCAACCTTTGAAGACACTTCATATACCCATAGCAAATCTCCCTCTTGGAAGTAAGTAGGAAGAAGTATATTCTTTTAACACTTAGATTTATTTCATTTTATTTTTATTTTTTAATGTTATGCAGGTTAATTGTGTTTTTTTTTATGGTTTTAGAGTACTTTTGATGCAATAGTTTAAGATATACAACACGGCAAGTTACTTTAGACCCTCCAACTTCTTTCTTAATTTTATCACTTATTTCTCATTTTACAAACACGTTAAGTTGAGATATGGACATACAAAATAGCTCACCTGAACTATTAGGGAACTTCATTTTCAAGTTTATTAGGGAACTTCATTTTCAAGTTTTAGAATATTTAGAAAGAATCTATTTCTTCTTACACAAGTTTTTGAAAACATTGAACTTAATATTACATATGGAACATATTTATGCATTATGTCTTGTGTAGATCATAATGATTTCATTGTATTAAATACAATATCTACTACACCCTTATGATGTTCTCTCTATCATGTGGTGGGATAATGACAATGATGATCAATTGCTTCATTTTATATATAATCATTTTATAAGTGTTTGGTACTTTGAATTGTCGTGAGTAGGGATGATACTTCATGGTTATCTTTCATTTTTGACTAACTATTCATTAAATTTATGTACAAGTTTATAATTGAGTGAGATATAAAATATTCCAAATTCCATGTGACATTTAAAATGTATCAAAAACATAAAAAAAAAAATCAAAAGAATCACCATACTTTTAAATTGATTTTAAAGAAATGTAATTATAATATAATATTCCATGTCATAAACAAATTAATCTTCTAAATATCATATGAAAAATTAATTGCTTAATTAATCTAATTTAAAAAAAAAAACATAAAAAATTAAGCTTTAAATTACTAAAATTACTATCAAATAAAACTTAACTTATTCCACTATTTTAAAGTATCTATTTTACATGGTAAATGATAAAATTACTATCAAATAAAACTTATTCCATTACTTTAAAGTATCTCAATGATAATAAGATATTTTTTTATCCAATCAACATTCCATTAATTCAAAGAATCTCATTTACATGGAAAAACTTAAGTGAGAAGTGGAAGTATTATTTAATTGGAATGGATTGCAAATGAGTGATCAACACATGTAAAGACAAATAAGTGAATTGATTCTTTATCTCTTCCAATAAACTTGAATTTGAATAATAATAAACATTTCTATCATCATTACTACAAGTCTTCATGAAACTATTGGTTTGCTTTGAACTTCCCATCATGGCTATGTTAGTGATTTTATAGGCTTTTTCAACCTCATATTTTAAAATATATGAGACCCTTTAAACCCAGACATAAATTATAATTGAGATCTAGTTATATGTGCAAAATTGTCTTTAATAAAGAGGTACATGACAAACATTTCATTAAAACTCACCTTACTCGAATGAACATGGTATTCAAAATCAAACAAGATCAAATTCAGGGCATGACTAGAAAATCTAGAGCATGTTATCTCATGGAACTTAAGTGGTCAAGAGGACATATGGGGACCCGAATATTTAATAATTTTGAATTGACCAATTTAGATCTAGTTTTATGAACAAAATTGTAAATAAAGCTTGGTAAGTTATAATTCATCAAAAATATAGTTCCTTATTTGAATGGACAACGAAAGTAAACTAAACAAGATGATTCCAGAATCCTAGATATCCATAAATATGTGTACTTTCAATGCAAAATAAAATATTTTGGAATGTATATCACTTGTTTAAAGAAATCATAATGGTATTCCATCTTCAATTATTCGCTCATGATCGACTTTTGACATTTTCCATTTTCTAACTTTTTTTTTTTTACTTGATTGAACCTCTATTAACTCTATGCGCGTTGTACATACCAAATGACTATATTGACAACTTATGATATCCGACTGATAATCTTGAAAGGGAACATGACTATTGGTTTGATGGGTTTCTCGAAAAAAAATATCCTTTCAATACGATGGATCCTCTTTCATATATAAAACCATTATCATCAAAATCCTCTAATAACCTCATCTTTCCTTCTATGCATCACATCAAATAATATTTCACGTTTTCAGTGTTGTCTACAGGTGCAACCATGACATAGACATCTCCTGCAAATAATTCGATAAGTTCCAACAAGCATTTCCTGTTAGATTAGCACACATGCACCTGCCATTAAAATCATCTATTATATATAAATTTTATATATCCAACTTACAAGACATCTACAAGTTGTTTAAATATTTAACAAATATATTTTCAAACAATTGAAACATAAATTACCTTCTCTAACAAGATTGGAAACTCTATCGCCATAAATTGACACTATAGTTTCATTTGATTCCATCTCCTTTGAGCTTTCAAGTGACATTTTCCCTTTTATATTAAGTTTGGCATGTCTCCAACCTTTAATATATTCTGCATTTTCGTTTTCGTAAATCTCTATGGATTTTGTGTCTTCTATGCAAACTGAACAAAAAAAAGATTATTTTCTTCTATCAAATGCAAACACATTTTGATAGTGTTTTGTTTTAACTAAATGCACTTTTCGAGTCCCATGTATTGTACCAACCTCATATGGGATTGATCTATTTACATCTTGGTTTCCAACATACCAAAAAAGACTGCACAAGGCAAGTACTTGTTAACTTGAAATCTATCAAGAAGATTATTGAAGATCATATAAATTTGAACATGTGAATAAAAATATCCTTTGTACATGTTTAACATATACATACACACACCTGTGCACATCCCTTGATGGTTTATTTTCATGGATTAGCACAAGTTTGCACCATTCAACAACTTAATCAATGTATTCAAATCAATTGGCATGAGGGTTCATCCGATACCTTCAAAGTGCTCGTTTTACACATGCCCCTGCATCATCATGCTCTCCTTTTCCATGACCAATATTAAAGAAATTCCAACAACGTGTAATGTTTGATTTCTTGTGAATATGACACAACCAATAGAATGATAGTGAAGATTTGAACTAACCTTCACATCCATCTGACCATATCCAATGTCGATCAGATACACTCTGACATTCTTTCAATGAATCATAAAATTGATCAAAACAATGTTGTACATAATGTGTATCGTGTGCTCGATCATCACTTATATAAAAGTGATATTATTTAATAACATGTCAATTTCGATTGGTTCTTTCTATGTTATCAACACTCTTTTGAGCATGTCTATATAGAACGTGGACAAATAAGTGACTTGATCAGAATGATAATATTCACTCTGTATTTATTTTTGTGAAACGAATGTGTAATTCTCTGCAAAATCAACTACAAACAAAATTTCCCTTGGTGGAAACACTTCACAGGATTGTTTGAATTGTAGGTCTTTCCATCGAGCTCTATGTGAATGTTTGGTGTATTTATAAATTTCTTCCTCAAACTTCTTCAAAAAATCTATCACACAGATTTTATCTGCTTTCAAATCAATCCATTTGGAAATAACATTTGAAGAATGTGGAACCATGCTGTTGATATATTCATATCTCTTCCAATTGACTGTTATATTAGACAAGGATTGATCATTCATATCAATAGGTAATTTAAGTGAAACAAACTTATATTTCCACAACGATCACATTTATTTCCACCAACACATTTTTTTTGGTAAAATAACTCACCACCTTCTCTTTCACATAGAATTTCAGGTATAAAAGCACGTAATGTGGAAGGATGAGGTGAACTTGCCCATAAAGTTTTACCAAAATCAAGAAAAGTGTCGTAGTATAACTCAAATTCCACATGATATTGACAACAACAAGTGTCACGGACAATGATGGGTCTAACAAACCATGGTTTTTGTTGCACAAATGTATTGATGGAAATTTTAACTTCTTTGTGCTCTTCTTTGAACTTATTGAGAAATTCTATTTGTGTCATTGGAAATATATGTTTTGGATGTTCTTCATATTGTTTTCATTATATTCTTTCTCACAACACATCCCTTGTATGTGGTGAAACACGATATTATGTCAACCAAAAATTACGGGTCAATTCTTTAACATTTTTTGCAAGTCTATCTTTGTAGGATTGTCTAGAAATAATTGCCCAACAAGCAAGTTCATCATTTGCATCTATTTGCAATCAAAATTTTCTATGTTTGTACAATTTTTTTCTTAAGGTTCCTATCACTTTTTCCATTTGTTGTGTCAAATGATATTTTATATTTCTAGATGAAACAAGTATTGTTTGTATCACTCTATGTGCAACACTGACATCTTTTTTTTCGATATTTTCCAAAAGATTTTAATACACTAGTTATATTGTCAAAGGCATTTTACTTCACCTTTTTATCTTTTGTCGACTTTTGAATACTCAATAATGATGTAGCTTATTTTAAATTTCTTGAATTTATTAGACGAAGCAAAATTTGAGCTTGTATTGTTGTTGATGCTTAGCTTCTTTCTTCCCAAATTTTCCAGTATCAACATTTTCTAATATTTCATCATCAATGTTGATAGATTATCCTACATGTTTCAATTTAAAGTTTGCATTAAAAAAAAAAAAACGAACATAAATTCACTAAACTATATACAAGTGTTCATCTTGTATTATCTAGATTTATGTACATACCTGTAGGTGATTCGACTTCTACTTCAATTTTTGTTTCAACAACTTCATCGACATTATGAGGCAAATCTATTTCTGTTTTTTGAAAAACATCAAATCCAAATTACAATCAATTATATTTTAAAAAATAATTTAAATTTGAATTCTATACTTTTTATATAGAAAATATGTACATGCATACCTGGTTGGACTTCTTCTTGTTGAAATCTCTATTTACATCATCATTATTTCTTTCTTCAATATTTTCATGTTCTCGTTTCTTTCTCTAATAATTCTCATTCCTTTGTTTGTTATGGCGAGTTTCATCTCGAGTGCGATCAAATTTTCTCTTGCGGCCACTTTTGTTACCCATGAGTATAGTTATCTGTAAAAAAAAAAATTAAAAATTCAACATTTCAGAATAGTTTCAAAAAAACTTCATTGTCACAAAAATTATTCAAAAATAATATCAATAATTTTATAAGAAATGTTTTAAAAAAATTACTCTCAAAAAAATTCCCTTTGATATAATAAGAAATTTCTTATGAAATCCTTCACCTTGAAAATAATGTTCAAGTAAGTCTTCACCTTGAAAAAATGTTCGACAAAGTCTTCAATATATAAATTGTTACTCCAATAAAAACTTGAACTTCAAAAATAGATTTTTTTTTTCCATTCAAAACATCAACAACCTTGTTTAAAACAATGAAAATGATCCTCCAAGTAGCGAAAAAGATGATTCAAACTTTTTCTTAGGGGCTCCACATATGCAAAAATATGAAATGAGCGAATGAATATACTTACAAATTTATATTTGTTTTCTTGCAACCCCCCTCAACCATAAATATATTGAACCTTCACAAGATCTCTTGATTTCTTCCCTCTTGTACTCTTTGCCAAATAATATTCAAAATGCATAATTTCCTTCAAATATTCCCACTATTTGGGAGTTAAATTTCTCTCCCCATCTTTTTCATATAATATTAATTTTATGCATATATGTATGAAATTATTCATCAAAATTCTCATTCTCTACTTGTAACTTTATGGACATCTTCCAACAATATCAAAATCATTTTCCATTTTTTGTATCCCTCAATCAACACTTATTTCATCTAAATCTGGAAGATTGGATTTGGTAACATCCAAATGAGACTTGATTATCATGCCCAACTCTGTGGACCACCTTGAAGAACATTCGCTAGTAGGTTGGCCATATTTTACCTCCACCAGAAAGCTTTCTTCCCTTCTAATTTTCTTTATTTGGCTTGCCTTTCTATACACCTATATAATTCTTGACTAATTCTTCATATTTTGACAATAGTTGACACATCTTAAAAACCAAAAATAGGTGATGCAAATCCACTAATATATGTAGATGCAAAAAGTGTAGATTATGGCACATTGCTTGGAAGAGATGTAATTGATATCTGTTTGGTTTGAACAAGTTTCTACTTGGCCACAACATGCGTGGTAGTAGGTAGCTCACCAATCTCCATAGATGCGCCTTCAAATCTTTCCTTTGATTGTAAATAAAATCCCTTTAAATTTAATTACCCGTCTACCAATCTATGAGGAATCTCTTGGATGTCATGTGAGATATCAAGTTGTTCATCATACATATTATCTTCATCTCCGTGTATTGAACTACTAATGCATTGGCTTCTACATGTTGGTAGCAATATTTCTTTACTTCCCCTTTGTTTTTTCTCCCTTTTGTACAACCTAGTTTTCCCCTATAAAACATAAAACTTATCAAAGTATTATAGAAATAATGTATGACCAACATCATTAAATATGTTATACACAACTTTCATGAAATATGCATAGAAGTGAAAAGGTAAGTGAATAACTACTTATTTATTTACCAAACTAAGATATGATAAATACTCTTCATTTTTTGTCATCTATTCTTTACAAAGATGCTCATATTCTGTCATATTTTCCTCATTGATAGTATCGCTTTTGCACTTTAATATTTTATTCCTCATATCCTTTATGTCCAACATCTCAGTGTTATCACCCAAACATTGTTTACCTAGACCATATTACCTAGGTTTACCAAAATACACCACATACACTATGTGTCCCACTCATTTGACCTATTCCACATCATTTTACATCATTACAACCTAAGAAAACCCATTTCCTAAGGTCATAAAACCCCTTTTTTGTTATTTTCTCATGAAATTATCCAAAAAATCAAAATAATAAAATAAAATAAAGTGGTTATTCAAAAACCATAAAAGTAATTGTTAAATTTGATACAGTCAAATAATCATTTTTATTATGACCATGTCAAGGGGTTAATCACTATTTTTATTATAAATACCAAGGGGTCACTCCATCCATCCATAGTAAGTAAATGTTATCAGATTCACACCAGAAATCAAGAGCCCTAGTATTTTTATAACATCTCGAGCAATAGCTACTGATAGACACAAGGAGAGGAGATCAACCACACACACGTGGGAGGAAAAAATAACCCTCCTAAGGAGGAGGTCAAGGAGCCAGTCTCTCCAAGAATTTCCTCCATGGGTGTTGTAATATTTCTTTCCATTAGGTAATAAAAAATTATTTGATTCTTTATACTCTTGTTGTTCTATTTTTTGTTTATTTGATGCATTTATTTACTTTTCTAATGACTGGTATAAGATTGAGAATGAAATATCTCATTTCATTTGGGGTTTCTAATTCTATTTTTCATTACTTTGTCTGTTATCTAGCACAACCACTAGATTTGGATATTTTTCTAACCTTTGTTGCGGATTTCTAAAAAACTCACATAAACAACATCATTAGTGAGAGTTAGGGATCTCTTGCATATCATAATACATAATGAAAAATCAAAGTTCTAGTTATTTCAAAATATTACAAACAATCATAGAATACAAAAAATACGAAATAGACATCAAGCATCTCATAATTATCAAAAAATAATATAGTGGAATCACATCAAGGACAACCACTCACAATCTCTTTATCTCTCTATTATTTGATTCTTCAAAATTCAATAATCACAACATGCTCAACATGGATAAGGAGAGTTGGAAAGAGACACAGGTTCTCGTGGTACAGACATATATTCAAAATCTATAACATACTTAAGCAATATGAACAATAAAATGCATTATATACTACCTTAGTGCATAAGAGTGGCAACTGATGCATGGACTCAGTATATTAAATTCCAAATGATAAGGGGCTTGTTTTACTAATTTAGTTTTTCATATTCTTAATAAATGGAGGAACTTGCCTATATTTTTGTAAAACAAGAGTGATAGGTGATTCATGAATTTGGTCCCTTAATACCAAATTATAAGGGACTTGTTATACTAATTTTGTTTGTCATCTTCTTGATAAATCTAGGATTTTATTGCTTTGTATTTTTTCTTCTCAACTAATGCAAAACCATATTATAACCTTTTAGGATTCAAAAACCCACCTTATCTAATACACATAGTGAATTTGATTCCATACATTGCTTGATCTACTAAAATCTTCAAACATGGAAGTATTACATGTCGATGGATGTCTATGACCCATATGATCATTTCTATTAATAAGAGGAGGTAGGAAGTAGTGATATAGAGGCTCAAAAGAATTAGTAGAGATGCACCAAACAAAGAATAAACAGGAGAAGTTTTACATGGCCCTCGGCTTGGCAACATTGTAAAGCATGAATGTGGGCTACAAAAAAGATGAAATCCCATCATAAAATGCATATTTCATAAGAAGGAAACAACATCAAATGGACATGAACAAAAATGAAAATGATTCATATCCAATAGAGTTAAAAATGAAGAATAAATTTCAAATAGAGTTTAGTGCAACCATTTCACTGATCCCATGACCAAAAGAAAAAAGAAAAAAAAATCCATTTCGCTAGTGAAAATTTATGGTGACAAATCATCATCATGATCATCTACATTGCCATTAGGATCACAATCCTAATCACCTGTGTATGCATATGTTATATTTTTTTCATCATCGTCAAATAATTGGTTGTCTTGATCATGCATCACATTCTCTCTCTTAGTCTCTTCATTAGGAATCAAAGTCTCTTCTTCAAACACTCTATCTTCATCTTCGACTGCTTCTTCCAATGTTTCTTGAAAAGTATTATATTTCCCATCGACTATTATAACAACACCTTCCATGAATTTTTATTTCAAACAAGACTCTATTTGAATGAAATACAACCGTCCTTGGCTTGTTCATCATAAATTAGAAATGATTGGTTAATTTGAAGAGGGGAAACATATGGCTCATCAATCTTTGATCAAATTTGGCATGTATTTGCAGTTACAAATCCATACTAATCATTTTGTATTGCATATGGTTTGATCCATTTACATTTTAATAATATAGAACTAGTTTCACCATAATCAACTTGAATAATATCTTGTATGAATCCAACTTAAAATTTATTTTCAGTGTCGTGGTAAAATTCGGCACCAACAATACCATAACAATTTTCCTTTCATTTGTCCCTTTATTCTACTCTTAAATGACTACCATAGGCCCACATTCCAATGAAACTCCAAGCCCATATATTTGGAGATCGTGAAAGATCAATTTCCTTGATTGTTATATCTTAACCTTCTTATTGTGCATCGTTGATTACATAACAATCCAATCATCAAATTTTGGAAAAGAACCACCTCCAATCAAACATTAAAGTCTATGCTTTTGAGATGGATGCATCCCTATTTGAATCTCTTCTTGGTATTTTATACATAGAACATGAACATACAAGATAGTAATAATAATAATAATTTAGCTAGTAATTAATGAAATCAAATAAATAAATTATCATGTAAAGAATAATTTCACTTATGCCACTTATTGAATAAACATGTGTTTTGAAGAACATAGCCTATATCATAGTTATTTCCTCATGTTATATCTTGAATAAATGTCTTTTTCCTTCTAATACTTCACCTTCAACTCTCTCATATTCATCATCATCCCATACACACCGATTGAAATTATTAAAATCCTTCATATATTATATGTAAAATCTTATGGCCTCTTGCATTGAATATCCCTCAAACATGTTGCCTTTTGGTTTTTCCCTACTAATTTTTTTTTTTCAAAACCTTCATATATCCTTCTATGGTATACATCCATATCATTATTATCGGGCCACAATGCTCTAGTTCATACTCTAGATGTATAAGAAGAAACACAAAAATATCAAATATTGTTGGTGGAAATTCTTGATACAATAAAAAAATAACTTCAACGACCTCTTCCATAAAATTATCAAATTTTGAAGGATCTAACACATACAAACTAGTTCTCTTTAATATTAGTCCCAAACTTATAATTACCAATCTTGGCCCCTTTTCCAAACTTGATATGACAACAATAGGTAAAATATCCTCGATTATGACATGAAAGTCATGGGTCTTCATGCCTAATAACCTATTACTGTCAGATTGGATTCTAATATTATTATTTACATATCTAGTGGGAAAGCAAGTTTGAGACATCAACTTTAACAATAGTGCACATTGTTCCTTTGTGTACACATAGGGAACATTAGTTATTCTATATTTTTCATTGCCATATTTTTCAACCCAAATATTTTGACGAATATTTAGTTCTTGAAATTCTTGACGTGATGAAATTGTATCATATGCACCAAAAATAATTTCTATAATAACATAAGCTATGTTTTTCTCAGTGTAGATAAAGTCAAAAGTATGCCTAATGTCTATATGCTTAAAGCATGACAACTCATAGAATATGAACAATAATTTTACACCACTATCATTAGCTAGATCATTTTTACTACCACAAATGCCACAACTATTGATAAACCACATTCATTTTTCTCCATTCTCAATCATGTATTCATTTGTTATTTCTAATGGTGCTTCACAATTCTCTTCTTGATGACTGAAATGTGAATTTTATCAACAATATGGATGCTCCACTTTAAGGTAAGAACAATGTCCACAATAAAACACTTATGCAAATTGCTTGAGTTCCTCACAAAAACTTTAAAAATGCAAGTTGGATATCCATGGTATCCATGAACAATGATACCAAACAATGTGCCATATGCAAGAAGATTGTGTATCATAAACAATAAAGAATATTTTAAAGTGAATTTGGTTGAATCATTGTGTCTTAAAAATTGAATTGCTTCAATTCCTTTTCACAATTATTTCATCTCATCATATAATGGATCTAAATAAACATCATTTGTATCTAAATTCACACTTTTATTTCCTATTATAATCAATGATATCATTAAGAAAAGTGGTCTAGTTGCTACATATAAAATATAGATAAACAAGGACATAGTATATGAGAGAAGCACATAAAGAACACTTATCTTTTATGAAAGTCAACAACTGTGTGCATAACTAAGATGTTCCTCCCAACCATAGACTTTGTTTCTCATAAGATTTCAGCAATAGGTCACCCCTGAGATGGGGATTAAATCCACCAGGGAAAAAGGATTCCTAGTGATAGGCCACAATCTGATTCTCAACAGAATTTCTCAGTCCAAGGTGCCCACTATTGCAACTATCCTACAATATCTCATTCCCCACAAACATGTCACACCCAAGGAAGTGTGCCCCTTCTCTGCTCAACAGTTCCTCGACTTCCCCACTTCCCTTCCAAGGTTACCAATAACAGGCTGGAAATGAAGTCTCTAATCCCTTCGACTAATTCCCAATGCACTAGGGAACAATTCCCAGTAAAAATCTCACCTGGAGAGTATGCTCATGGGCCTGACAAACAGCTTCTTCAACAACAAATATATCACCCAGTGAAACTGTTCACAGGCCTAACAACCCATCTCTTCAACAGAAAAAATATGATTACAGTACAAAACTTCTTTACAAGCTTCTTTGTGCAGATAAGGTAATAGTCATCCTCTTCCTCAGACTGACCCCTTTTGCACACGAGAGTGAATAATGAGTAATCTTTGAATATCCCCAAAAATACACTAAGGCCAAAAATATTTATTCCACGCCTTCAAATCGATATTTGTCACCTTCAGAAGTAGCTTAAGCCACTTGGTGACTCATTTCCAACCAAGGGAACTTAGGGTAAAATAAGTATCCATAACTTTACACTTTTCCAAAAATAGTATAAAATATTCCCAAAGACTTACATCTCTCTCCCTTTCCCTTTTCCAGTGGATTTATCCCCCCATCTATTTTCTTCTGAGTTTGTCTGCATGCATCGATGTAATATTATATTAATAATTGTGATTACATTTACATGGATATGCACACTGGGCTATTTTCATCCCGTCTCACCAACCTCATAATCACATAGGTTCTTCGATCTCAATACATATACAACCATATATATACATATATAAGTCGGCTTGATGTGCACTCCCAATTCATTCCCGTGCACTTACCCAAGTGTGTGCAACACTGTGAAATGTGTGCACTTACCTAAGTGCACACAACACTGTGAGATGTGGGCACCATGTCTTTGATAACAATTCTTCGCGCCCTACTCAAGTGTGCACAACACCAAAACTAGGTGTGAACGACTCACCCGCCTATATGTACATTTACATTTACAATTGGTACCAACGAATCACCAGCCTATATGTAAAATTACAAAGGTTCCAGATCAGGGACATCACATTCCCCTACCCCTTATTTATGCACTGTCCTTCGTGCATAATTTACACATGTACATACACAATTTTAAAAATATTTGAAAAGATGTGGATACTCTACTCACATAGCATCCTCACACTCCCAAGTTGCATTATCAAGACCGTACCAGGTCCATTAGACCTTTACCAACTCCATGGATTGATTCTAGAGCTGTTTGATTTTATGATCTAATAAATAAACCGGTCATACTTGAAAATCGCCTTATGGCTCCACCTGAATCACATTCTAATCAATAATATGATTAACATCAGGTATGTACTTTTTAAACAATGACACATGGAAAACATTATGAATACACAAGGATGTAGGCAATGCAATAATATATGTGATAGGACCAATCCTTTCAAGGATTTCAAATGGCCCACAATAACATGTTTCTAAATTAGAACACTTTCCCAACTTCAGGGAACTGCACCTGGGTTTCACTTTCAAAAACATGTGGTCACTCACTTTAAACTCTTTGTGGGTTCTGCCTTTATATGTGCATACTTTCTTCCTATCTTGGGCATCCTTTAAATGTTTCCTTATCTTTACCATCTGCTCCTCTCCTTCCCAAAGTAGTTATGGCCTAACTACTATGCGGTTTGTTGGGTTGTCCCAACTCACTAGCATGTTGCACTTTCTACCATACAGTGTTTCAAATGGGCTCATCTTTAAATATGATTGATACCCATTGTTGTAAGAAAACTCTACCAAGTGAAGGTAGTCTTCCCATTTTGATGGATTATCCATCACATACATCCTGAGCATATCTTCAATCACTTGATTTACCCTCTCTATTTTTCTGTTTGTCTCAGGGTGATATGTTGTGCTAAAGTTTAGATTTGTCCCAAATACTTTGAATAACCCTTTCCAAAAGTTCAAGGTGAACTTGGAATATCTATCAAACACATTTGTCTTAGGTACACCATGTAGCTTGGCAATTTCTCGCATGTATATCTTAGCAATGTCAGCTCCCTTGTGCACTGACTTCACTGGAATAAAATGGGTATCTTTAGTAAGTTTGTCTACCACCACCATAATATAATCATGTTGCTTAGAAGTCCTAGGTATATTATTTATAAAATCCATGGTTACAACTTCCCACTTCCACTCAAAAATGGGAAAAGGTTGTATCAAACCAACTGGATGTGTGTCCTTAGCCTTGACCTTCTAACATTCAAGACATCTAGCAATGAAATCAAACACTTCCTTTTTCATACCTAGCCAGTAATATTGATTTTTGACAACGACAATTGTATTCTGGTAACTTGGATGTCCATCATAAGGAACCTTATGAATTTATGATAATAACATACTTTTCAACTCTTGATCATTCGACACATAGACTATGTGTCTATACATGAGGATCCCATCCTCTCTTAGCTCATAACCTTCAAAATTTTGTTGCGACATACCTTGTTGTAAAGTTTCCTTTATGTCCACATAAAATTGATTTGATTTGGAAAATTCTAATATTATGTTTCACAAATCCAATTTATACATGTTAATGGTTGTAGCATACATCTCATGCACCCTCCTTCTAAGTGCATCAACCACCTTTTTCTCTTTTCCTTTAATATGATTTATGTCAAAGTCATACTCATTGAGGAATTCTAACCACCTTCTTTGTATGAAATTTAAACTCGGTTGTCCAAACAGATACTTTAGACCACTTTGGTTTGTCCTCAACTCAAATCTTTTACCCATAAGATAGTGTCACAACATCTTCAAGGCATGCACTATGGCTGCCAATTATAAGTCATGAGTAACATAGAGCCTTTCATGCTATTTTAAATTTCTTGATTCGTAGCATACCACATTCCCATTCTGACTAAGAATTCCATCAATCCCTTCCTTGCATGCATCTGTGCACACAACCAAGTCTGCATCTAGACCAACAATTCTCAAAATTGGTGCACTAGTCAACAAAATTTTTAAGTGTTGAAAACTCCTTTCATAATCCGAAGTCCATTCAAATCACACACCTTTCTTTTGTAAAGATGTAATTGGATGTGAAATATTTGAGAATCCTTCAATAAACCTTTTGTAATAATTCGCAAGTCCCATAAAGGACCTTACCTCTGCAACATTTCTTGGTGTCGGTCATTCCTCGATGGATTTTATTTTTTTTGGATCCACATCTATTTCTACCTTGGAAATGATATGACACAAATAATGAATCAGTTGTTGATAAAATGAGAACTTTCTCAACTTTGCATAAATTTGATGCTCCCTCAATACCTGCAGTACCATCCTCAAGTGTTGTTTGTGATCTTCTTCATACTTTGAGTAAATAATAATGTATCGAGAAATACAATGACAATCTTATCTAAGTACTCTTTGAAAAATCCATTCATCAAACACATGAAGATAGTTGGTGCATTTGACAACCCGAAAGGCACCTTTGTGAACTCATAATGACCATACCTTGTTTTGAAGGAACTCTTACTAATGTCTTCTTCCTTAATTCTCAC
>ML801200.1:109759-122912 GCA_009831015.1 Picea engelmannii
ACTTGTTAACTTGAAATCTATCAAGAAGATTATTGAAGATCATATAAATTTGAACATGTGAATAAAAATATCCTTTGTACATGTTTAACATATACATACACACACCTGTGCACATCCCTTGATGGTTTATTTTCATGGATTAGCACAAGTTTGCACCATTCAACAACTTAATCAATGTATTCAAATCAATTGGCATGAGGGTTCATCCGATACCTTCAAAGTGCTCGTTTTACACATGCCCCTGCATCATCATGCTCTCCTTTTCCATGACCAATATTAAAGAAATTCCAACAACGTGTAATGTTTGATTTCTTGTGAATATGACACAACCAATAGAATGATAGTGAAGATTTGAACTAACCTTCACATCCATCTGACCATATCCAATGTCGATCAGATACACTCTGACATTCTTTCAATGAATCATAAAATTGATCAAAACAATGTTGTACATAATGTGTATCGTGTGCTCGATCATCACTTATATAAAAGTGATATTATTTAATAACATGTCAATTTCGATTGGTTCTTTCTATGTTATCAACACTCTTTTGAGCATGTCTATATAGAACGTGGACAAATAAGTGACTTGATCAGAATGATAATATTCACTCTGTATTTATTTTTGTGAAACGAATGTGTAATTCTCTGCAAAATCAACTACAAACAAAATTTCCCTTGGTGGAAACACTTCACAGGATTGTTTGAATTGTAGGTCTTTCCATCGAGCTCTATGTGAATGTTTGGTGTATTTATAAATTTCTTCCTCAAACTTCTTCAAAAAATCTATCACACAGATTTTATCTGCTTTCAAATCAATCCATTTGGAAATAACATTTGAAGAATGTGGAACCATGCTGTTGATATATTCATATCTCTTCCAATTGACTGTTATATTAGACAAGGATTGATCATTCATATCAATAGGTAATTTAAGTGAAACAAACTTATATTTCCACAACGATCACATTTATTTCCACCAACACATTTTTTTTGGTAAAATAACTCACCACCTTCTCTTTCACATAGAATTTCAGGTATAAAAGCACGTAATGTGGAAGGATGAGGTGAACTTGCCCATAAAGTTTTACCAAAATCAAGAAAAGTGTCGTAGTATAACTCAAATTCCACATGATATTGACAACAACAAGTGTCACGGACAATGATGGGTCTAACAAACCATGGTTTTTGTTGCACAAATGTATTGATGGAAATTTTAACTTCTTTGTGCTCTTCTTTGAACTTATTGAGAAATTCTATTTGTGTCATTGGAAATATATGTTTTGGATGTTCTTCATATTGTTTTCATTATATTCTTTCTCACAACACATCCCTTGTATGTGGTGAAACACGATATTATGTCAACCAAAAATTACGGGTCAATTCTTTAACATTTTTTGCAAGTCTATCTTTGTAGGATTGTCTAGAAATAATTGCCCAACAAGCAAGTTCATCATTTGCATCTATTTGCAATCAAAATTTTCTATGTTTGTACAATTTTTTTCTTAAGGTTCCTATCACTTTTTCCATTTGTTGTGTCAAATGATATTTTATATTTCTAGATGAAACAAGTATTGTTTGTATCACTCTATGTGCAACACTGACATCTTTTTTTTCGATATTTTCCAAAAGATTTTAATACACTAGTTATATTGTCAAAGGCATTTTACTTCACCTTTTTATCTTTTGTCGACTTTTGAATACTCAATAATGATGTAGCTTATTTTAAATTTCTTGAATTTATTAGACGAAGCAAAATTTGAGCTTGTATTGTTGTTGATGCTTAGCTTCTTTCTTCCCAAATTTTCCAGTATCAACATTTTCTAATATTTCATCATCAATGTTGATAGATTATCCTACATGTTTCAATTTAAAGTTTGCATTAAAAAAAAAAAAACGAACATAAATTCACTAAACTATATACAAGTGTTCATCTTGTATTATCTAGATTTATGTACATACCTGTAGGTGATTCGACTTCTACTTCAATTTTTGTTTCAACAACTTCATCGACATTATGAGGCAAATCTATTTCTGTTTTTTGAAAAACATCAAATCCAAATTACAATCAATTATATTTTAAAAAATAATTTAAATTTGAATTCTATACTTTTTATATAGAAAATATGTACATGCATACCTGGTTGGACTTCTTCTTGTTGAAATCTCTATTTACATCATCATTATTTCTTTCTTCAATATTTTCATGTTCTCGTTTCTTTCTCTAATAATTCTCATTCCTTTGTTTGTTATGGCGAGTTTCATCTCGAGTGCGATCAAATTTTCTCTTGCGGCCACTTTTGTTACCCATGAGTATAGTTATCTGTAAAAAAAAAAATTAAAAATTCAACATTTCAGAATAGTTTCAAAAAAACTTCATTGTCACAAAAATTATTCAAAAATAATATCAATAATTTTATAAGAAATGTTTTAAAAAAATTACTCTCAAAAAAATTCCCTTTGATATAATAAGAAATTTCTTATGAAATCCTTCACCTTGAAAATAATGTTCAAGTAAGTCTTCACCTTGAAAAAATGTTCGACAAAGTCTTCAATATATAAATTGTTACTCCAATAAAAACTTGAACTTCAAAAATAGATTTTTTTTTTCCATTCAAAACATCAACAACCTTGTTTAAAACAATGAAAATGATCCTCCAAGTAGCGAAAAAGATGATTCAAACTTTTTCTTAGGGGCTCCACATATGCAAAAATATGAAATGAGCGAATGAATATACTTACAAATTTATATTTGTTTTCTTGCAACCCCCCTCAACCATAAATATATTGAACCTTCACAAGATCTCTTGATTTCTTCCCTCTTGTACTCTTTGCCAAATAATATTCAAAATGCATAATTTCCTTCAAATATTCCCACTATTTGGGAGTTAAATTTCTCTCCCCATCTTTTTCATATAATATTAATTTTATGCATATATGTATGAAATTATTCATCAAAATTCTCATTCTCTACTTGTAACTTTATGGACATCTTCCAACAATATCAAAATCATTTTCCATTTTTTGTATCCCTCAATCAACACTTATTTCATCTAAATCTGGAAGATTGGATTTGGTAACATCCAAATGAGACTTGATTATCATGCCCAACTCTGTGGACCACCTTGAAGAACATTCGCTAGTAGGTTGGCCATATTTTACCTCCACCAGAAAGCTTTCTTCCCTTCTAATTTTCTTTATTTGGCTTGCCTTTCTATACACCTATATAATTCTTGACTAATTCTTCATATTTTGACAATAGTTGACACATCTTAAAAACCAAAAATAGGTGATGCAAATCCACTAATATATGTAGATGCAAAAAGTGTAGATTATGGCACATTGCTTGGAAGAGATGTAATTGATATCTGTTTGGTTTGAACAAGTTTCTACTTGGCCACAACATGCGTGGTAGTAGGTAGCTCACCAATCTCCATAGATGCGCCTTCAAATCTTTCCTTTGATTGTAAATAAAATCCCTTTAAATTTAATTACCCGTCTACCAATCTATGAGGAATCTCTTGGATGTCATGTGAGATATCAAGTTGTTCATCATACATATTATCTTCATCTCCGTGTATTGAACTACTAATGCATTGGCTTCTACATGTTGGTAGCAATATTTCTTTACTTCCCCTTTGTTTTTTCTCCCTTTTGTACAACCTAGTTTTCCCCTATAAAACATAAAACTTATCAAAGTATTATAGAAATAATGTATGACCAACATCATTAAATATGTTATACACAACTTTCATGAAATATGCATAGAAGTGAAAAGGTAAGTGAATAACTACTTATTTATTTACCAAACTAAGATATGATAAATACTCTTCATTTTTTGTCATCTATTCTTTACAAAGATGCTCATATTCTGTCATATTTTCCTCATTGATAGTATCGCTTTTGCACTTTAATATTTTATTCCTCATATCCTTTATGTCCAACATCTCAGTGTTATCACCCAAACATTGTTTACCTAGACCATATTACCTAGGTTTACCAAAATACACCACATACACTATGTGTCCCACTCATTTGACCTATTCCACATCATTTTACATCATTACAACCTAAGAAAACCCATTTCCTAAGGTCATAAAACCCCTTTTTTGTTATTTTCTCATGAAATTATCCAAAAAATCAAAATAATAAAATAAAATAAAGTGGTTATTCAAAAACCATAAAAGTAATTGTTAAATTTGATACAGTCAAATAATCATTTTTATTATGACCATGTCAAGGGGTTAATCACTATTTTTATTATAAATACCAAGGGGTCACTCCATCCATCCATAGTAAGTAAATGTTATCAGATTCACACCAGAAATCAAGAGCCCTAGTATTTTTATAACATCTCGAGCAATAGCTACTGATAGACACAAGGAGAGGAGATCAACCACACACACGTGGGAGGAAAAAATAACCCTCCTAAGGAGGAGGTCAAGGAGCCAGTCTCTCCAAGAATTTCCTCCATGGGTGTTGTAATATTTCTTTCCATTAGGTAATAAAAAATTATTTGATTCTTTATACTCTTGTTGTTCTATTTTTTGTTTATTTGATGCATTTATTTACTTTTCTAATGACTGGTATAAGATTGAGAATGAAATATCTCATTTCATTTGGGGTTTCTAATTCTATTTTTCATTACTTTGTCTGTTATCTAGCACAACCACTAGATTTGGATATTTTTCTAACCTTTGTTGCGGATTTCTAAAAAACTCACATAAACAACATCATTAGTGAGAGTTAGGGATCTCTTGCATATCATAATACATAATGAAAAATCAAAGTTCTAGTTATTTCAAAATATTACAAACAATCATAGAATACAAAAAATACGAAATAGACATCAAGCATCTCATAATTATCAAAAAATAATATAGTGGAATCACATCAAGGACAACCACTCACAATCTCTTTATCTCTCTATTATTTGATTCTTCAAAATTCAATAATCACAACATGCTCAACATGGATAAGGAGAGTTGGAAAGAGACACAGGTTCTCGTGGTACAGACATATATTCAAAATCTATAACATACTTAAGCAATATGAACAATAAAATGCATTATATACTACCTTAGTGCATAAGAGTGGCAACTGATGCATGGACTCAGTATATTAAATTCCAAATGATAAGGGGCTTGTTTTACTAATTTAGTTTTTCATATTCTTAATAAATGGAGGAACTTGCCTATATTTTTGTAAAACAAGAGTGATAGGTGATTCATGAATTTGGTCCCTTAATACCAAATTATAAGGGACTTGTTATACTAATTTTGTTTGTCATCTTCTTGATAAATCTAGGATTTTATTGCTTTGTATTTTTTCTTCTCAACTAATGCAAAACCATATTATAACCTTTTAGGATTCAAAAACCCACCTTATCTAATACACATAGTGAATTTGATTCCATACATTGCTTGATCTACTAAAATCTTCAAACATGGAAGTATTACATGTCGATGGATGTCTATGACCCATATGATCATTTCTATTAATAAGAGGAGGTAGGAAGTAGTGATATAGAGGCTCAAAAGAATTAGTAGAGATGCACCAAACAAAGAATAAACAGGAGAAGTTTTACATGGCCCTCGGCTTGGCAACATTGTAAAGCATGAATGTGGGCTACAAAAAAGATGAAATCCCATCATAAAATGCATATTTCATAAGAAGGAAACAACATCAAATGGACATGAACAAAAATGAAAATGATTCATATCCAATAGAGTTAAAAATGAAGAATAAATTTCAAATAGAGTTTAGTGCAACCATTTCACTGATCCCATGACCAAAAGAAAAAAGAAAAAAAAATCCATTTCGCTAGTGAAAATTTATGGTGACAAATCATCATCATGATCATCTACATTGCCATTAGGATCACAATCCTAATCACCTGTGTATGCATATGTTATATTTTTTTCATCATCGTCAAATAATTGGTTGTCTTGATCATGCATCACATTCTCTCTCTTAGTCTCTTCATTAGGAATCAAAGTCTCTTCTTCAAACACTCTATCTTCATCTTCGACTGCTTCTTCCAATGTTTCTTGAAAAGTATTATATTTCCCATCGACTATTATAACAACACCTTCCATGAATTTTTATTTCAAACAAGACTCTATTTGAATGAAATACAACCGTCCTTGGCTTGTTCATCATAAATTAGAAATGATTGGTTAATTTGAAGAGGGGAAACATATGGCTCATCAATCTTTGATCAAATTTGGCATGTATTTGCAGTTACAAATCCATACTAATCATTTTGTATTGCATATGGTTTGATCCATTTACATTTTAATAATATAGAACTAGTTTCACCATAATCAACTTGAATAATATCTTGTATGAATCCAACTTAAAATTTATTTTCAGTGTCGTGGTAAAATTCGGCACCAACAATACCATAACAATTTTCCTTTCATTTGTCCCTTTATTCTACTCTTAAATGACTACCATAGGCCCACATTCCAATGAAACTCCAAGCCCATATATTTGGAGATCGTGAAAGATCAATTTCCTTGATTGTTATATCTTAACCTTCTTATTGTGCATCGTTGATTACATAACAATCCAATCATCAAATTTTGGAAAAGAACCACCTCCAATCAAACATTAAAGTCTATGCTTTTGAGATGGATGCATCCCTATTTGAATCTCTTCTTGGTATTTTATACATAGAACATGAACATACAAGATAGTAATAATAATAATAATTTAGCTAGTAATTAATGAAATCAAATAAATAAATTATCATGTAAAGAATAATTTCACTTATGCCACTTATTGAATAAACATGTGTTTTGAAGAACATAGCCTATATCATAGTTATTTCCTCATGTTATATCTTGAATAAATGTCTTTTTCCTTCTAATACTTCACCTTCAACTCTCTCATATTCATCATCATCCCATACACACCGATTGAAATTATTAAAATCCTTCATATATTATATGTAAAATCTTATGGCCTCTTGCATTGAATATCCCTCAAACATGTTGCCTTTTGGTTTTTCCCTACTAATTTTTTTTTTTCAAAACCTTCATATATCCTTCTATGGTATACATCCATATCATTATTATCGGGCCACAATGCTCTAGTTCATACTCTAGATGTATAAGAAGAAACACAAAAATATCAAATATTGTTGGTGGAAATTCTTGATACAATAAAAAAATAACTTCAACGACCTCTTCCATAAAATTATCAAATTTTGAAGGATCTAACACATACAAACTAGTTCTCTTTAATATTAGTCCCAAACTTATAATTACCAATCTTGGCCCCTTTTCCAAACTTGATATGACAACAATAGGTAAAATATCCTCGATTATGACATGAAAGTCATGGGTCTTCATGCCTAATAACCTATTACTGTCAGATTGGATTCTAATATTATTATTTACATATCTAGTGGGAAAGCAAGTTTGAGACATCAACTTTAACAATAGTGCACATTGTTCCTTTGTGTACACATAGGGAACATTAGTTATTCTATATTTTTCATTGCCATATTTTTCAACCCAAATATTTTGACGAATATTTAGTTCTTGAAATTCTTGACGTGATGAAATTGTATCATATGCACCAAAAATAATTTCTATAATAACATAAGCTATGTTTTTCTCAGTGTAGATAAAGTCAAAAGTATGCCTAATGTCTATATGCTTAAAGCATGACAACTCATAGAATATGAACAATAATTTTACACCACTATCATTAGCTAGATCATTTTTACTACCACAAATGCCACAACTATTGATAAACCACATTCATTTTTCTCCATTCTCAATCATGTATTCATTTGTTATTTCTAATGGTGCTTCACAATTCTCTTCTTGATGACTGAAATGTGAATTTTATCAACAATATGGATGCTCCACTTTAAGGTAAGAACAATGTCCACAATAAAACACTTATGCAAATTGCTTGAGTTCCTCACAAAAACTTTAAAAATGCAAGTTGGATATCCATGGTATCCATGAACAATGATACCAAACAATGTGCCATATGCAAGAAGATTGTGTATCATAAACAATAAAGAATATTTTAAAGTGAATTTGGTTGAATCATTGTGTCTTAAAAATTGAATTGCTTCAATTCCTTTTCACAATTATTTCATCTCATCATATAATGGATCTAAATAAACATCATTTGTATCTAAATTCACACTTTTATTTCCTATTATAATCAATGATATCATTAAGAAAAGTGGTCTAGTTGCTACATATAAAATATAGATAAACAAGGACATAGTATATGAGAGAAGCACATAAAGAACACTTATCTTTTATGAAAGTCAACAACTGTGTGCATAACTAAGATGTTCCTCCCAACCATAGACTTTGTTTCTCATAAGATTTCAGCAATAGGTCACCCCTGAGATGGGGATTAAATCCACCAGGGAAAAAGGATTCCTAGTGATAGGCCACAATCTGATTCTCAACAGAATTTCTCAGTCCAAGGTGCCCACTATTGCAACTATCCTACAATATCTCATTCCCCACAAACATGTCACACCCAAGGAAGTGTGCCCCTTCTCTGCTCAACAGTTCCTCGACTTCCCCACTTCCCTTCCAAGGTTACCAATAACAGGCTGGAAATGAAGTCTCTAATCCCTTCGACTAATTCCCAATGCACTAGGGAACAATTCCCAGTAAAAATCTCACCTGGAGAGTATGCTCATGGGCCTGACAAACAGCTTCTTCAACAACAAATATATCACCCAGTGAAACTGTTCACAGGCCTAACAACCCATCTCTTCAACAGAAAAAATATGATTACAGTACAAAACTTCTTTACAAGCTTCTTTGTGCAGATAAGGTAATAGTCATCCTCTTCCTCAGACTGACCCCTTTTGCACACGAGAGTGAATAATGAGTAATCTTTGAATATCCCCAAAAATACACTAAGGCCAAAAATATTTATTCCACGCCTTCAAATCGATATTTGTCACCTTCAGAAGTAGCTTAAGCCACTTGGTGACTCATTTCCAACCAAGGGAACTTAGGGTAAAATAAGTATCCATAACTTTACACTTTTCCAAAAATAGTATAAAATATTCCCAAAGACTTACATCTCTCTCCCTTTCCCTTTTCCAGTGGATTTATCCCCCCATCTATTTTCTTCTGAGTTTGTCTGCATGCATCGATGTAATATTATATTAATAATTGTGATTACATTTACATGGATATGCACACTGGGCTATTTTCATCCCGTCTCACCAACCTCATAATCACATAGGTTCTTCGATCTCAATACATATACAACCATATATATACATATATAAGTCGGCTTGATGTGCACTCCCAATTCATTCCCGTGCACTTACCCAAGTGTGTGCAACACTGTGAAATGTGTGCACTTACCTAAGTGCACACAACACTGTGAGATGTGGGCACCATGTCTTTGATAACAATTCTTCGCGCCCTACTCAAGTGTGCACAACACCAAAACTAGGTGTGAACGACTCACCCGCCTATATGTACATTTACATTTACAATTGGTACCAACGAATCACCAGCCTATATGTAAAATTACAAAGGTTCCAGATCAGGGACATCACATTCCCCTACCCCTTATTTATGCACTGTCCTTCGTGCATAATTTACACATGTACATACACAATTTTAAAAATATTTGAAAAGATGTGGATACTCTACTCACATAGCATCCTCACACTCCCAAGTTGCATTATCAAGACCGTACCAGGTCCATTAGACCTTTACCAACTCCATGGATTGATTCTAGAGCTGTTTGATTTTATGATCTAATAAATAAACCGGTCATACTTGAAAATCGCCTTATGGCTCCACCTGAATCACATTCTAATCAATAATATGATTAACATCAGGTATGTACTTTTTAAACAATGACACATGGAAAACATTATGAATACACAAGGATGTAGGCAATGCAATAATATATGTGATAGGACCAATCCTTTCAAGGATTTCAAATGGCCCACAATAACATGTTTCTAAATTAGAACACTTTCCCAACTTCAGGGAACTGCACCTGGGTTTCACTTTCAAAAACATGTGGTCACTCACTTTAAACTCTTTGTGGGTTCTGCCTTTATATGTGCATACTTTCTTCCTATCTTGGGCATCCTTTAAATGTTTCCTTATCTTTACCATCTGCTCCTCTCCTTCCCAAAGTAGTTATGGCCTAACTACTATGCGGTTTGTTGGGTTGTCCCAACTCACTAGCATGTTGCACTTTCTACCATACAGTGTTTCAAATGGGCTCATCTTTAAATATGATTGATACCCATTGTTGTAAGAAAACTCTACCAAGTGAAGGTAGTCTTCCCATTTTGATGGATTATCCATCACATACATCCTGAGCATATCTTCAATCACTTGATTTACCCTCTCTATTTTTCTGTTTGTCTCAGGGTGATATGTTGTGCTAAAGTTTAGATTTGTCCCAAATACTTTGAATAACCCTTTCCAAAAGTTCAAGGTGAACTTGGAATATCTATCAAACACATTTGTCTTAGGTACACCATGTAGCTTGGCAATTTCTCGCATGTATATCTTAGCAATGTCAGCTCCCTTGTGCACTGACTTCACTGGAATAAAATGGGTATCTTTAGTAAGTTTGTCTACCACCACCATAATATAATCATGTTGCTTAGAAGTCCTAGGTATATTATTTATAAAATCCATGGTTACAACTTCCCACTTCCACTCAAAAATGGGAAAAGGTTGTATCAAACCAACTGGATGTGTGTCCTTAGCCTTGACCTTCTAACATTCAAGACATCTAGCAATGAAATCAAACACTTCCTTTTTCATACCTAGCCAGTAATATTGATTTTTGACAACGACAATTGTATTCTGGTAACTTGGATGTCCATCATAAGGAACCTTATGAATTTATGATAATAACATACTTTTCAACTCTTGATCATTCGACACATAGACTATGTGTCTATACATGAGGATCCCATCCTCTCTTAGCTCATAACCTTCAAAATTTTGTTGCGACATACCTTGTTGTAAAGTTTCCTTTATGTCCACATAAAATTGATTTGATTTGGAAAATTCTAATATTATGTTTCACAAATCCAATTTATACATGTTAATGGTTGTAGCATACATCTCATGCACCCTCCTTCTAAGTGCATCAACCACCTTTTTCTCTTTTCCTTTAATATGATTTATGTCAAAGTCATACTCATTGAGGAATTCTAACCACCTTCTTTGTATGAAATTTAAACTCGGTTGTCCAAACAGATACTTTAGACCACTTTGGTTTGTCCTCAACTCAAATCTTTTACCCATAAGATAGTGTCACAACATCTTCAAGGCATGCACTATGGCTGCCAATTATAAGTCATGAGTAACATAGAGCCTTTCATGCTATTTTAAATTTCTTGATTCGTAGCATACCACATTCCCATTCTGACTAAGAATTCCATCAATCCCTTCCTTGCATGCATCTGTGCACACAACCAAGTCTGCATCTAGACCAACAATTCTCAAAATTGGTGCACTAGTCAACAAAATTTTTAAGTGTTGAAAACTCCTTTCATAATCCGAAGTCCATTCAAATCACACACCTTTCTTTTGTAAAGATGTAATTGGATGTGAAATATTTGAGAATCCTTCAATAAACCTTTTGTAATAATTCGCAAGTCCCATAAAGGACCTTACCTCTGCAACATTTCTTGGTGTCGGTCATTCCTCGATGGATTTTATTTTTTTTGGATCCACATCTATTTCTACCTTGGAAATGATATGACACAAATAATGAATCAGTTGTTGATAAAATGAGAACTTTCTCAACTTTGCATAAATTTGATGCTCCCTCAATACCTGCAGTACCATCCTCAAGTGTTGTTTGTGATCTTCTTCATACTTTGAGTAAATAATAATGTATCGAGAAATACAATGACAATCTTATCTAAGTACTCTTTGAAAAATCCATTCATCAAACACATGAAGATAGTTGGTGCATTTGACAACCCGAAAGGCACCTTTGTGAACTCATAATGACCATACCTTGTTTTGAAGGAACTCTTACTAATGTCTTCTTCCTTAATTCTCACTTGGTGATATACAAATCTAAGATAAATCTTCAAAAAAAATTGCATGCCCCGCAACTGAACAAAGAGGTCATCTATCCTTGGAAAAGGCTACTTGTTCTTTACTATTACCTTGTTCAACTACCTGAAGTCGATACAAAGTCTCAGTGTACCATCCTTATTCTTCGCGAACAATACTAGGGCACCCTAAGGTGACACACTTGGGCATATATACCCCTTCTCCAGAAACTCTTCAAGTTGCATTTGCAACTCCTTTAATTTTGACGTACTCATTCTATAAGGAGTCTTGGATACAGGTGTTGCTCCCAACATCAGATTTATAGAGAAATCAATATATATTTTCGTAGGTAATCGTGATATCTCTTTTAATACATCCCCAAATTCTTCCAGTACTTCACATTCTCCAACACTTGACACTTTATCCTTAGGTGCCTCTTCCATGTGCACTGCAAATACTTGACATCATTTCCTATAGTTTTTCTTCAATTGCAAGGCTTAAAATTCTATGATAGTTACAACTCTTAGAATTCCTTGAATTATTCTTAAGTTTCCTTCTTCATCTAAACAAGTAAATGCATTATTTTAGTAGTCTAGAATGGCATGATGCTCATCCAAACAATTCATCCCAATAATTTAATCATACGAACCCAAAGGTATGACATTCAAATCATATTTTGTGTGCAGTCCATTCATCTCCATTGGATATTCCTTAACCAACTCATTGATTTTCCTTTTTTCTCTAGTAGATAACTGCACCAAACAAGGTTTTCCAAGCTTGCTTCTCGGCAATTGGAATCTTTCCACCATCTTAGGATCTAGATAACTATGACTAGATCATGAATCAATTAAAATAACAATGGATTGGTCATTAATATTACCTTCCACTTCAATCATGTGTCATTGAAACTCAACTTTCTTGTTATACAGGGCTGCATAAATCCTTGGCACTTTTCTTCACTTGTCTTCAACTGTCACAACTTGCTTTACATTGTGCGCAATCCTCGCTTTATCACCTCTTTGAGGGAAATATATGCGCATATGATTCCCGCCACAACTCTAATATTGAATACATTGTTTCCATGTGTTGTTGGGAAAATC
>ML801200.1:123450-161625 GCA_009831015.1 Picea engelmannii
GGCCTTTATACAAGAGGATTTTCAAAGAGTTGTTCAACAGTGTTTTGGAAAAGAAGGGATATGAGTTGGCCTGATGCCAGGTAAGCATGTGTGGTGCAATTTAGGGTTATAACACCATGGATTTTTCCCCACTGTCTTCGACATTTTGGGCTCCTTAAGAGTTCTTCGACATTTTGGGCTCCTTAAGAGTTGGTTGTCCTTGCATATTATTTCTAAAAAATAGTGGTTTATCCCCCTTCTTCCTCTGATCCACCTTTCTTTTCATCTTATCTTCCCAAGCCTTTTGGAAATTTGGTCTCCCCCTTTGCTGCTCATAAAGAAATTTAGAGTGCCTTATGGTTTCCTCCAATGTTTTAGGGTCATCATATTGTATCTCGTCATTGATAAACGGTGATATCCCACTCAAGTACCTCTGAATATTAACTTGCTCATCCTTGATGAATGTTACATATTTCAACAGCTCTAAGAATCTCCTTTCATACTCATTTATTGTCATACTCCCAAGATCGAGTTCAAATAACTCCTTCATTTTCTTGTCATAGTAATGTTTGGTTAAATATTTATTTTGGAAATACCTCTTGAAATCCCTCCAAATAACCTTCTTCTCATCAATGTGTTGCACATGTACAAATTGATTCGACCATATTGATGTCTTTTATTTTAGCTAACAGATAACAATTCTCCCTTCTTCCTGCGTAGAATAGTTATGCAACTCGAAGTACTTTCTCATACCCAACAACCAGGTCTCTGCATATTCATCCTTCTTGTGCCCACCCTCAAAGTTAGGAGGCATGATCTTATTAATTTCTCCATGTAGTGCTTCCACCCCAGTCCTTCTCTTATGATTTATTACAAGAGATGGAATCAAACTGTTGCATGCTTTCCTAAAATAATTCTTTGGTGAGTGGTGATGATGCCTATCAACACTCCTTGCTTCTCTTTGTTTCTCATCATGAGACTTGTGACTTCTTGACCATATCCATTTTCTTTCTATTTTGTCCAGGATCTGCATCAATTTGAGATTGAAGTCATATTGTTGCTCCTTGTCTCTCATAAGCCTTTCATTATCAGCCTTATAGCTTTGGACATCTTTTTGCAATCACTTTACGGTTTCTACCAAGCTCATGCACTCCTCCTTGGATTCTGTACCATCAGCACCCAAACTGACATACATATATCTAAATACATCATTAGGACAGTAAGTCCTTTGCACATTTTCCATGATTTTGACCTTCTGCATTGATTTTGTCCTACTCTAATCGTTGATAATTCTGCAAAATGTGAGGACAACAAGGTTTGTTAGGTGAATTCATGATACAACTTCATGAAAACTCCACACCATCTTGTAAAAATCACTTCTTTTGAAGCTCGTGCGTGCACTGGTATTCAACATACACAAATGTGTGATGTCAATTTTTAACATGCACACCATGTATTACTAATGTGCATGCATCAAAACAAATTTCCATGCAACCCCAAACCTTTAGTGCGCACACCCATGCACCATTTTTTACTGCGTAGTTCCATTGCTGCACTCCACAATATCATGTAATTAGAACACACATCTGGGCATTCTTATTTAATGTGCACCATGGCCATGCTAAAATTCTAAATTCGGTCACTTACTAGTCCGAATTTTTCCTTAAGTAGAACTCAACTCATGCAGGCTCAGTGTTGAAATTGGAGCTCTGATGCTTCTTGTTAACCTATGGCCCATACAAGTCCACTATTGAACCAATAACTTTGATACCAATCTATAACGTCCCCAACCTCCCAGGTTAGGCCACATCACACAATCCAAACTTTTGTAGCTCTGATACCAATCTGTAACGTCACCAAATTGCTTCTAATGCCAAAATATAACATCATTTAACTTACTACTGAACAATGTTAATCCAAAATATACCGTGCAGATTCTACTCTAAATACTAGACTGCACAGTATCACTTGAAGTAACACACTCAACCCCAATTTGAGTTGCACCACACAACTTAAAACAACAAAAGTAACACAAACAACTCCGCACAAGCACACTAAACACATAGTGTTACTATATGTGCAACCATTCTGACATCATTACCTAATATGTCCTACTTGTGCGCACAAACTTCTTCCATGTGCATACAAGTAACTCCAGCCTCTGATGCACACATAGTTTTATCTGTGCAGAAAACTATTCAAACCTATTCTTGAAGACTCAACCAAAATCATAAGGTTAACTTAACAAGAAAGGCTATCAACAACTGTCATACTCATGAACAACTAAAATAATGACTATCAGCACCACAGTTGCATGTGAAAACTTATATGCAACAACATACAATCATTAAACCATATTGTTGGCACAAGGGGAGACCCAGGGTTCAACGCTCAAGAGCGCACCAACAAAGCCCTAACTACGGGCCCTTTTGGAAACACCTGCAAAGCAGATGAAGTCTCACCCAAGGTAGAGGCATGGGTGGTTGCAAGACTCAGGTGTCCACAACCTTAGCTGGGACACAGATATGTGATTATCTTTCCTACAACGCACTTAGCATCAATTATTCCTTAATATATTCATTAATCAACTTTGTAGAAGGCACAGAGAATCACAGTGAATACTGATACTAAGTACTTATTCATAGAAAGATAGGTTAGATTCAACAGATCAAGCATTGAGCATCTCATATATCAGATCTAATGTTCATTCATTCTTCAACAACACAAAGTATACTAGATCTACTTAACCACATCAAGCACTTATCCAAGAAAGAGATAAATGCATAAGAAAGAATCAAAAAACACCATACACATAGTTACCATGGTTCACCCCCAGCCTGGGGATACATCCACAAAGTCTTCTTTATATTATCTTGGTCAAGCAGTTATAACACAGAGCTTTAATGACCCTTACTTCGCACACGACATAAGATCTGCACAACTTGCTAGATCCTTCTTCCTTTCTCTTAAGAAAAAGACTATAACAACCTGCACTTAGCTCTCCTATCTCATGCACATAGCACTCTAAGATACATCCGATCACACAGATCCAAATACTAGCACTAAGCATCCATTCATACATCACACAAATGTACTATATTACTATCTCTCCCCTATCTTACTATCTATATTGCCTATTTATAGATTACAAAATGGGCCTAAACGTGGGTAAACCCACGGGACGACATCCCTTTCCCGTTATATCAACCCAAAAACCCTAAAATAGACCCCAAAATAGGTCTTTCTTCCTTATTTTCTGCTTCGCGTTGTGCTCCTTCCTTGGCAAGTTGTCACAGTCCCAAAAGTGGTCAAGTATGACCAAGTACTCTACAAAACTTGGTCAAGGGCCAAAAAGCCACCAACACTCACCTGTGACTCGTCTCGAGTCACTCAAGTCTGACCAATTCTTCTTCGAACGCCTCGAGATTGGCTAGAGCGGCTTCGACCTGCTGCAATGTGACAACCTCTTGTTCGGTAAATTCCTGGATTACTGTGTCATTGAGCTGTCCTTCCAGGCATTGTTCTGCAGTGATGGCACCTTGTTTGAGTTTATCTCCCTAGCTTTCAATTTTGGTGAACAATTGACATGCCTTCTCTTGGAGTGGTTGCAGTCGTTGACAAACACCCATTACTTTACTTTGCAGTGTGTGTACTTGTTGTTGGGTTGTGCATTTCTCTTCGAACCTCTTCATTCTTTCGACTGGGGTCACGGACTTCAGCTGCACTTGTAGCACATTTGCATGTTGCTTTGCTTCTTGGAGTTATGCCTCCAATGTCTGCAATTCTGGATTCTCTGCAAGGGTTTCATAGGTATGGGTGCTTCTGGTGCTTAGTTGCCTACATTCCGAAGCCAAAGTTTTTAATCGGGCGACTGCGCTTCGAGCAGTGGCCTCTCTTAGATCTCTTATCTCTTGGGGTGTTTCAGGCACGGTGCGGAGCTCTAGGTCCGTGATGCATTGTTGAAGTTGTTGGATTACTTCTTCCAGCTGGGTCACCTGCTGCGGAAGACGATCTTCCATCTTCACTTCTATGATTGTCATGGAGTGCAGTGCCTTATGAACTCTTTCTTTTGTTTCAAGTTGATTTGCTAGCAATTGGTCCTTGCTTTGTTGTAACTAGGCTTTTTCCTCCTCCCATTTTGCTTGTAAGTCAAGTTGCTCCTGTGCGGCCTTTCTCCGTTTCTCTTCATGTGTGCTCTATGCTTGTGCCAAATCTTGGGTGGCTTTTGCTATGTATTCTTGAGCTCGTCGAAGGTGACCTTCGACTTTCTCGACGATTTGGCGTAGCTGTGTGAGATCATCACCTATTATTGATATTTCCATTACTATCGGCGCTGTAGGAACTACTTGGCTGGACTGAAGTGCTTGCTGCTCTTCTTTAAATTTGCTCGTGATCTAGCGGAATAGATCCTCCTTCTTTGCTTTTTGTTTTTCCGTGAGCTCTAATGAAAAATCATTCAGTGTGGAAATTAGGAAGTCAAAATCATCCAGGGTAAGTGTAGTCTTAAGCGTGGTCCGGGTGGCCTTAGTTTTCTTTCTGGATGAGGGCCTCGGTGGGGTAGTCTTCCTTTTCTTGGAGGGATCTTCCTCGTCCCTGGGAAGGGTAATATCTCCTTTGCTCTGTTCAACTTCTGTGCCCCCTAGTTCTTCCTCATCACCTCCCTTCGTAGGTGATAGTGAAGAAGTCTTCGTGGATGTTCTGTGGATATATTGAACTTCCACATCCTTCTTAGGCTTGTGTGGTCCTGGTGTATCTGGCATAGATTAAGGGCTATCTACGTCGGACATCTCTGCGGGATCTGCTACAACAAGGAGGTCTACCAACCATTCCTTGGTAATCTCCTCCAGGTCATCTTCTGTCAGCTTGTAATATGATTGGAGTTGTTGTTTGTGCTCGTCTGCGCATGTCGTGATGTAGGTGAAGTGACGATCTGCACTGAATTTCATCAAAGGTCGAAACCTATGAAGAGTGTTGGGTGTAATGCGTGGTGTAGACTGAATGGAATTCCTCAACTGAGTGTAGTACGCATGGAAGATGACATTGGACTGACATTGTTTGTTCATGTCGCTGGAGTACCAAAACATACAGAACTTCACGGTTAGAGGTTCGAAGGGTTCGATCTCCAGAAATGTGGCTCCCTCGGGTAGTTCCCACGCGATGAAGGAGATGAGTATGAGCAACCAGCTAAAGTGGAACTCATACCCTTGGTCCTACGCTTGTCTACAGTCAAGATCTAGCTAATTTATGAGGTATTTCACCCAGTTCATTTTTAGTCCCTCCACGCACTTCCCTGCGAGGTCAACTACAAATCCGGTCACCTGTGTAGGTCTGTTTTTTCGGACTAACTTGCATGCGATCAGCTGGCAACCAAAGCATACTGCTTCATTCTCAATGGAGGCTACCTTGTAACCTCGCGTTCTTTTCTCCATATCACCATATGTGTCTTTTATTCGTTTAGAAAGAGCATGATTTGCGGTCTTTCCAGGGTAAAAGTCTCGCGGGTCAGGGCCCTGCATGCTTAGCCCAGTGATCTGATTGATCAGAATCGGGTCCACAGTGATGCGTCAGTCCAACCATAGGTATCCTCCGTGGTAGCAGGACAACAAGAGTCAGACATAGGCATTTACTTCCTGATGCCTCCCGAAATGTGGAATCTTCATTACGTTGAGGAGGGTTGAATGCACGAGGTTATGGGTCCATTGTTGCTATATAATCTTGGGGTTCTTGCCTTTTGTAATAGTCAAATACTTGTGCGGGGCTAGCATACTATATACCTTGCGATCTCCAAGGTTAAAATCACTGAATTTCACGGTGGTGAGCTTCTCCTGGTCAACATGAACTGCGTGCACCCATTTTGAGAGGTATGCAGTGACTACAACATAGTCGAAGTCTCTAGGTACAGAGTCTCGGTTTACGGGTCCGCCTAGTGGTGGGATATATTTAGGTAAGATGCTTGGGATCATCTTTATAGTGGCAAAGTCATTTCTGAGCTTAGATCATCTTTCCGAAGGCGGTCGAGATGGTCTTGCTCAGGCAGTGGAAAGGGAAGCTAACAGTGCGCTCGAGGACGATGCCTATACACCTGTAGACATTCCACGTTCTGACATGACTCTCTTAGTCATTAAATTAATTAGAACTTCTTCAACAATTTTCTCAGCAACGCTGAGCTCGTTCGACATAAAAATTTGGGTCAGCGGGCTTGGGTGTAACAGGAATTCAGAGATGACAGTGAATAGTAAGGCAATGATATCAAGGTAAGTAAATCTCAGGGTTCACGCTTAGATTCTTAGTTGGAAAAAAGTATTCTCGGTGTGTGGTGCGACAGGTTAAGTAGGCAATCTCAACAATGGTCTGCTTGCAATGAACCTATGGCCTTCATTAACTCCGTTCTTATCCATTCTGGTGCTATCCAACGTTCTAGTGGTAACCCATAACTACTTTTCAATCCGTTCAGAGCGACGGTCGAACGTGTATATTGGTTCCAACGGCTATATTGCTTCATCATGGTGAAGTACTCTCTATCTTTTTTCTGATATCTCGGTGAAGCTCCAATTTTGTAATTCTTCTTGTTGTAAAGTGTCCTCTAGAATCTCTTGTAACCTTACAATATTAGCCCTCTTCTTTCTTAACTTCCTAGCCTTCTTCCCAGTGAGTTTTGTATCAATAATGATTTTACCATTCTGATGTGTATCTTTGGTCTTAGTTACTTCACATTGTGGAAATTTTTTTTATGGTTTCTTGATAATACCTTTTTTGTATCAAAAATAGGTAACTCAATCTTCTGCAGATCCTCAATTGTTCTCATAGCTTCGACACCAGAGGTACTAATTTTAAATATCTACGATATGCTCTTCTATTCTTCAATCAAGTGCACGATCCTTCTAGTCATCAAGTCTTTTAACTCTTACTTCTTCTGTTCCAAAGCTTTTTCTTCTTCTCTTTGTCTGGCATGTTCTCTATCAATCCAGGGTTTTCCTATGAGCATGGTAAACAGGGTGGTGTCTTCAACAAATTTAATGATCTCAAAGTCTTCCTCTGTCGAAGTTCCATTTACAGTCATAGGTATCCGGGCGAGCCTTCCACATAGGGTTACTAGCTTTCCTCTAAAGAAACTTGTTCCTCCTAAGGAAGGAATCGCGACAGGCTTTCCTATAGCCTCCCAAGTTCTTTCTGGCATAATGTTCACTTGCGCTTATTCATCAAGAGTACAATCAATGTCAAAGTCCCCTATTCTTGCTTTGATTTACTCCTTTTCTTTGAAGATCTCTGATAGCCTAACATGTCGGTGGTCATTCAAGATATCTTTCATATGTAGCAATATATTTTCTGATTCTTTATGGGTTTCTACTATAATCTTAGTCTCTTGATCTCCCTCAGGGTTGGCTTGTTCCATATTCAACTTCTTAAGCCTAGAAATCATTCTAGGGCAATCCAATACTTCATGGTCCATAGCCTTACAACAGAGGCAACTAAGTCTTCTCCCAGGGCATTCTCTAGCAATATGTCTCGATCGTCTGCAACTATAACAGAGGGTTAATCCTCTCATCCGTTTAGATGTTCCCCAACTCCTTCTGGACTGCGCACCAGGATCATGGTGGCTAGCCTGCAATTTTTTTTTTCTAGGATCCTGCATCCACTTGTTAGTCCAGACATTCTTTCGATGGATAGGTATAACATATCTATCACTATATTTATCAGATCTATTCATATCAAATTTTCTTTCATCTATTAATGCCCTAGTTTTGAAGCTAGGACATAATCTATCAAACATACCTAGATCCATGCTTTAGAAATAAAAAAAAATCCACTTATCTTACTTCTGCAGAGCACAAAGCTTCCAGATCGAATACTTTTAACTATTCTTACCTTTATCAAGGCATAGAGCTTACAAATCTTACCTTTTTCTTGCAGATCTGACCTCTTTCTTCACAGATATGACTTCTTTCCTTCAGATCTAGCCTCTCTTTCTTCAGATCTGAACTCTTTTCTTGGCACAAATCTTCACAGGTCAAACAAAACACTGCGCACTAGGGCAATAGATCTACGCACAGAGATTATTTCAGACAAATCTTCTTCTTCTTCAGTTCCCAGCAATCACAGTTCTAGGTCCCAACAACGGAACCATTTGTTGGCACAGGGGAAAACCTAGGGTTAAACGCTCAAGAGCGCACCAACAAATCCCTAACTACCGGCCCTTTCGGCAACACCTGCGAAGCAGATGAAGTCTCACCCAAGGTAGAGGTAGGGGTGGTTGCAAGACTTAGGTGTCTACAACCTTAGCTGGGACACAGATCTGTGATTATCTTTCCTGCAACACACTTAGCATCAATTATTCCTTAATATACTTTCATTAATCAACTTTGCAAAAGGCACAGAGAATCGCAGTGAATACTAATACTAAGTACTTATCCACAGAAATATATGTTAGATTCAATAGATCAAGCACTAAGCATCTCATATATCAGATCTAATGTTCATTCAATCTTCAACAACACAAAGTATACTAGATCTACTTAACCACATCAAGCACTTAGACAAGAAAGAGATAAATACATAAGAGCGAAGCACAAAACACCATACACACAGTTACCGTGGTTCACCCCCACCCTGGGGCTACGTCCACAAAGTCTTCTTTATATTATCTTGGTCAAGCAGTTACAACACAGAGCTTTAATGAACCTTACTTTGCACATGATAGAAGATCTGTGCAACTCGCTAGATCCTTCTTCCTTGGTCTTCAGCAAAAGACTATAACAACCTACACTTAGCTCTCCTATCTCATGCACAAAGCACTCTAAGATACATCCGATCACACAGATCCAAATACTAGCACTAAGCTTCCATTCATACATCACCCAGATGTACTATATTACTATCTCTCCCCTATCTTACTATCTATATTGCCTATTTATAGATTACAAAATGGGCCTAAATGTGGGTAAACCCATGGGATGACATCCCTTTCCCGTTATATCAACCCAAAAATCCTAAAATAGACCCCAAAATAGGTCTTTCTTCCTTATTTTCTTCTTCGCATTATGCTCCTTCCTTGGCAAGTTGTCGCAGTCCCAAAAGTGGTCAAGTATGACCAAGTACTCTTCAAAACTTGGTCAAGGGCCAACACATATCAAACATAGATAAACAAGCCCAAAGTATATAAGACAAGCACATGAAGAACACTTTTCTTTCATGAAAGCCACCAATTGTGTGCATAACTCAGACATTCCTCCCAACCATAGACTTTGTTTCTTATAATATTTCAACAACATGTCACCCCCAAGCTGGGGCTTAACTCCACCAAGGCAAAAGGGTTTCTAGTGACAAGATAAGGTCAGATTCTCAACATAATTGCTCAGTCCAAGGTGTTTGTTGTTGCAACTAGCCTATAGTCTCTCATTCCCCACGTACCTATCACACACAAGGAAGTTTGCCTCATATTTATTTAACAATCCCTTGGCTACCCCATTTCCCTTCCAGGGTTACCGACAACATGTCGCACAGGAAATCTCTGAGCCCTGTGACTAATGCTCAATGCACCAGGGAATAGTTCCCAACAAAAATCTCACCTGAAGAGTATTCTCACGGGCATGACAACCCTCTTCTTCAACAACAAATATCTCACCCATAGAGGTTGCTCATGGGCTTGACAACCGGCCACTTCAACAAAAAAACTATGATTACAATGCAAAAAATCTTTACAATCTTCTTTGTGTAGATAAGGTAATAGTCGTCCTCTTCCCTAGACCAACCCCTTCTGCATACAAGAGTGAATAATGAGTAATCCATGAATCTCCCCCAAAATACACTAAGGCCAACAATACATATTGCATACCTTCATCTCGACATGTGTCACCTTCAGAAGTAGCTTAATCCACTTGGTGACTTTTTCCCAACCACAGGAACCTAGGGTAAAATAATTATCCATAACTTTACACTTTTCTGGAAATATTACAAAGTATTCCCAAATACTTACGTCTCACCCCCTTTTCCATTTTCCAGTAGAGTTATCCCCCCATCCCTTTTCATCTGAGTCGGTCTTCATGCAATGATGTAATATTATATTAATAATTGTGATTACATTTACATGGATAGGCACACTGGCCTATTTGCATCCCGATTCACCAGCCTCATAATCACACAGGCTCTCCGGCCTCAATACATATACAATCATATATATAACTCGACTTAGTGCACACTCCCAGGTCATTCTCACGCACTTACCCAAGTGCACACAACACTATGAAATGTGCGCACTTACCTAGGTGCACACAACATTTTGAGATGAGCACACCCTATCTTTGATAACAATTCTTCGTGCACTACTTAGGTTTTCACAACACCAAATCTAGGTGCCAACGAATCACCATCCTATACATACAATTACAAAGGATCGATATCAGGGACATTACAATCAAGTAAGTCAAAGACTCATGGATCTCATGCTAAAAGGGGAGAATATAGAAGTGTTGGTAGGCATCATCACTCGGTAATGTATAAATTAAAAGGCACATAGATGTTATCTTTGGAAGACATATGCGAATGGTGGGAAAGAAAAATTAATAAATGTACCAAAAATTATGCATGATGGAATTGATTGACGATTGCAAAAGCACATACACAGTTCTTCTCAGAAATGCATGAGTGATTCGTGAAAGCTATTATAGAAGCATTGTTCCAATATCTCAATCAATCACCCAATGCGTAAAATTAGTCCAGATGAAAAATTGATGAAAAAAATAATAAGCAGTTAAAGAACAAATATGAACAAGTGATTCAAGAGAATCGTTAGAGATTACATCAAATAACAAGTGATTAAATATAAAGATTCAGTTGAAACTATTAAAAACAAATTCTATATTGAATTGCATGATGGTTTCCTTTGCACCATCCCATCCTTGCTTCATAAATTCTTGTTGGACAAGGGAGTCGAAGATATTGTTAAATATCAACCCCTTTTTGGCCAATCCTCCTTTGAATTCCAATTGGAAAGAAAAGAAAGAAGAGTGGGAAGAATTCCTTAAAGATAATTGCAAAGACACAACAAAAGCCATAGATTATTGTTTGAAGAAATGAAATAAGAAAGAATGAGCAACATCGTTGATCGCAAGTAAGTCGGGCTAACGATGGGGGGTTATATAATTCGTGAGATGATATAAGTCGAATTGAGAGCACCAAATTTGAAAATGCCCAAAGTTAGGAGAAAGATAAGTGAATCAAGCAAGAAGTTTTCACGTCGAATGAAGACATACAAAGCTTCAACTGATATTCAAAAATTGGAATGGGACAAGAGGAAAAAGTGGTGAGAAGAGTTACAAAATGAAAGGGATCTCATAAGTTCGCATAGGAAACTCACCCAGGTGTGGTAGTTTGCAAGAGAATCCATTGAGAGCGCCTTGACGACTCATGGGAGGGGTAAAATATTGTAAGTGAGTATGGTTTCCAATGGCGCCTACCAAGTCGATAGTATGTACAATGATGATTTGGGACTCGCGATTCAAATTTCTTCTAAAAGAATCCCTATCCCACGCATTATAGACTTCCTCTGTTAGAGACTTCATGTGGATACTCAATCCCCAAAGGTGTGGTGCCAAATTGATTATGATGGTCAAATAAGAGACACGATGTTAATTGAAGTGCAAGAAAATGTCCAAAATTGACCAGAGGATATCGTCATCCACATAAGAGATCTCACAGACTCTTCCCCCCTGCCAAATATACTCCTTGAAGATTCCAAATCAACAGATAGTGAAAATGAATCGATGCAACCCCTTAGAGGATGACTCATAGAATATATAGACAAAGGTTGTGAGACAGATGATCTAATCCTAAGTGAAGAACAAACACAATTAGCATTCGAATACACTCTGACTAAAGAGAAACAATATATTTTATTGGTTGAGTTGAATACTCATATTTCGACTCCATAAAGTAATACCACATCGAATTCCCAGTCAACTTCAAACCAAAGTCTTGCAATAGTTCCAGTCTTGAAAAACTCCAAGAAAATAACAATGGGCCTCAACCATATATGAAGATTGCAAACAACATTAGTTCATTTGTGAGAAATTCTAAGATGCAACTGATATAATTGACGAAGACAAACAAATGGAATAATTTGGTGTTACACTTCTAGCCAGGGCCCTCACCTGGTTCATGAACTTCATAGATAATCAACAATGATCAAAGGCATAAATAAATTATAATTTCCTCACATTCTTCAAAACACAAGATATAAGCCACTTAGCTGGGAAAAAATTAAAAGAGATCAAACAGAGTTTGGGAGAAACCATCCATGAATATGATAAAAGATTCAAAGATCTTTTAAGCCATATTCCTTATATAATTGAAGAAAAATTACTTGTACAATGGTATGTGGCAGGATTGTTACAAAAAAATAGAGAACCATTATGTATGTATGCCATTTTATCGTGCTAAGAAGCGTTAAAAATATCCTAGCACATAGAAATGAATGATGAAGGAGCATCGACTTCATCAATAATTGAGAAAAGATTGGAAGAAAAACTCACAACAATGCAACAATCAATAAAAAATATGTCGATTTCACGAAATGAAGTTTGGTGCACAATTTTCTCTAGTGAAGGACATACAAAAGATTATTGTAAAATTAGCGATGCACTAGATCCAACAGTCCAATGCATTCAAATTGAAACATTCTATGACATTTGTGAGGCCATAACAAATGATTCAACAAGAGACTTCCCACATAACCTAAGGAACGCCTTACCAAAAATGGTGCCACATATATAAGGAAAATAACCTTTCCACACAAGAATGTCGGTTAAATGGAAAAAATAAAATGAAAATACATTCGATGTATCATACGCAGAAAATTGACTAGAATGTCGACAAAGGAAATGACAACATCTATAGAGAATGAGGTTGTGTGGGTTATCAAGGTTGAGATGGAGGAGGAAGAGGACCATTCATCAGAGGATGTGTTCAAGGTCGTTATTACTACTTTAATTGTTGGAAGGATGACCACATAAGTCTTGACTTCCCAATAAAGGACATAAAATATCTCAAGTTATGAAACATATGTGGAGTGGGGGATCACTCCCTCAAATACTGTCCAAATGTATTAGATAAAGTAATGAATAAGAGGAATGTGAACCTCTTTCATATAGTGCCCAAGAAAGACATATTAAATTCAAAAAATATCCATGTAGTAACATGATTAGGAGCAGGTGAAGACATTTACCCAGACCCACAAATTTGACAAAGGGGAGGCTGAAATGCATATCCCAACCCAGAGCATGAAGAAAGAACAATGCAGGAAGCAATGAATTTCTTCAAAAACATCGACCAAGACAAATCAAGTGGAAACAAGGGAGGAAATTAAAGTATTCTAGACACTACTCTAGAAGAATTTCTCCAATTACTAAAAGAAAAGTAGTCAATTGGTCACATCATCGACTTATTGAGCATCCTAAGAGAATACAAAGAAGATCAAAGACCAGTTAAAAAGCTTCGACAATTGTCTCAGGAAAGGCATAAAATCAACTTTGACTTGCAATTTGACTTGTAAATCGATGTCCATATGATCAAACAAGTCGTAGTCGACTTCTATTCGCAAGTAAATATCCTCCCCATAGAAACATGGGTTCAACTTGGAAAACCCCTGCTACATACAACAATGAATTTCCTAAAATTATCATATCAAAGATTCATTGAACCAATTGGCACACTTAAAAGTGCCATAACATCCATAATGGGAATTCCAACAAGATTCGACTTTGAAGTGATTAATTTGGTTGAAGGAATCCCCACTTATCTTGCATTAGTCGGAAGACCATGGGGTCGAAGCATGAAGGCCACAATTTCACTCAAAAGGGATAGAATTAAATTGAAAGGTAGTGGCAGGAAAATCATAATACCATTGGACCAAAAAGAATACAAACCTTAGTTCAAAACATGGGACAAAGCCTAGGAATCTCGACAAATGTATCAAGCAATGAATGAACAAAAAGGCAATGTCAAGCCTAAAATTGAAGGATTAGTCAGATCATCGTTGTTAATAGGACATAACTCGGATATAGAATTGTATAATTGGAAAATGGAGAACTATGAGGCTCAAACTAAGGAGTGTTCGTCGATAGAGGAAATCCCAATAAAGCGATCAAGGTCATGATTTTTAATACAAGCAGTCCCTATTATGCTCGAGAAAAAGTTAAAACAAGCACCAACACTCATCCATATTAACACACAAATGAGATCCCCCCTGAGATTTAGTGAAAGAAAATTCTTGACGACTCATGTCGATGAAGTATCCAAATCAGACAAATAACAAGGAAGGGTGCAAAGTTTAGTAGAATCCTTCATTGTCCAGGCAACCCGATGGTGGGAAAAACATGCACCACAAAATTAAACATAGACTATCGTTACCTTACACTTCGTAGAAATATTTGGGGGAAACAAATTATCAACAAATGTTGACATCCTGACTTTCAAACCTGGGTTCGACCCCATCACTCACATTCACCAATGTGAGAATGAGTGGAGAAGAGTAGGCTACCGGGATGAAAGGGTATGGAAACATATGTTTCCAAACACTCTGGATGGCATACCATGCAAGTGGTATAAAATTGAAGAAGCATGTGACCACACATTCAACTGGAGTGAAATCAAATAAAATTTCATTAGATATTTTGAATTCATCCTCAAGGAGGCACATTTGCAAGAGGTCGCAAAAGAAATAAAAAAATTTCTTGAAAAAACAAATCCCAACGAAATTCATAAGAGAGGTAAACCCAAAGGACCTGGGATCGACTTCAACTTGTAATTTTGTGTCGGCACAAAATCCGGACAGTATAACAGCTCGCTGAATTGACATGGAGAACACAAGTTTTCCAGGGCAAAGTTTTCAATGGAAGAAATTTTTTTCTAGAGTAAACAATCCTATAAAGATAGTTTAATCAATGACTAAGGAAGACAAGGAGGATACGTAAAAACCCAACTTTCCCCCGAGTTAAAATGAGCTTTTAGAAGGATACTGATGACTAGAAGAATATAAATCAGCTATGTGGATGGGCACAGAAATAAAAACTAAGGAATTCGACATCTGAATATATAGTTGACCGAAAATGGCGAGAATAAGTGACTATTGGTCAAACAAACAAACCACAGAGATAGTCGACCTATTACGAGAATATCATGATGCTTTTGCACATAATTATAAGGACATGAAAGGATTTGTGCAAGAGATGGGGAGATGAAAATCGACCTCATCCATGGGGCCAAGCCCATCAAAAAGTGGCAATACAAGTTGGCACATAAATATAATCCCATATTCCAAAAAGAGATAGAAGCAATGCTAGTTGCTGACATTATATATCATATTGAAAATTTAGAATGGGAAATTCCGATGGTCGTGCAACCTAAAAAGAATGACCCAAAAAAAATTAGAATATGTGTCGAGTTTTGAGGGTTGAACAAGCTTACAGTAACTGATCCTTTCCCAACACCGTTTTCCGATGAGATCATTAATGAAGTCTCAGTACATGAATGTTATTTTTTCACTAATGGCTTCTTAGGATACAACCAAGTACCTATTGTAAAATAAGATCAGGGAAAAATGAAATTTGTATCTAGGTTTGAGTCATTTGCATACAAAGTAATGTAATTTGAGGTCAAGAATTCCCCAACAATATTTTCTCGAACAGTGGTCAAAGCATTTCAAGAATACATTTACAAAACAATGGTTTTGTACCTTGATGACTAGACCATTTAAACCTACTGAAAGATCACATCCAATGGTTATGAATGATGTTAGAAAGATGTAGACAAATTCAGGTGTCCCTAAATATCAAAAAATGCATCTTTTCCACACCTGTAGGCATTCTTCTAGGAAATATTGTATGTAAATATGGAATCAAGGTCGACATGGCCAATATCAAAGTTATTCTCGACATGAAACCACCAATCAATAAGAAGAAATTAAAAATATTCCTTGGGAATAATGGATATTATAGAAAATTTATTTGACAATTCTCCAACATAAATTTCCCCATTGACAAGCTATTGAAGAAAGAATTTGAGTTCCAACGAAGTCAAGAATGCAACGAATCTTTCGAGTTCTTAAAAATAAAACTGGTAGAAGCACCTATACTAAGATTTACATATTGATCACGAAAGTTCCATGTCCACGTTCATGCATCTGATGTTGCTTTCGACTCAATCCTATCCCAACCATATCATGACATGGTCGATCATCCAAATGCATACACCAGTCGAAAACTCAATAAATCCGAAAGGAACTATTCGATGACAAAGCAAGCGTCTCTAGCCATGATTTTCGCCCTTCAAAAAAATTGACATTACTTACTAGAAAATCCATTTATCTTCTTCATGGAACATCAGACACTTGAGTATTTAGTAAATAAACCAGTCCATCAAGAGAAAATTTGTCAATGGATACTATTGTTCCAAGAGTTCAACTTTGAAGTAGTATTCTGACTTGGAAAAAACAATGTTGGCCCAGACTATCTATCCTAACTTGAGACAGGAGAAGATATGCCTATGATAGAAGACAAATTACCGGACGCACACCTATGTTTGGGTCAAAGTTTCCCCTAAAGAACTTGAAGAAATCACAAATATTTCAGAAGAAGGGAAGGCCCCTGAAGATCTCCCAGCCAAAAAAAGAAATATCCTAGCATTGAAAGAAACACCATTCACTCTCATGAATGGATATCTCTACAATATAGACATTGATAATATCCTAAGAATATGTGCATTGGAATATGAACGTGAGGACATAATCAATGAAGCACATGCAGGTCCAACATGAGGTTATTTCCAAGCCAACATGAGATCCAGAAATATCCTTCAAGTTGGTATTTGGTATCCAACCTTACACAAGGACTGTTGAAAATAGGTGAAGAAGTGTGATATATGTTAGAGAATGGATCGACCCTTGTGGAAAAACTAAATTCCTTTACATTTGATAAATACTAGTTTACTATTTGAAATTTGGGCTATCGACTTCGTCAATCCCTTCACAAAAACATAAAAAATAACTAGGGAGAAATACATCATCACAACAATCGAATATCTAACTAAATGGGTAGAGGAAGAACCAATTAAAAACTACATAAAGGAAATGATGGCCAAATTCATCTATGAAAATATAGTAACCAAATTTGGTTTTCCTTTAACATTAATCAACGATGAAGGAACTCATTTTGTTAATGTCACAATCAAAGTAATTCTCAAAAAGTTCATGATCAACCACATAAAGACAACATTCTATCATCCACTGGCCAACGAAGTTGTTGTCACATTTAACAAAAAATTGCACAATTTTTTAACAAAAATATGTGGAGTCGACAGAGAGGATAGGGACAATAAGGTACCAACAGTAGTCTGGGCTCATAGAACAACATATAAAAGATCGATTGGAAAAACACCAATCAAGATTGTATATGGTCAATAAGTTGTAATTCCACTACACTTCTACGCAAATGCAAGGACGATATCATTCATCCTTAAATTCAACCATATTCTCAATACAATACAACGCTTCTACAAATTGAACCAACTAGAAGAATAAAGGATGCTTGCACAACAACATCAAGAGGCTCAAAAGAACCAACATAAATCTTGGCACAACCGACCCATAAAAAATAAAGACATCAATGCAGGAGATTTGGTACTACTATATGATATTCAGATAAATGGAAAGCCTCTAAGATTAGAAACTACTTGGTTGGGTCCTTATGTGGTCGAGGACATCTGGCCATCGAGAGCAGTACAACTAAGGACCTTGCAAGGGAACCCCTTTCATAAATTAGTCAATGGGGCTTGTCTAAAGAAGTACAATATGTAGCAGTCTCATGACCTACTGGTGAAAACCTATTTGAGGGTGCCAACAAAATCTTACTAGGTCAAAAACCATTCGATGTGGCCTAGGTCGAAGTAAAAAAAAAAGGAATAAATAAAGTAAGAAAAATAAGATAAGAAATAAAAATAAAGAAAGATTAAGAAAGGAATTAAGAAAATCAATAAACAATTGGGTTATCAGAATTAGGTACAAAACTGTTTGGGGATTACAATCTATATGAACGACTTGAACCACCAAAAAGTATTCATTCAAGCATGCCATACTTAAACATGAGAAGAGAACAAAATCCTTGGTCATCACTAAATTCATTCCAATAAGAAAAGCAGAAACCCAAAGAAAGTTCAACACCAAGGCAAGACCGTCAACATCTTCTAAATAGATGAACATGCCAATCCAGTGAAAGAGAAGTACTTCATTCAGTTGAATGTGAAATCCCTCAATCAAGCAAGTGTGAACTCTATAAATCTAGCAAATGAAATAAATACAAATCAAGCGAGCATGAAAATCATAATTCAAGAGAGCATGATCATCCTCAAATAATTCAATAAAATGAACATAGATTCAAAAAGTCAAAAATCAATCAAGTCAATAAAAGAAATGAAATTGAATTAGTTGGACGATTTGATCAAAGGTCTACAATCGATTGAAAGAACCGACCCAACCATATTACAAAAGAAAATAAAGTAACAAAAGTCGACCGAGTCAATCAAGCTCCTCAAGAAAACAAAATCGACTTAGTCGAAATAGCTGGCCACCGAGAGTATGTTGACACAATTAATTCCTGACGATATGAGTTCGACCGCCACACCACCATCGACACATATGTTCCCTCACGCATACAAACATTCAAGAATGATTTTACTATCAACGCATGAGAATTAATGACATCGTTAGACAAATTAAAGTCACCAATCCATTTCCCACCTATGAATATAAAAGAGGCATATAACTTCATCTCATAATTTTTCACCTTCGAGCACTTGAGTACCTAGGTCATAGAAAGCATAGCCTCACATTCAAATCTTTAGTTGAACCAAGAACAAAATCCAAGTTCGATAGAGTTGGTGCAACAGAGTTGGAGACCCGCATGTAAAATATCCAGTGGAGAAACTTCACCACTAGGATAGAGCTAGGATAGAATATATTTATTGGTCGATACACTGGAGAAAATTCACCACATGGGGAATGGAATCTAACATGGAAGGAAGAACCAAATTTCCAAGAACAGGTTGGTATCCGACACAGTTTGGGCGCACCACAGGTCGCAGAGCTTAGCAGCTGGAAAGAATAAGCTACAAAGTTCCTAGTTAGTCGATACCATAATGGGAACCTAAGGATAGACTTTCCAATCATAATTACCAGACGAGTGATACATCGATTCACCAAAATTCCACATGGAGGTACTCCTTTTCCAAAAACCTTAAATTCTGATGATTGGATTCAGTTTCTCATAGGAGGAACCTTAGCAAAAAACTCAAAGGGCCTGCTAATCAATAGGGTAAATGAGATCAGGTAAAATGGATTTGTGTGATAGTCTCGTGGTGCTTCACAACCACATGTGTATCCTGAGATGTGAAGCTTGCAATGCTTGAACCCATCGGCCAAATCCTTCAGTCGGGGGTGAAATTCAACTAGGCCAAGTACTTAGATACCATAATTAAAAGAAACTATGAGGAATCCCAAGAGAATGGGAGAGATATTAAATTTCCATCTTTGCTAATCTATCTCACCATGAGTCAAATTATCCTTATTGGGGATCCTGCATTCACACTCAAACAGATTCCAACCATGGACAATTACAAGAGTTTTTCACCAGGAGCAGTCAGGTCATTAGACTCCCTATCAACATAGGTAATGTTCAAAAGTTTGGTCAATAATCTGAAAATACTATCACACAAATGGAATTCGAACATAAATTTCGACAAGCTTTACCACCAAGTTCCCACATTCAACTAATTCTTGACACCACCATCCTCTAGTGTAAAGTCGGTGAGGGGCCATCGCCAATAGAGTTAGAATACCACCCGACAAAACTCCAAATATTTCAAGAGCTTGATAGACAGTCGAGGTTTGAAACATAGATCCCACAAGAGGTGCTAAGTGACAAATAAACTATTATAACACCCATGACAGATGCAGAGAAAGAGGAAGAAAGAGAAGCGTCCCTCTACATAGTTCCATTTCTTCCAAAATTAGACACAGAAGGAGGCACCCCGGTCAAACAGACACCAGTGAAGCAGAAACAACACGAAAGATTATCCAAAGGGAAACAAGTTATCGACATGGATGCAACCCCAAAATATGTATAGATGATTTGGAAAGAGATGTTCTAGTCAAATACTACTCTAGATTTCAATCACCCCTTAATGAGAGAAAGAATTTCTTCTTTCACAAATAATTTAGCTGAAAGGGTCCGACTAAAAGAAAAATAGACTCGATCGGATAAAGTATTCACAATAAACATTATGAAGTCGAGCGTAGGACCACAATTCAAGGAAGCAATGGAAACCTTAAATGAGAAGCGTTTCAAAGAAAAGAAAACCAAATCATCCTTGGAAAAACACGTTGAAGCAAGAAGGCAAAAAAATAAAAGGCTAGAATACCAACAGGAGGAAAGCATAGACCAGATGACTCCTACTACTTCAAGCCGACCAAATACAAGTAGGCCCAACCCCATCAGGAAGCATGTTCCAAAGAGGAAATAGATAAGAGAAACTACAATCAACCTCACAAGGGATTCATCCCCACCTGAACCTACACCGGTTATTGAAGAGAGAACATCAACAAAAGGGGTGGCTAAATAGACAAAGCAATCAAATAAATGGCATCGACAAGTTTCATATGAATAAACCATTTCAGACTCTCCTCCCAACAACAACAACCAAGAAAGTGAAATACATTCAGGGTCAGAAGACGTCGAGCAATTTTTAAAAAATGGAGCTACCAAGAAACATACTACAATTGAGTCAACCCCTGCATACAATTCAAATCCACTCTACTTGACCAGACAAGAAATTGGTCCAAGTAAAGAAAGTTGTTCAAATCATCTCATCCCGACACATCTACAATAGTAGACATGAAAAATCATATAGAAGGAGAGGCAGACACACATACTCAGGGGTCATCACATACCAACCCCACATAGAAATCAGTTGATCCAGAGCCCATCACAGTTCCATCAAGAGGTTCAGATCCCCCATTAACATCTAACGAATAACCAAAGAAAATCCAGTTGGAGAAGCATTCTGAACATGAACAAACAAATACCCATAACAAATATCAAGGGAGATAATATAATAATGTCAGTATAGAGTATTCTAAGGATTAAAGTCCCCCACCAAAAAATCTCCTTTAGGAAGCCCTCACAAAGATCAGTTGGATCCCCTAGAGCAGATTGAAAAAAAGAGACTAGAATGATCCAGCAGGTCAAGGGAATAATGGAAAGGATGACAGGAGTGACCCTGACACACATCCAAAAGTAGGGGAGAAGAATGAAGAAAATCCAGGAAATTATGATCCAAATAAAGGAAATGGATTAGACAAATACAAGAAAAAGGAGTCCAGTAAAAACCAAGAACATCAAAATGTGTAAAAGACAACCGAGAAGAAGAATAAAAAGGCAGTCCATAGGAAGGATAGTACATGAAAAATGACTACCTTCACAACCTTCAAGCCAATTGGATCGTGAAAACCACCTACATAAATAATGTTTGACGCAACAGTAGCATCCAACGAGAAAATGATTGGCTTATATAGTGAGGTCACCAAAGAACGGACTAACAGATGGAAGAGGGACATGAAATATGGTTCTTGACTCATATCAAGGATAAATAAGGAGAAACAAATACTACAAGAGTGTTCACTACTCTCCAAAGAGAAATTGGGGCTAGAAAAGCCGACAGAAGGAATAGATCCATTCACAACAATCAAAATGTTGGTTGAAGCAGTCATCGAAAAAGGTGCAAACAATCAACTGGAAATCCAACACCTTAAGTGAACAAACAAAGAAATTAGGAAGCTACATAGTCAAACATTCTGAAACAATCAGGATATAATGGTCCAACAAACATCAACAATCCTTCAATTAGAGTACGAAAAATTCAAAGAAGTACAACAACAATTGGAAGTGGTCACTTCACAGGCAGCGACCTTAAACACAATACTCAACAATTGGCCATCATATTTTTCCACCACTTACAACAAACAAAAAGAACAAAAGTATGTAATGTTCGACCTGAGAACAACAAGACTGCTCACTACCGACCAAAAATCCAAAGTTGCCATCTCGAATCACATTGCAAAAGAAAAGGAAGTCAAAGAAGAATTATCTAAGTAAGAGAAGGAGTGGTCAAAATAAGTAACCAAATCTCAAATAGAAAATGAAAAATCCATCAAACACCATGACTGGGTCAAAGAGAAAATGCAGGTAGTTGAACAAACTTTGACCCAGAGTCAATTATAGTATAGGAAGATTTTTTGACAAATAAACTCAAATTTTTGGGAAAGTTGAAGTCAGTAGGGATAGAGTCACAATACTCTATCAAAGAATGGTATATGTTCTCACAACACTTGCAACAAACAATGTCGAGCATCTATCAAATAACATTTGAAGGGTTTCCAAAACAACCAACAAAATAGTCAGGGGCCACATTGACATATCGACAGTAGTTCCAATTCTTCAACCCTGTACCATCTGAGTTGAACTTCTCGACTGCTAGCCACCAATAATTGACCCCAGAGATAGTCATCGAAGGATTAGAAGAATCATATGTGAAAATAAAAACAACACCTTTGTCACCTAATGTAAAGCTGCATGAATGGGTAATCCCTAAATAAACAAATGGGTAGTCATTATACCTAGAAAAGACTCCATGATCAAGCAATAGGAACTTAGGCAAATTTTGAAGCGCCAATCGACATCATAATCCTTTTTCTCACTTCTTCTCATTCTCAAAGATTTTAATTTTCTCTCTATATTCTCAAAATGATGTAACCTATTGGTGAAATTCTCTTTGGGGGTGCCAGTAGAGTTTGTCAAAGTTTTCAAATAGAATCGTCACACTCCCCCATTGCTTGGGACAAGCAAGGAATTGAGGGGGGGTAGATGTTGTAGGGGCTAGTTATATCCGTCAAATATACCCATCAGTTGACCATCCAATTCGACTGTAGAAGTCGGATAGAGAATTTGATCAAACATATAGTTAGAGTTGACCGACCAAGTAGTTAAGAACTGTAACTGACATGTAACCAAATGACTTGTGTGTGTGTGTGTGTGTGTGTGTGTGTGGCTATGTAACACACACACACACACACAGGTTTTTTCCAACATAATAAAGTGCATTTGATGGATCTCCCACTACTTGTGTATGTTTTCATGTGTCTTTATGTGTGCTTTTATATGATGTTATAATATATGTTGCTTTGTGTAAGGATGTATTGGTAGATTCTTGTACTTTCCCTCATACTACAACAATATTCCAAGTTTATATCCTATTAGAAACCCTAGTATAAGGTCTGGAGTTGATGAATTGCAAGGGGAATTCTTGTACTTTCCCTTAGACTACAACATTAGTCCAAGTTTATATCCTATCAGAAATCATAGTAGAAGGTATGGAGTGGATGAATTGCAAGGGGAATTCAAGAATGTTGGTTGTGGAGCATGGTTATATTCTTGTTTCATGGGCCTTTGTTTTCAACCGTGTTTATACCCCATGAAGATTGTACACCCCAGAATACTGTACACTCCTCCACGCGGGGAGGGGGGCTTGCCCCCCCTGCGGGGTACGGGGGAAAGAAGGCCCTCGGCGGGTGTTCAAGGACGAAGCCCCTGAAGGAAAAATTGCCTTGTAAATGTATATTTTAATTTCATAGTAAATAAGGACCGTTCATTATAAGGTCACAGATCTTATGGTAGAAGTTATGTTGGGGTTTTTTTCCCTGGAAGACAACCCTCTTTTATGAGGGAATTGTATTGCGGCTATGTATCATTGTGAATATTGTATTCTAAGAGAGAAGAATGTGAGAGAAATAAGATGAAGTTACAACAGGTGTTTTGTAGGTTGTATCCCTTCATTTGTTGGATAATAATAAAGGAAGGGCATGAAAATTTATCTGTTCGACATAACCCACTCTGGGTACACCACATATATATGTGTCTCTATTGTATTGTGTATATTCTGTGTTTTATTTCTTCATCTGTCTTATTTTATTGCTCCGCGATCCTGTTTTTTTAACAACTGGTATCAGAGAGAAAGGTAAATCACAGGAAAAGAGGGTTCCTAGTTCGAGTGGGAGCAATGGCGAAAGATGGAAATTTTAGGGTTGAGAAATTTAATGGCCAAAACTACCAGTTATGGAAGATGCAAATGGAATATTATTTATATTAGAAGGATCTATTCCTACAATTGGGTGGAATAACAAAGAAGCTGATGGCCATGAAGGACGAAGAATAGGATTTTCTTTATAGAAAGGCACTAGGAACGATATGGTTGAGCCTGGCAGTGTCAATGACTTTCAATATTTTGAAAGAAAAGACAACGAGGGAGATGATGGACGCATTGGCTAAACTGTATTAAAAACCCTCGGTGTCCAATAAGGTATTTCTAATTAATATATTATTTAATATGAAGATGTCAGAAGGTGGGTATGTTGTATATCATTTAAATGAATTTAATATGGTTACTAATCAGTTAAGTTTTGTAAAGGTGGACTTTGATGATGAGGTCAGGGCTCTTCTAATCTTGTGCTCATTGCCAAAAAGTTGAAATGGCTTGGTCATGGCTGTAAGTAACTCTATCTTTGGTTCAAACACTTTAAAATTTGATGATGTTGTTGGTGTTATCCTTAGTGAGGAAATGCGACAGAAAAGCGTAGGTGAGACATCGAGTAATGCGTTAAACATGGAGAACATGGGAAGACAAAATGATAGAGGAAAGTGCTCAGAGAACTAGGAGAATTCTAGGAAGGGAAGATCCAAATCCAAACTAGGAAATATAGAGTGCTAGAATTGTAGGAAGAAAACACATATGAATAAATATTGCAAAGCTCCAAAGAAACAAAGAGATGGACAACATGAGAAAAATCAGGAAGAAAATGTAACAGGTGATGTGTTACAAGATTCTTTGATTCTTTCTGTAGATAATATTTTTAAGTCTTGGGTAGTAGCTTCAAAGGCTTAATTTCATGCCACACCTCATAGGAAACATTTTCTAGATTATGTTCAAAGTGATTTTGGACATGTTCATTTGGGTGATGATGCACCATGCAAATCGTTGGAATGGGAAAGGTAAAAATAAAGCCAAGGAATGGAAACCAATGGTTGTTGAAATAGGTAAGATATGTTCCAGATCTAAGGAAACATATGATTTCAATAGGGCATTTGGCAAGTGAAGGTTGTATATCCATATTTACAGATAAGGTGTCGAAGGTCACCAAAGGATCATCGATGATAGCAAAAGGAGAGAAGGTAGGTACATTGTATTTATGTACTGGTAATATTGACTCTTCTATCTCTTTAGCTTCTATAGGCGTGGATACAACACTGTGTCATCATAGGCTTGGACACATGAGTGAGAAGGGGATGCAGATACTTCAAAAAATAAATTTGTTGCGAGATATTAAACAAATTGATTTGGATTTATGTGAGCTTTGTGTTTATGGAAAACAAAAGAGATTCATATTTCTCAGAGCCAGGAAAGAAAAGAAGAGTGAAAGGTTATAGCTCGTGCATACATATGTATTGGGACCATCTCAGGTATCATCTCTTGGTGTCTCTCTTTATTATGTTACTTTTATTGATTATGCAACTAGAAAAACTTGGTTTTATTGCATTCGACAAAAATATGATGTTTTTGATACTTTTAAGAAATGAAAAGCTTTGGTTGAGAATGAGACAGGAAAAATGTTGAAGTGTCTTAGATAAGACAATGGAGGTGAATATTGCAGCAATGATTTTGATGATTATTGTTCATACCATGGGATTCATAGAGAAAAGAGAGTTCTGGGAACACCGCAAGAAAATGGTGTGTCAAAAAGGATGAACATGACAACCATGGAGCATGCAAGGAGTATGAGATTGCATGTTGGTTTTCCCTTACAGTTATAGGCAGATGATGTAGATACAAATGTTTACTTAATAAATAGAGGACCTTCAATCTCTTTGGATGGTGGAATTCCAGAGGAGGTATGGACAGGTAAAAAGGTAAACTATTATTTTTTGAAGACTTTTGGTTGTGAAGCATTTGTCCATATTGATAAAGAAAATAGAACAAAGATTGAGGAAAAATCCAAGAAGTGTACCTTTATTAGATACAGTGTTAATGATTTTGGCTATCGCTTATGGGATTATGAAAATCAAAAAATCATTAGGAGTAGAGATGTCATATTCAATGAGAAGGTCATGTACAAAGATCAATTGCATGGAAAGAAACATGAAAGAGAAAATCCAAAATACACAGTGTTTGATGAGATCACTAAAAAAGAAATTCCAAAGGTACTAGAAAATCAAAATGTACAACAACATGAGAAAAATGTGCCTCAAACTCCTGCAAGTGTTGTTAGAATATCTACCAAGTTAAGTAGACCCCCTGAACGATACACTCCTTCGTTGTATTATTTATTGTTGACTGATTTTGGTGAACCATAATGTTATGAAGATGCAATGAAGATAGACACTAAAAAGAAGTGGGAGCAAGGAATAAAAAAAGAAATGGATTCCTTGGTAAATAACCAAACTTGGGACTTGGTTCAGCTTCCTGCAGGAAAAAGAGCAATGCAGAATAAATGGGTTTACAAGTTGAAGGAAGAAGATGGAGGCAAAAACCGAAACAAGGATAGACTTGTTATAAAGGGGTTTGCACAAAAGAAAGGTAGATTTTGATGAAATATTTTCTCCTGTTGTTAAAATGACTTCAATTAGGAATATTTTAAGTCTTGTGGTAGTAGAAGCTTTACATCTTGAACAATTGTATGTAAATACAAATTTTCTCCATGGAGATTTGGAGGAAGATATTTATATGCAACAACCACATGGGTATGAGGTCAAAGGGAAGAAAAATTTGGTATGCAGGTTGAAGGGTATCTTGTATGGCCTAAATCAAGATCAAAGGAAATGGTATTTGAAGTTTGATAGGTTTATGACAGAACAAGGTTATAATAGATGTCATTCTGATCACTGTGTTTATTTTAAAAAGCTATAAAATGGAAGCTATATTATCTTGATATTATATGTAGATGACATGCTTGTTGCAGGGTCTAATATGTAAGATATAAATCTTCTCAAGAAGAAATTAGATAATTCATTTGCGATGAAGGATTTGGGTGTTGCAAATAAAATTCTTGGTATGAGAAAAACAAGAGATAGGAAAAATCACAATTTGACATTGTCTTAGGGTGAGTACATAGAGAAGGTGTTGGAGAGGTTTAGAATGCAGAATGCAAAACCAATTAGTACACATTTGGCCAACCATTTCAAATTAATAAAATAAATTTGTCCCAAGACACATGAGGATATAGAATACATGTCCAGGGTCTCTTATTCATCAACAATTGGCAGCTTGATGTATGTGATGGTTTGCACAAGACCAGATATTGCACATGCAGTGGGAGTTGTGAGTAGGTATATAAAAAATCTAGGTAAAGAACATTAGGAGGAAGTAAAGTGGATTCTCAGGTATTTGAGAGGTAATTCTACTCATGCATTATGTTTTGGAGGTTCAAACATTGTTCTACATGGATGTGTTGATTCAGGTATGGCAGGTGATAAAGATAGCAAGAGGAGCACTACAGGGTATGTTTTTACTGTAGGTGGAACAACAATAAGTTGGATTTCAAAACTACAAAATGTTGTTGCACTTTCAACAGTAGAAGCAGAGTATGTTGTTTCTACAGAGGCTAGTAAAGAAATGATTTGGTTACAGAGGTTTATGGAGGAATTGGGAAAGAAGCAGGAGAATAACAGGTTGTACTATGACAGTGAGAGTGTCATTCATATTACAAATAACTTAGAATTACATTCAAATACTAATCATATACAACTCAGATACCATTTCATATGATCCATCTTAGAAGATGGACATTTGAAGTTGGAAAATATGCATACTAGCCAAAATCTTGCAGACATGTTAACAAAGGGAGTAACCAGGGAGAAACTAAGTTCCTTCTCAGTTTCAGTCGGTCTTCAAGAATGAAGGTGAAGATGAGAATTTTTCCAGGTCCAAGGTGGAGTATATTCCAACAGGTACAACAACATTGGAGTTGTTGTGATTAATCTCCAAGTGGGATATTGTTGGTTGTGGAACCTGATTATCTTCATGTTTCATAGGTCATTTTTTTCAGCCTTGTTTATACCCCATGAAGTCTATACATCCAGGAATAATGTACACTCCTCCATGTTGGGGGATTCCAGGGGGGGATTTCCCCCCTGTGGGGTCTGTGGGTCTCAACCCCTCGACTGGGGGGTCCAGGGGTAAGCAGACCCTCGACGGAGCTTTGGGCGCAGCATCCCCGAAGGAAATTTTTCCTTGTAAATGTATATTGTAATTTCATAGTAAATATGGACCATTCATTATAAGGTCCCATATATGACGATAGAAGTTATGTTAGGGTTTTTTTCCCTAGAAGGAAACCCTCTTTTATGAGGGAATTGTAATGCGTTTATGTATCATTGCGAATATTGTATTATGAGATAGGAGACAGTGAGAGAAATAAGAGGACGTTACAGCGGGTGTGTTGTAGGTTGTATCCCTTCATTTCTCAGATAATAATAAAGGAAGGACCTAGCAATTTCTCTGGTGTACATAGCCCACACTGGGTGAACCACGTATATCTGTGTCTCTATTGTATTATGTATCTTATGTGTTTTATTTCTGCATTTGTCTTATTTTATTACTCTGTGATCCTATTTTTCTAACAAAGAAGATAAAACCTCCTACCTTTAATCATGAGCAAAAGAAAGATGAGGATGTAGAGGATTCATTTTTGGGGATGAGGAAGTATTTTTAGTTACACAATTACTCCTCATAGGCAGAAAGAAGAATTGTAATTTACCAACTGAAGGGAAAAGAATCAATGTGGTGGGACCAGCTTGTGCAAGTACAACACATTGATGAGAAGAAGATCACTTGGAAGCAGTTTAAAAAATATTTTCAAAAGAAAAACGTGTCCAAGAGTTATTATGATAGGAAAATGAAGGAGTTATTTGAACTCAAGCTTGGGAGTATGACTATGGATGAGTATGAAAGGATATTCTTAGAGTTGTTGAGATATGTTGACTTCATCAAGGATGAGAAGGTCAAGATTCAAATATTATTGAGTGGGATACCTTCATTTTTTTGTGATAAGATATAGTAAGATGATCCTAAGAAATTTGAGGAAGCAATAAGAAAATCCAAGTGCCTCTATGATCATCATAGAAGGAGACCAAATTTCCAAAAGGCTTGGGAAGACAAGAAGAAAGGTAAGATGGAGAAGAGGAAGAAAGGGTACAAACCACCATTCTTCAAGAATAATTCTCAGGGGTAGTGTTGATCTAAAAGATTGTTTCACTGTCCTAAGATCAACCTTGTGAGGATATCCATCCCCTGCATTTTTAGAGAGGTGGTACTCCTCTTTGGCTGAAATATTGGAAGATTCTTTGTATGGTTTTGCAATGAATGTAAAGGGTGAATGCTAAAGATAAAACCCTGAGAGATCTTTCAAGAAACCGTATATATACAAATGTACAACCCTTATATATAGTTATACAAATATACATCAGATAATTTAAAGAAAAGAAAATACAAAGTGTGTCAACAGATATTTGTGTCTACAAGATTTTGGAGTCTCCATTCAACTGACTTTCTTTCTTTCTTGTAAGATAAATTGAACTCGTAATCTGCTATTACTTTTGTAGAATGAATAAATGAAAGTTCTTCAAAGAACCTTAAATAATAACTTCATTACAACCCAAAAATGATTTTGATAGGAAATACATTTGAAATCGCATACTTTCAACTCAAGTCAGAGAAATCACTAATGTAATGCCCCAAGTAGTTCTTTGTAGAATAAATTTATAACAATATCCCAAATATGACAAGTTTAATAATATCATAAACAAGAGAGTTGAAACAATCTCTACAAAGTCTCAATGACAACTAATGAACTGAATGAAATAACAATTGCCTTTTTACAAGGAGGGATATTTCTCCTCTAGACCTGAAATGTTACAAGATGACTGAATATTTCAAAGAAATAATTGCTCATACCCAAATCTTCATGTTCTCATTACATTCATGGAAGATTTGATGGAAAAAAATAGAAAAGAAGAAGATGTAGAGAGACAAGCTTTAGCAGACCATTTCAACGAATCTTGGAGAGATATAAGTTTTCTTCTTGTAGACTCTTCAACATTTTAGAAACTTCTGACTTCCAACCTCTTGATAATGCCTTCTCTTGACCTTTTAACATCTTCTTTCCATGTTCTTGAAGTAGTTAGGGTTTCCTTTCTAGAACTTTCCATGATTCCTTTTTGGATTAAAGAACTTTTAATTAATCCTTGACTGAAATATCATTAATTACTTATGTCACTGAAATTCGTTCCTCCAAGTAGGGTCCACTTATTCCTTTAATAAATTTTATTTTCAAAATTTCAATTTGACTGCCTTTAACAAAAGTGGACTATGTTTTGATTTTATGAGTAATACATTTTCCCTTTTCATCCATTTAAAACATTCTATATGAAATATTCATCATCTCATCTTTCCAATGAGTCCTCCTTAGCATAATTTGGAATTCTAGATCTAGAGATATGATCTTGGGAAGTTGAGGTTCCAAGCAGATCACTCATCAGACCATGAAATGATAAATGCATGTTATTTCAATTTTTAGGTAAGTTTATGGCCAATTAATCCTCTTTAAACCTATTCCATTATCTTCCTCATCGAATAACCTTTCCAATGAGGTAAATTTTGCCCCAAATGAACACTCGTGTCTCAAGTTATGGCTTCCAGAAATCCTTCGCTCAACATTCGTTCATTTAACTCATGGGTTAATCTTTGCCCTTGATCTAATTTCTTCAACTCCATTAAAATTTCAAAATTTTCCTTTAAATTGATATCCCGCATGCATTTTGTTCAAGGTTTTTTAAGTGTTTATAATGAAAATTTTACCATAGTACTCATGTGGAACAAAGAAGACTATAGAGACTTTGGTGTAGTTCTCGTGCCTTAGGAAAATTTCATGAATTAATAAAACTTTGATGATCTAGTCAATTTCCAGTCATAGCCCATTCATAACCTAATTAGTGCACATGTCATCAACATGTGTCACCCATGTCTTAGTCCATGTCACCACCACATTTCATTATGGTATTGGGCCACCTTACTGCCAATTGTCATTTAAGGATATGTCCATGTTATCGCCACATGTCATTTGAGGATATGTCCATGTCACTGCCACATGTCATAGTATGGTAGATCCATGAAAAGGGGGGGAAGAAACTTAGGATAGGAAATAAAATTAAAAAAATAAATGTAGGGTTTGTGGAGTTACGAGAATGCAGAGGTAAAGGAGGTAGGTGAGAGGATAGAATATGGTAAAAATGACTAAGTATGAGGTGAAAAATAAGAGTAGGGTTTGTTGAGTTATGGGAATGCAGAGGTAAAGCAGGTAGGTGAGAGGATAGAAAATGGTAAAAATGACTAAGTATGAGGTGAAAAAAGGGAATGGAGAGTGCATATTAGTCAATGTGGAGGTGCAGACGAACCTGCGGACTTCAGTACCTAGAGACCCAAGAAAGAGTTGAGAGATGGTATGTAGCTCTGCATCCACATTAGACAAACCTACAAACTTGAGTACCTAGAGACCCAAGAAAGAGTTGAGAAATGGTATGTAGCTCTACATCCACATTGCTTGAATTTGGCTAAGTGTTGGAAGAGTAAAACATGGTAAGTGTTGAGGAAGTATATAATGGAATTATGTGAAATATGGTACATGAAAATAAGAAAATGAAATATGAAATGTGAAATTTGTCAAAAGAATAATGGAAAATGGAAAAAAAAATAAAAATGTAAATGAATTATGAGAATGAATTATGGAAATGAACGTAGAAATTGTGAAAATATAGAAAATGGAAAATGGAAAAAGGAAAACAGGAAATAGGAAAAGTAAAATAGTAAATGGTAAAAGGAAAATGAAAATGTAAAACAATAAATGGAAAATGAAAATGAATTATGAAAATAATGTGGAAATTAACTATGAAAATGACTAAGTGGTGGGTATTATGAAATTAACTAAGTGGATAATGAAAATGAAAATAGGCTAAGTATGGAAATGGTTAAATGTGGAAATGGTTAAGTATGGAGATGGTTAAATGTGGAAATGGTTAAGTATGGATGTAGCATCCCCGACCACCTGCTGGGATATGCCACGTACAATTTTCGAACTATATACAAAATTAAAACATACAGAAACTCTGCAAATGCCCAAATTCATACAACATAAGAATAAAATACACATGCAACACACACACAGAGGAAAAACCCATAAAAATAAATGCATAACTAACTAGCACAGCCTCTAACTCGCGGCTGGTGAATGTCGAAAGAGTTACGGTCGATAAAAAAACTCTTGCTTTAAAAAAAAAACCAGCCAGATAATGAAACTCTAACTGAGTCAGATAATGAAACTCTAAAGAATTTCAAAATTTAATCATTTAAACGTGGCAATCATATGATGTTACAGTAATTTCTTAATATGATTAGGTAAATGTTAAAAAGTAAACATCTTAATGGATGCATTTATAAATGCAAAGAAGTTATCAACAATAAATCCGATCCATTGATTTTGGAGGACGACTAAGAATATGCCAGCATCTTCAATGCATAACCATCAGATTAGAATTTAATATTAAAAGATCATTAATTGTGCCCATCTCTAATAGGTATACGCCTTTTGGCGTAATAATGTAACATGTAATTTCACACACAATTGAAACTTATCTTTGATAAAAAATACCATCAACTACGTGCAGACCTTCCACGTTCCTCCCAACCTTAGACCACGTTGCTCAAAACTCTCAGCAGTGGGTCACTCCCGAGCTGGAACTAAACTCCACCCCAGTAAAGGAATTTCTAACCAGGTTGATGTATCTCAGACAATAAGAACAACTTTTTCACAGGTGCCAACTCAAACTAACAACCTACAATCATTCATTCCCCACATGCATGTCCCACTCCAAGAAGTGTTCCCCTTCTCTACTCAACAATCCTTTAGCTACCCCACTTCCTTTCTAGGGCTTCAACAACAGGCTGGATAGGAAGTCTCAGAGCATTGTAGTTGCAATTGGGCACCCTCGGGAAATCAATTACCAACAATTTTCTCAACAGAAGAGATTTTCTCATGGGCTTGACAACCCGCCTCTTCAATATCCCATGGGCCTGACAACCCGCTTCTTCTGTCCATCTCCTAAGATATCCAGGCACAGGTACAGCGATGGTAGCAACAAAGTTTGGGTAAGGTACATGTACGCTGCTAGTGATAGAGAGGTACCGAGGGAATCTGAAATCAGTGAGTCCCAGAATGGATCAAATGATGGAAAATGAATGGAAAATGAACTAAGTCCCAACTCTTTGTATGCATGTCCCTGATTTGACACTTGTCAGGTTGAGAGCTACTTTGTCCCACTTGTCCCCATCCTAGAAATTAGGATAAAATAATTATCCATACCATATACTTTAGGGAATATTAATATAATATTCCTTTTTGTCTTAAGCTCTCTAGCGTAGCCCCTTATCCTTAACATTTATCCCCCTTTCCCTAACTAATGGAGTTTAGTCCCCCGTACTCTTTTACGTGGTTGGTCTGTCTTAGTGATGTACTTTACTAATGATATGAGTGTTTACATATTACAAAAATAGGCTCACTAGCCTTTTGCATCTAGGCTCTCTGGCCTAATAATCGCATAAGCCTTATGGCCTATAGTAACTTGACTCACCAATATATAAAACATATTTACATTTACAACTGGGGATCGACCTAGGGGTATTTCATTCTCCTCCCTGTTATTTATGAACTGTCATCAATGAAATATATACATATATACAACCAAAAGCTCAAAAATCCCAAAAATGATATGGGTATTCTGCCCGCATAGCATCCTCGTTCTCCTAAGTTGCATCTTCGGGACCATACCAGGTCCATTGGACCTTTACTAGTTGTATGGCTTGATTTCAGAGTTGCTTGATATTATGGTCCAGTATTCCCACTGGATGCACTTGAAAAGTGCCTTCTTGCTCCACCTGAATCACATTCCAATCAATGACATGATTAGCATCAGGTATATACTTTTTGAGAAATGATACATGAAATACATTATGAATATAAATTGATGCAGGAAAGGAAGGCATGTATGTTACAGGCCCAATCATCTCTAGGATTTCAAATGGTCCACAATAACAAGTTGCCAACTTTGAACAATTTCCCAACTTCAAAGAACTCATGTTGGCCTTTAATTTCAATAATACATGGTCACCCACATTAAATTCATTGTGATTTTTTTCCCTTATCAACGTATCTTTTATGCTTTTCTTGAGCAGACTTTAAATTCTGTTTTATTTTCAACATTTTCTCTTCCATTTCCCCGAGTAATTATGGCCCAACCACTACTCTACCTGATGGGTTTTCCCAACTTACCAGTGTTTTGCACCTTCTTCCATAAAGTGCCTTAAATGGGCTCATCTTTAGAGATGCTTGGTACCCGTTGTTATAAGAAAAATCTACTAAGTGTATGTAGTCTTCCCATTTTGATGGTTTATCCATCACAAACATCCTCAACATATCCTCAATCACTTGATTCACCCTCTCCATTTTCCATCTAGTTCTGGATGATAAGTTGTGCTAAAATTCAAACTTGTTCCAAATCCCTTAAATAATCCTTTCCAAAAATTTGATGTAAATTTTGGATCTCTATCAGACACAATTGTCTTGGGTATACCATGTAGTCGAGAAATTTCTCTCATATAAATATCAACAATGTTGGTTGCCTTGTGAGTGAACTTTACTAGAATAAAATGGGAAGCTTTGGTAAGCTTATCCACCACTACCATGAAAGAATCATGCTTCTTGTTTGTTCTGGGAAGTTTGATGATGAAATCCATTGTTACAACTTCTCATTTCCACTTAGGAATGGGTAATGGCTGTATCAAACCAGTTGGGTGTCTATGCTCATCCTTGACCTTTTGACACTCTAAACATTTGGCAATAAACTCAACAACTTCTTTCTTCATTCCTGGCCAATAATATTGGCTCTTGACAACTGCAATAGTTTTTTGATAACATGGGTGTGCAACATAAGGTACATTATGCATTTCTCTCAATATCATATTTTTCAATTCCTAGGAATTTGGTACATAAATCATGCCTCTCTACATGAGAATTTCATCATTTCCTAGCTTATAGTCTTCAATTTTCTGTTGCAAAATACCTTGTTGTAACTTTGTTATTATTTCCATGTATTGCAAATCTGATTTTGCAACCTCTAAGATTCTATATTTCAAATATGATTGGTGCATGCTAATGGTTGTAGCATGTAACTCATGCACCCTTCTGTTAAGTGCATCAACTACCTTGTTCTCTTTCCATTTGATATGCTTTATATCAAAATCATATTCACTGAGAAATTCTAACCACATTCTTTGCTTGGCATTTAGAGTTGGTTGTCCAAATAAATATTTCAGGCCATTATGGTCTGTCTTCAACTCAAACCTTTTCCCCATGAGGTAGAGACTCCAAATATTCAAGGCATGCACTATGAATTCCAACTCCAAATCATGAGTAGCATAGTGTCTTTCATGCTCCCTCAACTTCCTTGATTCATAACATACAACATACCCATTTTGACTGAGGAATCCACCAAGCCTTTCTTTACATGCATCAATGCATACAATGAAGTCTTCATTTGGATCAACAATCCTTATTATTGAAGCACTTGTTAATAATTTCTTCAAGTGTTGGAAACTATTTTCACAATCCAATGTCCACTGAAACTTCACCCCCTTCTTTTGCAAGGAAGTGATCAGGTGTGCAATCTTTGAGAATCCTTCAATAAATCTCCTATAGTAGCCTTAAAGGTCCATAAATGAACTGACCTCTGTCACATTCTTCGGTGTTGACCATCCTCTAATGGCCTCAATATTTTTCAGGATACTGCTATCCCTTCCTTTGAAATGATATGTCCCAAATAATGAATTTGCTTCTGATAAAATGATCACTTGCTCAATTTGGCATACAACCGATGCTCCCTTAATACTTGTAATATCATCCTCAAGTGTTTTTCATGCTCTTCCTCTGAATTAGGATATATAAGAATGTCATCTAAAAATACAATGACAAACTTATCTAAGTATTCTCTGAAAATACCATTCATTAAACACATGAAGACAGTTGGTGCATTTGATAACCCAAATGACATCACTGTGAACTCATAATGCCCATACCTTGTTCTGAAATAATTCTTGATGATGTCTTCTTCTTTAATTCTTACCTGATGATAACTTGACCTGAGATCAATATTGGAGAATATTTTTGCATCTTTCAACTGATCAAAGAGGTCATCAATCCTCGGTAGAGGATACTTATTCTTCACAGATACCTTGTTCAACTACCTAAAGTCAATGCAAAGTCTCAATGTTTCATCCTTCTTCTTCACAAATAGTACTGGGTCACCCCAAGGTGATACACTTGGGCGTATATACCCTTTCTTTAGAAGCTCTTCAAGTTTCATTTTCAATTCCTTCAATTCTGGTGTACCCATCTTGTAGGGGGTCTTAGATACCAGGGCTGCTCGAGGCATTAGATTGATGGAGAAATCAATATCTCTTTTAGGGGGTAACCCTCATATTTCTTTAAATACATCCTCAAACTCTTTTAGGACTGCATAATCTTCAATATTTGACACCTTATCTTTAGGTGTCTCTTCCATATGAGCTAAAAATATTTGACATCATTTTCTGTAGCTTTTCTTCAGCTGCAATGGTGAAATTTCTCTGACAATTACTTCCATGGGAATTCCCTGTATTGTCCTTTGGTTCCCTTCCTCATCCTAGAAAGTAAATTTCTTATTATAACAATCTAGGATATCATGGTGTTGGTCCAACCAATCCATACCAATCAGAAAATCATAGGAACCTAAAGGTAATATGTTCAAATATGCCATGGTGCTCAGTCCATTCATGTCCATTAGACATGCCTTAACCATCTCATTAATTTTTCTTTTGGCTCTGGTAGTCAACTGCACCAACCAATATTTTCCATGCTTGCTTCTTGGAAAATTCAATCTTTCCACCATCTTAGGATCTATATAACTATGAATAGATCCTGAATCAATAAAAATAGCAATGGTTTGGTTGTTGATCTTGCTTTCCACTTCAACCATATGTGACTGAAACTCATCTTGCTTCTTCTCCAGGGCTGCATAGATCCTAGGTACATTTATGCCCATGTCCTCCACTATTTCAGCTCGATGTACATTGTGAATAGTCCTCACTTTTTCACCTCGGTGAGGACAATCCATATACATATGATCTCCCCTGCAACCCCAACATTGAATAGGTGGTTACTTTGGCCTTTTCCCCCTATCTCAATCATTTCAGGTTCTCTAGAAGTTGGCTTTCCCTGAGGATTATTTCTAAACAATGGTGGCTTAGTCCCCTTTTTTATCTGTTCCACCTTGTTTTTCTTCTTGTCTTCTCAAGATTTTTGGAAAGTTGGTCTTCCTTCATGTTGATCATAAGGGAATTTATCTCACCTTATGGCCTCCTCCAAATTTTTGGGATCATCATATTATATCTTGTCACTGATAAATAATGGCATCCCACTCAAATACCTATGAATCTTAATTGGCTCTTTCTTGATGAAAGAAGCATACTTTAGCAGTTCTAAAAACCTTCTTTCATATTCATCTATGGTCACACTCCCAAGCTTGAATTCAAATAAGTCCTTCATTTTCTTGTCATAATATCTCTTAGTCAAGTATTTCTTTTGAAAATACCCCTTGAATTCCTTCCAAGTAACATTTTTCTCATTAATGTGTTGCACCTGCACAAATTGGTCCCACCACATGCATGTATTTCCCTTGAGCTGATATATGGCAATTCTTCCTTCTGCATGTGAGGAGTAATTATGCAATTGAAAATACTTCATCATGCCTACAAGCCATGTCTATGCATATTTATCTTTCTTGTGCTCACCATCAAATATAGGAGGCTTGATTTTGTTCATTTCTCCTTGTAGCTCATCCACCCTAGACCTCCTCTTATGTTTCCTGACAGGGGACAGGCTTGAGCTATTGTGTTTTCTCCTAT
>ML801200.1:162961-189859 GCA_009831015.1 Picea engelmannii
GGTTAGAAGTGAGTTAGCCCTAAAATAAGGAAAATGGTTTAAGATGGTTAGAAGGTAACCCCTTGAGGAAGCTACATAGAAGTATAAATAAGAGGCAAGGGTCTCTCATTTTAATTACACTTGGGCATATTGAATATCTATAATTTAATGAGGTAACCAAATATATCTAAGTCAAATTTCAGAGGGAAGGTGAAGTAAAGAAGGCTGAAATTCAAGGGAGAATAAATTCTTTTGGTGATGCTTTCTAAGGTATGTTATTTACAGGTCATCTCACCATTTTTGCAATAAATTTTTTTCTAGAATGATTTAGACTTCCAAATATGGAGGCCATTGAGGAAACATATCCAAGTAGCGTTGATAAAAATTTCATCTTCTGGGTCGTTGTATTTTTGGAGTTACACTCTATGGAAAATAGGGTTTGTGGCTAGTCGTGAAACTAGTCTAAAACATGTGTTTCGAGTAAAAACGTCATAAATTATTCATAACAGATCCAAATTCAGTAAGAAAAAATGTATTCGTTAGAGTACATTCTGTAGTATTTTTTGTACCATTTTCATATCCATACAACAAATATTCCGTACGGGGCACGCTCTACAAGTTCACTCTCTAGAATAAGCCAAAATTCAACAAGGTATTCCATTTTTGCTATAACTCTTTTTCTAAGAGGTTCCAAGCAGCGAAACCTGGAGGAATTGCATAAAATACATTGAAGAACATTGTGTATTATTTTCATATCTTTATTCATTACAAGTACATAATTATGATTATTTCAAGTTAGGGTTGTTGACTAATCCAAAATTAGTCATATGAGACTAAAGTAAAGTTTGATGAAAATGTTAGTCTCTTGTTGTTAAAGTTAAGCAAGGTTTGCAGGTATATGATCATATACACCAGTTCTATTACAGAGTTACAAATCAGATTTGGATAATGAAATTGATGAGGGATTTTGGTTGAGGTACATGTTGGGTACATGGTTGAGACAAGTAATTGATGAGTTTGCACATACATGAGGTGTATAGTTGATGATGTTGGTACATATTGATGAGTCATAGTTTATGTGTATTTTATGCATGATTGGTACATATTTGTTGCATGGTTGATGCACTCGTTGATGGTATAGGTTGGTGCATGGTTCATGCAATTGTTTATGGTACAGGGTGATTACAGGTTGTTTGGTGCAGGTTGATTGGTACAGGTTTACAACAGTATATCTCACCGTGATAGTGTGATAGTGGTTCCATCATTCTACTTCTATGTCAGGGAGATTGGACGGGGCAAGTACAGGTGGTTGTAGCCATCTTCTGGTTGTAGTTGCAGAACATAGGGGGTTGTAGCCTCCTTCTAGTTTTAGCTAGAGAATTGGGGAGTTGGAGATTCCCTCAGGTTGTAGCCTGAGAAACTAGGGGGTTGGAGCCTCCTTCCAGTTGTAGCTGCTAAACAATGGAAGTTGGTGCTTCTAATGAATGTAATTCTTAAATACATATAAGAAAAATCATTCTGTGGTTTTCTCCCACTTTGGGTTTCCACGTAAAAACACTGGTGTATTGTGTATGTGCATGGTTGCTCATTTGTTCATTGTTTATTTACTCTGCAACTATTGGATGATAATGATATATTGATATAACACTTGAATTTTATGGTTAAAAAGGATTAAATTTCTCTATTACTGATTCACCCCCCCCCCCTCTCAGTAATCCAACAATTGGGATTAGAGCAGGTTCCTTCAAGAAACAATTTAACAACTGGAAGGAGATCATGGATTATTTTGAGAATGGAGAACCATTGTTTAATGGTCATAATGGTTTAAAGTATGAGTTATGGAGTGGAAGGAATAAAGTAGTTTTATAGGCACAGGGGCATTATATTTGGCTATCAGTCGTTACAGGATATGATAGTTCAAAAAGGGAAAAGACTGCAGCCAAGAAGGAATTGAAGAAGAATAACAAAATAGAAATGGTTTCATCTGGGAAGGATTACCTAATCTCGTAAGAGAAAAGGTTGGTAAATGTTCATCAGCCAAAGAACTTTGGGATAAGTTACATGATATATATTCTTCACCCATTGCAGATTCAGAAAATTCCAAAGAAAATGCAGGTGCAGATCAAGAAGAAATATGTTCACCATGTCAAACACATTCAAAATATGAAGAGTACATAATCAATAGAGGTATGTTGTTTTGTTTTAATTGTGAAAAACATGGACATCTTGAAATAGAATTCCATGAAGGAAATGAGACATAAAAACTAATTGAAGAAGAAGACAATTATGAAGAAGAATTGATCAGTGCTTTAGATGAACTAAGAAAAGAAAGAGAAGAAAAAAAACTCAAGAAAGAATTGATGAAACAAAAGGAAAGTGCTCACATCTTTGAGGAAGCCCAACATGTCATCAAGAACTTAAGAACTCGGCTAGAAGAAGCGAGAAATATTGAAGAAAGTATTAAAGATCAAAAGCAGTATTTGGAAGCCAACATAGTGGCATAGAAGGAAGAAACATAAATGAGAGAAAAGATATTGACAGGTCATCTTAAGGAAAGAACTAACGATCTAAACCATCTTGAGGCAAAGTTTGTTCAAGAAGAGAAAGGAGTTGAAAAAGAAATAATCACATTAAAAATCCAGATTGAAGAAGCGGAAAGAACAAAAGAAGTCATGAAGTCTTAGATAATGAAGAAAGAAGAAGAGGTTGAGAAGCTTGAAGAAGAACTTGTCACATTGAGAAGTAACATCATCAAGCTCAACAAGAACGTTGAAGAGACAGAAACATCCACATCAGTTATAGAGAATGAAGAGATGCACTCTAGGTTGTTAGAAAAGAAGAATGAAGAAAATAGAAAGAGTTATGAAGAAGTACTCAAAGGAAGGAATCATGGTCAACCAGAATCTATAAAAACTATTAAAAATACATCTTCAAGAAGACCATCCATGTTCAAGCCACAAAGAAGCTTCAATCATGATCATGTTCAGTCAAGGTAGAAATTCAAAAGGACTACACCACAAATAACATCATTCACTCCCAGGTATGAAAATTTCTTTTATGGTCATTGTTTTTATTGTACTAATTTTGGACACAAGGTTACAGATTGCAGGGATTATAAAAATGTTCAAGCAAGAAATGCCTATGTAGCCCCACGTAACATTGAATGTTACAAATGTCATAAGTATGGACACATAGCTAGTGATTATAGAAGCATGATAGATACTTCCATGAAAGAGAACACTGATATCAGATATAAGAAAGTATGGATAAGGAAATACAAATAATGGGTGAACAAAGACCAAGTCCCAGAGATCGCAAGATTGGCAATAAAACGAGATGAAGAAAATTCTACAGAGAAAAAGAAAGATGTCAGATACAGGAAGGTTTGGAAAATAACTGAAAGCAATGAAGGATAGGTAAATAAGGAACATGTTCAAGAGATTGTACTTTCATGCATTGTAGTGAAAGACGAATCCACAAACAGAAAGAAAGAAGTCAGATCTCAGAGAGATGATGAATCTACCAATGAAGATGATGATGAATACACATCAGAGCAGGAATTGTTTTGAGCCATCCAGCTTAGAGACTCCCAGGTAACATGAATATTATAAAAGGGGAGTCTATGGGATAGTTGTGACAGAACAAAGAACCATCCTTCGAGCAGCTTGCGGATTTTGAGTAGATAGATCCAGAGCAGTCAGTTAGCAGAGGTACAATTTGATAGTTGTAGTAGTGAAGACTTCATGATAGTATAGTAATAAATGGGTCAACATTATGGACATTTGTGTAGTAGTCTTGGACAGTATGGAAAGAGATGGATTTGTAACAACACTTAGCAAGTTTTGACAGATATATGACAGTGGACGAGAGCATGGATTCATAGATTGGTTCAGAGAGTGGTTCAGAGACAAAGGAACATTATGGATGTTAATTACACGGGAAATGGCTCGAACAATGCTAATGGATTCCAAATTGACAAATATTTTTTGGACACATGAAGTGCATACAACAGTTCACATTCAAAATAGAGTAATGCTCAGAAACAACAATGACAAAACTCCCCGCAAGCTATGGAAAGGAAGACCAACAAATGTGAATCACTTCAAAATATTTGAAAGAAAATGCTACATCAAAAAGAAGATGGAATAATGGGAAAGTTTGACTCTCGTGTGGAAAAAGGAGTACTTGTTGGTTACTCAAGTACAAGGAAAGTATACAAGTGTTACAATCTGAGATTGAACAAAGTTTTGGAAAGCATCAATGTAACAATTGATGAAACAGGTGAACAAGAATCAAAGGAAGAAGAAAATGAATAAGTGGAACAACTTTATGAAGAAGAAGCAAAAGATGAAGAAGAAGTAGAAGAGGAAGATGAAGAAGATTAGACAGAAGTAGAAGAGAAAGTTCAACAAGTGCCTCCAAAGACACCTAGAAAACGAGTACACAATAATCATCCTTCAGATCAGCTTATCAGAAACAAGGATGCAAGAGTTGAGACTAGAAGAAGAATATGTTCACCAGAACAAATGCACCTAGCACTCTTATCTACGATTGAAACAAACAGTTTTGAAGAGGCCAACAAGGATGAATTCTGGAATAAGGCCATGGATGAAGAACTGGATAAAATAGAGAATAATGACACGTGGGAATTGGTTCCAAGACCAAAGAATAAGAATGTGATTGGCACAAAGTGGGTTTTTAGAAATAAATTGAATGAAGATGGACATGTTACAAGGAACAAAGATAGATTGATATGTAAATGATACACATAGGTTGAAAGAATTGACTTTGAAGATACATTTGCCCCAGTTTCCAGAATGGAAGTAATCTGATTTATTTTAGATTATGCATGTTCCACGAATATTAAAGTGTATCATATGGACGTGAAATCAAATTTTCTAAATGTAGAACTTGAAGAAGAAGTCTACATCGAACAACCAGAGGGATTTAAGTTGTCATAGAACGCAGATTACGTGTGAAAATTGAAGAAGGCCTTGTATGGTCTAAAATAGGCTCCTAGAGCATGGTACTCTAGACTGGATAAATATCTACAACAGACAGAGTTCAGAAAAGGAAGTGCAAACAACAACCTCTACATCAAGGTAACTCAAGATAGTATTTTATTAATTGAAGTCTATGTTGATGATATTATTTTTGGAAGTGATGATGACAGGTTAAGTCATAAATTTGCAAAGGATATGCATAATGAATTCAAAATGTCATTACCTGGAGAACTATCCTTCTTTCTGGGTCTTCAGATACGTCAAAGAAACCAAGGAATATTTATTTCTCAAACTAAGTATATCAAAGAAATGCTAAAGAGGTTCGGAATGGAAGATAGCAAACCGGTTACCACTCCTATGCAAACCAGTTGCAAGTTGAGCAAAGGTGATGATTCAAAGTCTACAGACTAGAGGAAATATAGGTCAATTATTTGTAGCTTACTATATGTGACAACATCCAGACCAGATGTAATGAAGGAAGTTGGATAGGTGGCACAATTTCAAGCAACACCAAATGAATCACATGTATTAGCAGTGAAGAATATTTTTAGATATCTCAAAGGAACATAAGAGTTTGGATTATGGTATCCAAAAAGAAAGGATCTATCACTTATTTCCTACACAGATGCAGATTTGACAGGTTGCATTGATGACCGACAAAGCACCAGTGCAACAATGTTATACTTGGGTGAGTGTTTAGTATCTTGGCTAATCAAGAAACAATCATCAGTATCTTTATCTACAATCGAAGGAGAGTATATTGCAAAAACAAGATGTTGTACTTAGGTTCTATGGATGAAACAAACTTGGCAGATATACAGGCTGAGTATAATGAGCCCATTCCAATCTATTGTGATAATACAAGCGCCATCAGTATCTCAAAGAACCCGGTGATGCACTCCAAGACGAAGCACATTCCAATAAAGTATCACTTTCTACGGGAACAGGTTGCGGAGAAGAACATCACAGTTGAATAAGTGGGCACAAAAGAACAAGTGGCGGACATATTTACAAAACCGCTTCCAAGGGAATCCTTTGAGTATCTTCACCAGAGACTTGGAGTAATTTCTACTCCAAAATGAATGCTTTTGAATGCTTATCTTATATGTCTTAGATTTACACGAGGAAGCACCATAAATAGGACAGCTCAGGTTGGGAGATCAGTTTGAGGAAGAGTTCATTTATGGGGAGAAGCCTCGTATGGAAATATACCTTTGTCATTGATGACAAAGGGGTAGAGATTTATCAGATGCAAAGGCAAATGCTTGAAGAAAGAGCACAGAGGCATGGCTCCACGGGGAGCGATGGTCACGGGGGGAGAATGAGTGATATGACTTCAGTATTGCATCAGAGTGTTGCCATCAATGCCAAAGGGGGATATTGTTTATTGTTTATTGTTTGGGTTGGTTGTCATTGATTTCAACCCTTGAAGAAAGTCTGGTAGCAAATTTTGGTAGCACAAAGGTTTGGGTAATGGACCCAAGTTTGTTTGATGTATAATTGTATGAGTTTTAATATATTTGAAGGTAAGACTATTCTATATGGATAGTACACGTCATTCCATTTCCGATGGTATGTGGAACATCACATAAATCCTCATGGTTAGATATTTATGGCCATGTGAAGTTGGAGAAGCCTCATGAGTCATCTAGAAGCCCCAAAAGGTCAAAGTAGTCAAAGTGGTTGCAAAGAAAAAATTATTTAAATAATACTATTCTAGATGGAAAGTACATGTCATTCCATTTCCGGTGGTATGTGGAACGTACCATAACTCCTCACGGTTAGAGAATTATGGCCATGTGAAGTTGGAGAACCCTCATGAGTCATCTAGAAGTCCCAAAAGGTCAAAGTAGTGAAAGTGGTTGCAAATAAGAAATTATTTAAATAATAAAGTGAAGTGATGAGTGTACTATAATTCAAAGTGGATACAAAATAAATTATTTAAATAATAAAGTTAATGGAGAAATTACTAAGTGGACAAGTGATTAGAAGTGGGTTAGCCTTAAAATAAGGAAAGTGGTTTAAGATGGTTAAAAGGTAACCCCTTGAGGAAGCTACATAAAAGCATAAATAAGAGGCAAGGTTCTCTCATTTTAATTACACTTGAGAATATTGAATATCTATAAGTTATTGATGTAACCAAAGGATATGTAAGGCTAATTTCAGAGGGAAGGTGAAGTAAATAAGGCTGAAATTCAAGGGAGGATAAATTATTTTGATGATGTTTTCTAAGGTATGTTATTTACAGGTCATCTCACCATTTTCGCAATAACTTTTTTTATAGAATGATTCAGACCGAAAAATCCGGAGGCCATTGAGGAAACATATTAAAGTAGTTTTGATAACAATTTCATCTTGTGGGTCGTTGTATTTTTGGAGTTACACTCCGTGGAAAATAGGGTTTGTGGCTAGTCTTGAAACTAATCTAAAACATGTGTTTCGGGTAAAAACGTCATAACTTCTTCATAACATATCCAAATTCAGTAATACCAACTGTATTGGTTAGAGTATAGTCTTTAGTATTATTTTTACCATTTTTCAGGTTCATACAACAAATATTTCGTGCGGGGAACGCTCTACAAGTTCACTCTCTAGAATAAGCCAAAATTCAACAAGGTATGTCATTTTTGCTATAACTCATTTTCTGAGAGGTTCTAAGAAGTGAAACCTGGAGGAATTGTGTTAAAGACATTGAAGAACATTATGTACTATTTTCAGATATTAATTCATTATAGGTACATAGTTATGATTATTTCAATTTAGGGTCGTTGACTAATCCAAAATTAGTCATGTGAGACTAAAGTAAAGTTTGATGAAAATGCTAGTCTCTTGTTGTTAAAGTTAAGGAAGGTTTGCAGGTATGTGATCATATACACCAAGTCTATTACAGAGTTACAAATTAGATTTGGTTGATGAAATTGATGAGGGATTTTGGTTGTGGTACATGGTTGAAATAAGTAATTGATGAGTTTGCACATACATGAGGTGCATAGTTGATGATGTTGGTACATCTTGATGAGTCATAGTTTATGTGTATTTGATGCATGATTGGCACAAATTTGGTGCATGGTATATGAACTCGTTGATGGTACAGGTTGAGGTATAGGTTGGTGCATGGTTGATGCACTTGTTTATGGTACAGGTTGATTACAGGTTGTTTGGTGCAGGTTGATTGGTACAATTTTACAGCAGTATATCTCACAGTGATAGTGTGACAGTGGTTCCATCATTATACTTCTACGTCAGGTTGGTTGGACGGGGAAAGGATAGGTGGTTGTAGTCTTCCAGTTGTAGTTGAAGAACATAGGGGGTTGTAACCTCCTTCTGGTTGTAGCCAAAGAATTATGGAGTTGGAGCTTCCCTCAGGTTGTAGCCTAAGAAACTAGAGGGTTGGAGCCTCCTTCCAATTGTAACTAGAAAACAAAGGAAGTTTGTGCTTCTAATGAATGTAATTCTTAAATACATATAAGAAAAAACATTATGTGGTTTTCTCCCGCTTTGGGTTTCCACGTAAAAACATCGGTGTATTGTGTATGTGTATGATTGCTCGTTTGTTCATTGTTTATTTTCTATGCAACTATTGGATGATAATGCTACATTGATATAACACTTGCATTTTATGGTTAAAAAGGATTAAATTCCTCTATTATTGATTCACCCACCCCCTCTCAGTAATCCAACAATGGTGTCTTCCTTTCCTTCTCCATGACCATTTGAGTTTGTAGCTTCATTACCCATACGGACATACATCCCTCTGATCTCATATTCTTGGATATAAGACCCTTGTGTATCTTCCATGATTCTAAACTCTGTGTTGTTGATCCTCTTCTGATATAATTTTTGTTAACTCTGCAAAATGTGCAACCAACAGAACTTGTTAGGCTAATTGATTTATCAATTGCATGAAATTATGAACAATTCTGGTTCAATAATGTATCATAACTCTTTATTTTGATTTCCTGAAGAAATTGACTGCCCAAATCAATATTTAGGGTGAATAGTTATATTCTCTTATCTAAGATCTTTCAAACGCCTACTTCCATGCTCAAATCTGAGTCTTGAGCAGGAAGTTATGGTTATTTGAAAGTTATCATGTTTGTGAGGGAAATCCATGTACATGTGGTCTTCTTCGGATTCGAATTAGCTCTTGGAACCGTGTTGGATCCTCTCATAATGTACACATGCCCTTTTTTTTTCTTTATGAAGGTTTAACAGAACTTGCAGGTGCTTTTCTCTAAGCCCCTTTTTACCTTAGAATCCAATTTCGGGTGCTAGCCTCTTTACTTCGGCTAAAACCTCATATGACCACGGGCTAGGACCAGGTGGTTAGCCACAAGGTGTTATTCGAACAATTCCCCCACATGTCGAACTGGAAAACTCCCAAAGAGGCATTATCCAGAGTTTCATTACTCCGACGCTCCAGAACTTCGGGCTTCGAAGGTTCTTACAACAACACACTCCAATTCCCCCAAACATCGAAATGGAAAACTCTTGGAGAGGCGCTGTCCAAAGCTTTGTTACTCCGGTGCTCCATAACTTCAAGGTTCATAGGTATTAACAACCACACAATCAAAATCCTCTGAACGCCAAACCAGTGGACTCCCAGAGAGGCGCTATCCACAGCTTTGTTACTCTGACGCTCCGGGACTTCGGGTTTGAAGGTTTTAACAACCACACACTCCAAATACCTCGAACGTCGAATCGATGAACTCCCAGAGAGGTGTTATCCAAAGATTTGTTACTCCAATGCTCAGGTACTTCAGGGTTCGAAGTTTTAACCACAACAATTTCCAATTCCCCCAAACACCAAAATGGCGAACTCCCAAAGAGTTTGAGGATCAACGGTCCATGCTTCCTCCCAAGATCTACGACTGAGATTATCACTCAGCTTCGGGCTTCAAAGATTCTTACTGCTAATCACCCCCAACTTTTTGAACTGTCAAACATCAAATTGGAGAAGGGCGGAGATCCATGCTCCACGTGTCCCTATCAACTAAAAACCAAGATTGACTCTGGGCTTCGGGACTTTAGGACTTTCCACACCAAAAAAAAATTCTCCCACAATCCTCTGGAGGGTCAAATACTTTGATAATATTCTAACACATGTACCTGAAAACCAATGGTCAGGATTTATTATGGCCTTCAGGACTCTGGGAAAATATCCACTCCGCGCAATCACCACCAAATTCTCTCAGAGTGTCGAATGATTGAACCCCTCGGGGATCCAATGGCTCACACTCCCCCAGTAATCTACGATGGGGATTAACTCTGGTACTTCGAACATTTGAGGCTTCAGCCACTTTCCAGCGGCTACCTCCAATATCTCCTAGATAGCCAAACATCGAAGGGATACCAATCAATAACCCTTACTTCACTCTGAGATCTACAGTTGAGATTTGTTTCAGGACTTCGGGGTTTTGGGATTTCTCCTCCTAGCAACACAAGGACTAAAATCTCCCGGAGTGTCGAATCGCCGAACCATGATATCTATAACTCAGTTTCCACAATGGAATCTATGGTTGATATCCTCTCCACTTTGGCCAAGACTTATGGCCAGATAACTTTGATCGACGACCCTTGTTCTCCCGTGCTCATATTTAACAACTAGGATCTAATCTTCCTCTCGTATGTGTTTGATCCAAGGGCCCAGATCTAATATTAATGCCCAAAATCAATGGTTGTTTTGGTTTCTCAAACCGCTACACCTCCTAATCTTTCGAACATTGCCAAAGTGTTCTCTCAACGCCTTCCTGACACCCTGTAACTTCAATTCTCTGTGAAATTTTGCTTCAATTTCAACTTGCTCAGCCCATCTAGGCTCAGTGTTGAAAACTGGAGCTCTGATACCATATTGTAGCATATCCAACCACCTTCTAGGATATGCCATGTTCAAACTATATACAAAATTAAAACATACATAAACTCTGCAAATGTCTAGATTCATACAACATAATAATAAAATACACATGAAAGACACACACAGGAAAAACCCATAAATATAAACGCATAATTAATAATGGAGCATGTAATTTCACACACAATTGACACTTATCTTTGATAAAAAGACCACCAACTGCATGCATACATTCCACGTTCCTCCCATCCTTAGACCATGTTGCATATAACTCTTAGCAGTGGGTCACCCCCGAGTTGGGACTAAACTCTACCCGGGTAAAGGAATTCCTAACCAGGCTAATGTATCTCAGACATCAAGAACAACTCCATCACAGGTGCCAAATCGAACTAATAGTCTATATTCCTTCATTCCCCACATCCATGTCCCACCTCAAGAAGTGTTCCCCTTCTCTGCTCAATAGTCCTTTGGTTTCCCCACTTCCTTTCTGGGGATTCAACAACATGTGATACAGGAAGTCTCAGAGCACTGTAGTTGTAGTTGGGAACCCTCAGGAAATAAATTCCCAACAATTATCTCACCTGGAGAGTGTTTATCACGGGCCTGACAACACGCCTCTTCAATATCCCACAGACCTGATAACCTACTTATTTTGTTCATCTCCTAAGCTATCCAGGAACAGGTACGATGATCGCAGCAATAGAGTTCGGGTAAGGTATAGGTACGCTGCTAGTGACAGATATGTACCGAGGGAAGCTAAAATCCGTGAGTCCTAGAATGGAGCAAATGATGGAAAATGAATGGAAAATGCACTAAGTCCCAACTCTTTGTATGCATATCCCTAATTTGATACTTGTCATGTTGATAGCTACTTTGGCCCACTTGTCCCCATCCTTAGAACTTAGGATAAAATAATTATCCATACCTTATGATTTAGGGAATATTAATATAATATTCCTTTTTGGCTTAAGCTCTATATCTTAGCCCCTTATCCTTAACATTTATCCCCCTTTCCCTAACTAGTGGAGTTTAGTCTCTCGTACTCTTTTGTGTGGTTGGTCTTCCCTAGTGATGTACTTTATTAATGATATGAGTGTTTACATATTATAAAAATAGGCTCATGGACCTTTCACATCTAGGCTCTCCAGCCTAACAATCACATAAACCTTCTTCCCTATAGTAACCTGGCTCACCAGCCTATAAAACATATTTACATTTACAACTAGGGATCGGCCTAGGGGTATTACAATGGAGGACAGTGACGAGGGAGAGTAGAGTGGAAAGAAGGTAAAATGGATAAGTATGGTTAAAGGCCATTATGCGGGTCATGAAAGTGAGAGGGTCATTCTGTAAAACACAGGACTATGGACCTACAGACCTAGAGATGTATTGATAAAGGGTGAGGAGGTCCACACCAAAACGACAAATATGACTAAGGGAAATGGAGTGAGTGATCCCACAAAGAACATGAGTCTAAGTATGGCATGAAGAACCAATAAAATGAGACTAAGTGTGGTTCAGAGAATCTAATCAAGGTTCCAATAAAATTTTAGTTCTGATAAAATTAATTGTGTTGCACATGGAAAAAGTGCTCCTTGGGTGATTTGAAAAAATTGTGGATATATTGAGCATACATACTCAGATTTTGAATCCAAAATATGAGTGAAAAATATTATACTAATGGATACACAATGAACTCACAATCTACCAAAATTTTCTTCTTTTGATATAAATTTCTTTTTTTTTGTTATTCCAAGAGCGGGAAATTTAGGTGATCAAATTTTTTTATCAACATCTAGCTCCAAATATGGGACAATGACCCCCTATGAGTTACTAAGAATCCAGAATCCTAGTTTGTATTCCTTCTCCATTGGGCTATGGAATCATATTAAAAATAAATTCTTGTAATTCTTCATCCATTGGTTCATTAAGTCGTCATCAAACATTGCCGCCATCTAGCAACTAATTTATTGTGCAAAACAATGATATAAGAAACAAACTATGTACAAACCAGATCTACCTACCCTATACTACTTGAAGGAAAATGACACTTTTAGGTGTAGGTATATTTCCAATGGATCCATTCAATCATCCAACTGATCTGTGGAATGAACTTCAGAATTAGGAAACATATCAAAACTGGTATCAAAGAGTAAGGGGCATGTACAAAATGTGCTGGAGAAAAATTAAACCAGATGTGCTGAGAATATGATGGCATTGCTTGGCCAACAATGATTTTAAACCATGTTTCAATATAATCAAATCCTGGTTTCTCAAGAATGTTATTGTCTTGGGTTGAATGACGAGTTTTTAATTTGGAAACACTTTCATCATTTTTCTTATCATTGACCACATCCAAGATTCTTGATTCATCAACTATGTCTCGAAATAATTATTCTTTTATGCAATGACAATACTGCCCATTGTTGTTCTCAAGATTAATTTTTTCCACAAATTTTTCTTGTTGACAATGCTCTTGTGACTTTTCATCATCTATTACAACATATTTCATATGAGTATGTTGGTTGAAATCTTCTTGTGCATTCGATGGAGGCTCTTCAATTTCATTCTCAAACTTGTTGCTTGAAAGATATTCATGTGGAGTATATGAGAGGTTGAAATTTTTTTCTTGCAAATTGAAATTTTCGTTTTCAATTTCAGTAGTGTGACTTGATTCAGAAAAATATTGTAATCTTTGATTATATTTTTCTTCCAAATCATTCACTTCATTGTCTTGTGTCCATATGGGAGAGGGTGGGTGGGAAACAACATTGAAAGAATTGGAAAGGGAATATGAGTGCATTCTTGGGATGAAATTTTCAGCAAATGAGGTTTCCAACACATCCCAACTGGTAATGGTACCAGGCAGCAATGAATAGTACTATTCAAGAGCATCCCCACACAGAGTTTGTAAAAATAATTGACATGTAACATTGTCTTCGGTGAGATTGAAAACATCACATGTACTTTTGAATTTAAACAAGTTTTGATTTGCATCCTCTGAAGTATTCCCAAAGAATGTGGAAAATTTTTCAATAGAAATGTTTGGCATTTGAAAATCCACTTCTGACAGATTTAAAGGGGTTCTATAAAATCGCCTCCTTCTTTGTTTATGTCTTCCTTTTGTTGCATCTTGTAAATACATTGATGGGTTGGTGATGAAGTAAGAGTGGTTTCACAATATGAATGAAGTTCTTTTATGGAGTCGCCATGAGGATTTTCTTGAGTTTCTTGAATCTTTCCAATAGAGTTGTCATGACATTTATGATTTTTTTCAATGGAATCGCCACGAGATTCATCCTTTTGAATATTTTGTGATTCTTGGCACTTTTTTAGGTCATTCAAACATCTATGAATAATATTCTTATAAACCTCGTGCATCTAGAACTAGAAACAGTCTTCTTGAATCTTCTTTTTGAAACTCTGAAACATGGAGATTTTGGTTCTTCAATTAGATCTGAAACAAAGCATCAGATATATTTAAAATAAATCGTTTCCCATTATGGTTGCCAAAATGTTGATCTAAAATATTGTTTCATGGTCCTAATATCAACCTCATGAGGATATGAATCCCCCTATGTTTTTAGAGAGGTGGTACTCCTCTTTGGCTGAAAGATTGGAAGATTCTTTGTATGGTTTTGCAATGAATGTAAAAGGTGAATGATAAAGAGAAAATCCTGAGATATCTTCCAAGAAATATTATATATACAAATGTGCAACCCTTATATATATATATATATATATATATATATATATATATATATATATATATATACATCTTTTCTTTAAATGACACAAATATACATCAGATCATTTAAAGAAAAGATAAGATAAAGTGTGTCAACAAATATTTGTGTCTACAAGGTTTTGGAGTCTCCATTCAACTGACATTATTTCTTTCTTATAAGATAAATTGAACTCAGAAGCTGATATTATTTTTGCAATATGAATAAATGAAAGGTATTCAAAGAACTTTAAACAATAACTTCATTACAATCCAAAAATGATTTTGATAGGAAATACATTTGAAATCACATAATTTCAACTCAAGTCAGAGAAATCACTAATGTAATGCCCGGAGTAGTTCTTCGCAGAAGAAATTTATAAAAATATCCCAAGTATGAAAAGTTTAATAATATAATAAAAAAGAGAGTTGAAACAACCTCTACAAAGTCTCAATGACAACTAATAAACTGAATGAAATAAAAATTGTCTTTTTACAAGGAGGGATCTTGCTCCTCTAGACCTGAAATGTTACAAGATGACTGAAGATTTCAAAGAAAGAATTGCTCAGACCCAAATATTGGTGTTCTCGTTACAATCATGGAATATTTGATGGAAAGAAACAAAAAAGAAGAATATCTAGAGGGACAAGATTTAGCAGGCTAGTCCAATGAATCTTGGAGAGATAAAACTTTGCTTCTTGCAAACTCTTCACCATTGTAGAAACTTTTGAATGCCAACCTCTTGATAATGCCTTATCTTGACCTTTTATTATTTGCTTTCCATGTTCTTGAAGTAGTTAGGGTTTCATTTCTAGAACTTTTCATGATTCCTTTTTGGAGTAAAGAACTTTTATTTAAAATCGTATTAATGACTTATGTCATTGAAATTTGTGGCTCCAAGTAGGGCCCACTTATTCCTTTAATAAACTTTATTTTCAAATTTTCAATTTGACCACCTTTAACAAAAGTGGATCGTGTTTTGATTTTATGAGTAAGATATTTTCCCTTTTCATCCATTTAAAAAATTCTATATGCAATCTTCATCATCTCATATTTCTAACGAGTCCGCCTGAGCACAATTAGGAGTTTTGGATCTCAAGATATGATCTCGGGAAGTTGAGGTTCCAAGCAGATCACTCATCAAACCATGAAAAAATGATTGTATCTTCTATCAATTTCTTGGTAGGTTATGGTCAATTTCTCCTCTTGAAACCTATTTTATTATCTTCCTCGTCTAATTACCCTTCCAACAAGGTAAAGATTTCCCCAAACGGACACCCATATCTCAATTTATGGCTTCCAAAAATTCGTCACTCAGCAATCGTTCATTTAACTCATGGGTTAATCTTAGCCCTTGATCTAATTTCTTCAACTCCATTTAATTTTTGAATTTTTCCTTTAAATTGATATCCCACATGCATTGTGGTCGAGAGTTTTTAAGTGTTTATAATGAAATTTTTACCATAGTACTCATGTTGAACAAAGAATACTATAGAGACTTTGGTGTAGCTCTTGTGCCTTAGGAAAATTTCATGAATTGATAAAATTTTGATGACCCAGTCAGTGTCCATTCATAGCCTAGTCATAATCTGGTCAGCACCCATGTCATCACTATGTGTCATCTGTGGGTTAGTCCATGTCACTGCCACATGTCATTAATGTATTAGACCACCTTACAATCACATATCATTTAAGGATATGTCCATGTTACCACCACATGTCATAGTATGGTAGGTCCACAAAAAAGGGGGGAAAAACTTAGGATAGGAAATCATATCAAAAAATTAAATGTAGGGTTTGTGGAGTTACGAGAATGCAGAGGTAAAGTAGGTGGGTGAAAATATGGTTGTATGAAAATAAGTGAAAAGTGAAAAGTGAATGCGGACCTACGAACTTGTGGACCTTGAGACCCAAGAAAGAGTTAAGACATGGTATGTAGCTCCACATCCACATTGCTTGAATTTGGCTAAGTGTTGGAAGAGTAAAAACATGGTAAGTGTTGGGAAAATACATAATGGAATTACGTGAAATATGGTATGTGAAAATAAGAAAATGGAAATGAAATATGAAATCTGGGAAAAGAATAATGGAAAAATGGAAATGAATTATGGGAAAATGGAAATGAATAGAAATTGTGAAAATATAGAAAATGGAAAGTGGAAATAGGAAAAAAAGAAATTGGAAAAGTAAAATGGAAAATGGAAACAGGAAAAAAAGAAATTGGAAAAGTAAAATGGAAAATGGAAAATGGAAATGGAAATGTAAAACGGTAAATTGAAAATGAATTATGGAAATATTGTGGAAATCAATTATGAAAATGACTAAGTGGTGGGTATTATGAAAATTAACTAAGTGAATAATGAAAATGAAAATAGGCTAAGTATGGAAATGGGTTAAGTATGGAAAGGTTAAATGTGAAAATGGTTAATTATGGAGATGGTTAAATGTGGAAATGGTTAAGTATGGAGGATAGTGAGGAGGGAGAGTATAGTGGAAAGAAGGAAAAATGGCTATGGGACAAGGACAATATGCGGGTCATGAAAGTGAGCAGGTCATTTTGTAGAACGTCGGACTATGAACTTGTGGACCTAGAGATGTATGGAGAAAGAGTGAGGAGGTTTGCACCAAAACAAGAAATAGGATTAAGGGAAATGAGGTAAGTGATTCCGCAAAGAATATGAGACTAAGCATGGCATGAAGAACCAAGAAAATTAAATGGCAAAGAACCAAGAATCTAATCGAGGTTCCAATAATATCTTAATTCTGATAAAAATTAAATGTGTTTCACATGGAAAAAGTGGTCATTGGGTGATTGTACAAAATTATGGATATCTTGAGCATATGGATTCAGATTTTATATCCAAAAAAAGTGTGATGAAGCTGAGATTGAGGAATACACAATGAACTAATAATATACCAAAATTTTCTTCTTTAGATATAATTTTTTTTTTGTTATTCCAAGAGAGGGAAATTTAGGTTATCAAATTTTTTGATCAATAGTCAACCAACTCAAAATGAAACGAGAATGATAAAACATTGGGAAAAAGGATAAGGCATCAGCCTATTAAATGTTGGGGTTGTGAGTGAGATCACAAGTATAAATATTTCCCTCATAGAGGTGAAAGAGTGAAGATTGTTCATTGTTGATACTCATATAAATACTGAGAGGGGGGGGCAGGGGGGGTGAAGAATATTGCATTAACCTTCTGTATTTTTCTTTCCTTACAACCAGTTAAGTTATTTAGAAATGAACACTTAATGATAGATACAAGAAGAAATCAAAATAGTAATCTAAGTTATTAGATGTGTGCACTTAATAAAAAATACAAGAATAAATCAAAACAAAATAGTGAACACAATACACAAGGATTTTTACGTGGAAACCCAATGCGGGGAAAAAACAAAAAACATCTTCTTTATGTTCTCTTGTAAGCACCAACTTAGAATTTATAATTTTTCATCTCAACATACACCCACCTGTCACAGATAACAAGGAAACCAATCCTCTCAGGAACCAACCTATCATGGATAATGAGGACACCAATCCTCCTACGCACCAACCTGTTACACAAATGAGGACACCAATCCTCAATGAACGTTGACTCACCCTAGCACCACCCTAAAATCTGAAAAATCAATTACATCACTAAATATTTTAACACATCCTAACAATTTTACATTTTTGTTCCTATGAATTGTTACATAATCATCTTCCACCTCACTTCACGTACACATATACTATCAAAGCACATCCATACTTAAACTAATTTTCTTGAGTTCACCTTCATGTATGTGGGCGAGTAACTATTACAACATGGACAAACTTTGACCATATAAAAAACCTATCGGTCGTGATTTAGTCTAAATAAGGTATGACAGTTATATTATAAGGTATCACGGTTATATTGTGAACAAACTTTGACCATATCAAAATCTTGTCAGTTACAATTTTGTCTAAATAAAGTATGTGGATGCATGATTGTTACATTGTGGAAAAACTTTGACTAAATCAAATGGACCAAGTCTTCCTATGACTGTGCTCCAAATTATTCATTTGGTTGTGCTCTAGATTATACGAGCCTCTCCTTAAGAATGATACAATAATTTCATTCTGGTCTACAAACCATCCACTATGCAGATAGAACTAGAGAGAAAAACTTAAATCACAAGTCTATATCATGTTGCACTCATATTGCAATGTTCTTACTGAATCACCCCATCAGACTGCAAGTGCCCCTGGTGACTCGTTTTGTCACAATCTACTTCAGAATTCATCTTGTCACACTCCACAACACCATTCCTCTCATTGGATCAAGGTGCCCTGTATATTTTCATCTGCGCAATCTTCCACACACTTCATTGTAGTTCCCTCTATCACTTGTTTCTTGCTCAAAATATCATTGTGCTATGACATAAAAATCCACTGAGTCATTCCATGATCATGTATAAGGGAATTTTTTCATATTCCACTTCACTTCTGAACTGCGTCGTAAGTTATCCTCATATTCTGCGATACTCCTGGTAGACTCAATTACTTTTGTGATTTATTTTGCGTCATTGATCCCTTCATCCTTCAATCCTTCCCTTTCACTTCTATTGTCAACCTTTCACGATTTGTTGTAGGTGTGCCATTTCATATGGATCTTCAATAGTACAATAGAAAGTATCCTTTCATGCACTTCCTCTGCAAGCCTTCCATGCACTTCCTCTACATGCCTTTTTCACACTTCCTCTACTTTTGCACCAACTTTGTGCCATATTGTATGTGTGTACTTCAAGCCTTCCATGCACTTTCGTTACTTGTGCGCCATGTTGACATCAATGACAATATATACTCAACAAACTCCCCCTTTTTCATTGATGGAAACTCGTATTGTTGAGTTGGTCCTCCTGTTAGTATGTTCCTCTGGCCTTCACCCCCCCTTGTTGTATGATCCTCTTTGATGCAATTGTATGTTTATCCCCCTTTTACATAAATGGGAAAGGGAATTGTCACATCATGAGAGTAACTCCCCCTATCGGAATGTTGTATTGCCTACTTCTAAATTTCTTGTGTTTCTCCCCTTGAGGCTGAGTAGGTATTTCAACAACCTCCAACATATCATGAAGATTTATGCCCCTAAATGAGGAGTGGGAAGGACTCCCAACTTCTCTATGAGGTATTCAAAGGATTCTCTAGGTAATGTCTTGGTAAATATATATGCAATCTTCTCTTTGGAAGGAAAATATTCTAATTTAATTATCTGATCCCGAACCTATTCTTTGAGAAAGTGATACTTGATGGGGATATTCTTAGTTTTAGAGTGTTGAACATGATTTTTCGAGAGATCAATAACACTTATATTGTCGCACATGATAGAAATAGGTTAATCATAGGGAACTTGAATATCCTTGAGAATGGTATTTATCCACAACACTTGTGCACAGCAGGATGTTGCAGCTATATACTATGATTTAGTTGTAGAGAGAGAAATAGAAGTTTGTTTCTTGCTGAGCCAAGATACTAAAAAAATTCCAAGGAATAATGCACCTCCAATAGTGATTTTTCTATCATCAATACTTCCTTCCCAATTTGTATCTGTATAAGCTCTGAGAATGAGTTTTGTGTTTTTTGGATACCATAATCCATAATCAATAGTGCCTTGCAAGTACCTGGATATTCTTTTGACTACAAGAACAAGATTTTCCTTGAGATTGGACTAAAACTTGCCTGCCAGTTGTTCCCTTTTTAAAACCTTGCTGGTACAGATACCTGTCGAGTCTATAATACCAAGCTCTTGGAGCCTATTTTAGACCATATAGATATTTCTTTAAACGACAGACATAATCATTTTTTTTAGTTATTAGAAAACCTTCTTGTTGCTCCACATAAACTTATTCCTCAAGATCATCATTAAAGAATGTTTTTTTGACATCCAACTGGTAGAATTTGAATTCTCTGTGGCATGAAAAATTCAAACACATCCTGATAGCTTCAATTCTTGCAACAGGGCAAAATTTTCATCAAAGTCCACTCCTTCGACTTGAGCATACCCTTTGCATACCAATCTGGCCTTGTTTCTGACTATCTATCCATCTTCATTTAAATTGCTTATGTATACCCATTTAGTTCCAATTACATTCTTGTCACTTGGTCTTGGGACAAGATCCCATGTCTTGTTTTTTTCTATTTTCTTGAGTTCTTCATTTGTGGCTTTGACCCAATGGCCATCCTGAATTTCTTGTGCAAAATTGTGACATTCAATCATGGATAGCGGTGCAAAATTTTCTTAGGTAGATGTATCTATAATTTTTCTTCTAGTTTGTACACTTGTTTTCTTATTTCCATGAATCTGAATTTCTAGATGATGTTTTTGAACATACCTTGATGGAGCCTTTGGTTGTGATGTTTCCATTCTCTCCTCTTCTTCTAAATTTTTTATTTGTTGATCCTCATTCGTGTTGTCATCTTGTGGCTCATCATGATGCAATTGTCTTACTGGATGAAATGGTCCTTCATCTACCTTTACATCTATACTTTCAACTATCTTGTGGAGTCTTTTGTTGTAGCACTTGTATTCTTTACTTCTAGAGGAGTATCCTAACAGGATACCTTCATCAGCTCTAGATTCAAACTTTCCTAAATTGTCTTCATTTTTTTTAATGTAGCATTTGCTACCCAAAATTTTGAAGTGTTTTATTGATGTTGGTCTACCATGCCATAGTTAATAGGGGGTTTTGTCACTATTTACTGTTATGTGTGCCTTATTTACAATGTTGACAATAGTTTGAAAAACATCTCCCCAAAAGGTTTTGGGTACTTATGATTCATCAAGCATGGCCCTAGCCATTTCTTGAATTGTTCTGTTCATCCTTTCCACTACTCCATTCTATTGAGGGGTTCTGGAAATAACAAATTGTCTTTTGATCCCATGCTTTTCACAAAAACTATTGAATTCATCAGATGTGAATTCTCCTCCTCTATCTAACCTTAGACATTTGATTTTTAAGTCCATTTCATTTTCTACCTGTGCTTTGAAGATTATGAATTTTTCAAAGCCTTGTATTTATGCCTCAACAATACAACCCAAGCCATTCTGGTATAGTCATCAATTAACATAATGAAATAAATTTCAATTTGAGGAGATTGTGTACTCGTAGGGCCACAAAGATTTGTATGAATCAGCTCAAGAGGTCTAGTGGTGGAGTGTTATCTTGCCTTGAATTGAACTCTTGATTTTTTTCCAAACTGACATGACTTGCAAAAAATATTCTCAAGTTTGAATATCTTAGGAATATCTCCCACAACATATTTTCTTCCTAGCTTAACAAGTTGATCAAAACTAAGATGACCTAATCTTTTGTGCCAAATCCAACTCTCATCAGTTTTACCAATGCAACATTTTTCTTTGCCTTCTTCTAGAACATATACATTACGTGAAGTTATCACTACCTTAACAACAGACTTCTCAGTATTCACATACATTACCTTATAGCCTCTTGAATGAAAAAGAACATTGTGTCATTGGTCGCACATTTGACTTACACTTAACAAGTTATGTTTTAGACCATCAACATACAACACATTTTGAGCATTAGTCTTTCCCTTTTTATCTTGATCTAATACAACAAATCCTTTTCATCTGATTATGGTTGGAGTGTTGTTTCCAAAATTGAAATTACCACCTTTTTCTTCATTTAACAAATCAAATTTACTTTGGTCTCTTATCATGTGCTTGGAGTAGCCACTATCAATGTACCATTGATTTTCTTGATTTTTGGCATATAGAGCTAGTCTGCAATTTTCTTCACTCTTATTTTTCTTCCTCCAAACCTTGGTGAAATATTATTGTATGATTTTCCTAAATATAGGCAGAAACTTGCTTCTGCATTCACTTTCCTTGTGTCCAAAATGATTGCATATGTGGCATTCAGAGTCGTTTAGTAAAGGAGAGAAGGAATTATTGAAAGAATTTTGAACAATAGCCTTTTGAGGTTTGTTGAATATCTTGACTATACTTATGTTATATCTAAAAAATATGCAACGTACACTGCTATGTCCAAAGTTTCCACAAGAGAAACAATATCCACAGAAAAAAATTTGGATGCCTTGGAATGAAAAACTTACTTGTAGGAATCGGTCTTTGTCTGCCAACTTGATATGATTCAGAGACTTGTTGCTTCCTTGCTTCATAGTTGGGATTATTTAGTTCTGATTGCTTCTTCTTTTCATCTTTTTCTTGGTTAGGCTGACTCTTATTTCCCTTGAGAGAATTTCCATAGCTTGTAGGCTTCTCACTGGCTGTCATGATGGTGCTTGACTCACCTTTGACAATCTTTTGACTTTCCTTATATCCCACCCATGTCTTGTAATCTGGTTATCTTTGATTGCTTCGAATGTTATCTAGAGTTGCAGATCCTTTTATGAATTTCATTTGAGTCTCGAGACATTTTCTTAAGAAAACTATTTATGCTTCTAGTTTGTCACAGATGTTCTCCTTTTCTTTTATCTGATTTATCAATACTTCTTCCTTTATGTTGGCTTCTTCTAGCTGAATTTTTAAAATGACTATTTATTCATTGACCTTATTGTATTTGTCTTTGTAGACCTACAATTGCTCTTTTCTTAGTCTGTTATTTTTCTTCAGTCGAGAGATTTCCTCCAGAGCACTAATGAGTTGTCCTTCCATATCTACTACAGCTTCACACTCTTTTGTTTCTGTTAGATTAGATTTGTGTTGTTCCAAAGCCATGAGAAGTTTTTCATCCTGAATTAGATCTCGCTCATCTTCTTCTTCATCAGAGTTGTTATCCTCCTTTGAATAAAAACGATTCCTTTTAAAAGAATTTTTTAAATTGCTAGGTTTATCCTTTCCTTTTCTTTCCTTTTCATTAGTGTTATTTCCTTTAAAGGGACATTTAGAGGCAAAATGACCAACTTTACCACAATGAAAGAATTTAAATCATAACATACCTTTATATTTTCTAGAGCCTCTCTTTAGCTTCCTCACAAATTTAGCTTCTTCTTCATCTGAGAAATTCTCTGATGAATCATGATCTTGAGATTTTGACGATTTGACTTATGCTTTGAAGATTGCATCCTTTAGATCTTGTTGTTCTTTCCTATTTCTCATCTCATAAGCAGTCAAAATTCCATGGAGCCTATCCATAGTTAGTTTTTCTAGTTCATGCATTTATTCTATAGTTGAAGCCTTTGCATCAAGTCTTGAGGGAAGAGATCCCAGTACCTTTTGAACTACCATTGCTTCTTTATTTTCCTCTCCTATCCCTTTCATGGTGTTTATAGTCTCATCAACTCTAAGAAAGAAACCTGCAATATTTTTATATTCACTCATTCTTAGGCTTTCAAACTACATTCTACGAGCTTGAAGTTTGGCCAACTTTACTTTCTCGTCTCCTTCATAAATTTTTACTAGTTTGTCCCATATTTCCTTTGTGGATTCCAATTGCATTACTTTAACAAATTTTGTTTTTGCAAGTCCTCCTTGGATAAAATTCATAGCTTTTGCATTACTATAGTAATATTTCTTACTAGATTCATTAGTTGGAAGAGTAGTTGGGATTTTGTAATCATCTACCACACTCTGCCAGACTTCCATGCCAAGAGACATCAAGTAGGTATTCATTCTGATTTTCCAAAATGCAAAATTTGTTCCATTGAATAGAGGAGGTCTGGTTGAAAAATAATCTTCATTGGCCATACTTTCTATGTGATCTTCCTTCCAGCTATTAGACTGTTACTGAAGGAACCTATGCTCTGATTCCAATTGTTGATACTCACAACAATACTGAGAGGGGCGGGGTGAACAATATTGCATTAACCTTCTGTATTTTTCTTTCCTTACAACCAGTTAAGTTATTTAGAAATGTGCACTTAATGATAGATACAAGTAGAAATCAAAATATCCATCTAATTTATTAGAAGTGAACACTTAATGACAAATAAAAGAAGAAATAAAAATAACACAGTGAAAACAATACACAAGGAGTTTTACATGGAAACCCAATGCGGGAAAAGCCCACATAACATATTCTTTATGTTCTTCTTTAAGCACCAACTTACAATTTATAATTTTTCAGCTCAAAATACACTCACCTGTCACTAATAACGAGAACACCAATCCTCTTAGGCACCAACCTATCATGGATAATGAGGACACCAATCCTCTAAGGCACCAACCTATTACAAAAATGAGGACACCAATCCTCAGTGAGATTCAACTCACCCTAGCACCACCATGTCACCCTAAACTTAGAAAAAATTGTTACATCACTAAATTTTTTAACACATCTTGACAAATTTACATTTATGTTCCTATGAACCATTATAGTATCATCTTCCACCTCACTTCCTACACACATCTACTATTAGATCACATCCATACTTATACTATTTTTCCTGATTTCACCTTCCTATATGTGGATGTGTAACTGTTACAATGTGGACAAACTTTGACTATATTAAAATCTTGTCACTTGTGATTTTTTCTAAATAAGGTATGACGATTATATTGTGGACAAACTTTGACCATATCAAAATCTCGTCAATTGCAATTTTGTCTAAATAAAGTATGTGGACGCATGATTGTTACAATGTGGAAAAACTTTGACTAAATCAAATGGACCAAGTCTTCCTACAACTGTGCTCCATATTATCTAAGCATCTCTCGAAGAATGATTCAATAATTTCATTATGGTTTACAAATCATCCATTGCACAGATAGAACCAGAGAGAAAAAATCAAATCATAAGTCTTCATCATGTCGCACTCGTCCTATAGTGTGTTTACTAAATCACCCCATGAGACTGCAAGTGCCCCTAGTGACTCGTTATATCGCATTCTACTTAGAACTTCATCTCGTCACAATCCACCACACCATTTGTCACACTGGCTCAAGGTGCCCTTCATATTTTCATCTGCGCAATATTCCACACACTTTGTCATAGTTCACTATGTAACTTGTTGCTTGCTCAAAACATTATCGCGTTGCGGCATAAACATCCATTGATTCATTATGTGATCACATACAAGGTAATTTGTCTCATTCCACTTCACTTATAAACTTCATCATAAGTTGTCCTCATATTTTGCGCGGAATCCTGGAAAACTCAATAACTTTTGTGTTTATTTTGCATCATTGATCCCTCCATCCTTAAATCCTTTCGATGCACTTATATTTTCAACCTTTCACGATTTTTTCTAGGATTTCCATTTCATATGGATCTTCAATAGTACAATAGAAAATATCATTATGCACACTTCCTCTACTTGTGCACCAACTTTGCACCATACTGTATGTGTGTACCTCAAGCCTTCCACACACTTTCGTTGCCTGTGCACAATGTTGACATCAATGAAAATATATACTCAACATTCACAATGTACAACAAGATGATATAGTTGAGTACATGGGTAGAAGCATTCCAAGGATCTATGCAGCCCTAGAAAACATGCAAGCTAAATTTCAATATCACATGATTGAAGTGGAAGGTGGAGCAAGAAGGAGACTTTTGAGTTCAGTCAGTGTGCATATTGGATAGAAAATTCAAGTTTATCCAAAATCAAGAATAGGGTTTGTAAAGGTCCAGTGGACCTATTACAGTCCTAAAGATGCAACCTGGGAGCATGAAGATGCCATGCAGGAGGAGTACCTGCGTCTTTTTGAAGATTTTTTAAGATTTGTGGATTGTACATGTGTATATAATCATTGAGGAAAATGCATAAATAAGGGGGAGAGAACGTACTACCCCTAGGATGAACTCCAATTGTAAATGTACATCTGCTTATAGGATAGTGAACTAGGATATCTTAGGCTAGAGTGCCTTTGTATATATGTTTTGAGGCCAGAGTGTATGTGTGATTATTAGGCCGGAGAGCCTAGATGCTAAAAGGCTAGTGAGCCTATCATTGTAACATGTAATCACACTCGGATTATTAATAAAATCCATCATTGATGCAGACCAATAAGATAAAAAGAGTATGGGGGGATAGAACTCTACTAGAGGGAAAGGAGGCTAAGAGTCTATAAAGAAGGGCTAAGCCAAGGGAACATTATAACAATATTTCCTAAAGTATAAATTGTGTAATGATTTTAGCCTAAGTTCTTAAAGGTGGGGAACAAATCACCAAGTGGGGGCCATGTATTTCTTAGCATGACAATTGTCAATTTGGGAACGTGAATACATAAAGTGGGAACTTAGTGTATTTTCCCAATCATTCTCATCATTCTCATAGTCACTCTTACCATTTGTACCTTCCTTCCATCCATCATTGGTACATGTACTTGAAGATCTTTTGCAGCTAAATGTGCCCAGTAATTCCTTGGTGGTTTGGTCT
>ML801200.1:197661-211212 GCA_009831015.1 Picea engelmannii
ACTTCTTCAAATTGCACTCATGGCTAAAAGACATCTTTCTAGACCAGAGTGATGAAATTGGACTCTAGGAGTCCAATTTACCTCTGTACATGTTCCCCCAAACTCACCATTTTTCTGAATTTTCTCTCAGATGCCAAGCCCGTTATTTTCCCTCTCAAAGGGCCATTGTCTCCTCCTCCAGTGAAACTCTGTTCACAGTCACATCTGAATCCATTTCCCAGATGTTGCAAATCCATAGAAATGATGTAGTTGTCCCATTTTCCATTGAAGCCCTAAACGACCTATACCAGAAACTCACTTTCCCCCAAAGAGCCCAGATTTTTGAGATTTTTCTCCCAGAAGATGCCCAATTGCCCAAGAAAAATACACCTTACTCATCTTCCATATTCACTTTCAAAACCAACCAGATCATTTCCATGCTTTCTTACCTGTTAGGTTATTTATCAGATGAATGGGTAGATGAACCTATTCTATGTTTTCTATCCATATTTTCCACAGAAGAAAGAGTTTCAATTAAACTCAATTTCAATCAACTTTTGGATGATAACATTCATGATTAGCTATTCAGGTTTCCAACTGAAGGGATGTTCATATATTCCTCAGTTTTGGTCTACATGTTTTTGTTTTACCAGTCAGACAGGTTTCCCTGTGCACTTCAAAAATTAAACCAAGGAGGAATCCCACAGCCAGTGACATCATGGACCTCATTAGTGAGGAAAATTTCAACAGAGTTTAGCTTCAAAGACTACATAGATCAGTTCATTCACCCAGTTGTTTGTATGTTGAACAACACATAGAGCCAAGGATTAGTGAAGAAGTTCAGAGGGTCTTGCACCTATCTGATCAAGCTAAGACAAGGGATTGGTATTTATACCAAAACCACATAGAGATAAGAGTATATGGGTGTGATTTGCCTCCTTATAGATTGCCCAAATACATCCCAGTGAAGATTTTTGCACTAGAATATATAAGGAAAATGGTGAATTCAGATGACATTCACTTTATTGCAGCAAAGAGGAAGTCACGGCTCAGAATTGAGACTCAGATTGGCCCTTTCATCTGCAACAACAAATCAGCGGGAAAAGAAGCAGATAATCTCTTGAAACAAATGAGGTTTACTTTGAGTTCCACTTGGGCATATGACCCATTTTGTGTCATATCTGAACTCAGAATCAAATAGAAGAGTACTCCTTATGTTCACACACAGAGGCGGAGAAATACATGAACCAAACAAAATGGCAGGAGAACACATTAGAAGAACAATAAGAGAAGCCTGCACCTATAACTACTTCACATACTAACACGCCCTAAAATCAAGTAGAGAAGATATCAAGGAAGGAGGTTTCTCCTTCAGTCACAGAGGTATCAGCTGAGGATTTCCAAGTTTACATAAAGAGGGACAAAACCAATCATACACCATATTTACTCAAGGAGGGAGAAATAAATTCCACCATAGTCTTGGAGGGACCACACTCTTCAACCTATTCAGACAGTTATTTTACAGTGTCTACATCATCACCAACATCTCAAAGACACCTAGACACTACTATGAGAGCTGAATCATCTCATGGGAAAACGAAGTCAAACATTTTTTACTAGTATAAACAGATCAAGCAAATAAATGAGCTCCTCAACAATAGCACCTATGCTCATTTCTAGAAGCAGACCTCCACTACTCAACACGGACTGTTGTCATTCGTTGACACAAAAAGAGGAAGAATGCAAATGACATTCTTAAAAGCACAATTTCCCCATCCTAAAACAGTTGCAAACTATAAGAAGTTTTCCTTTGAATTTGATGTAAAGGATGTCCATCCAGTGGACTAGATGGATATGCATAGGAAGATAGGAGAGATCATATTATCAACCTTGAAAAATACCTCAATGACTGCTTCTAAGTTGTAGGTATCCCTGAACAATATTCAGTCCCAATTAAAGTTGGATAAGATCTCTTCTTTGGACAAGGACAACAAAATTAAATCATTAGAAAAATTGGTGTTGAAGATTGGGTATGACCCAACAAATGTCAAGGCAACAGAGGAGTTGTAAAAAAATAAGAATTTTTATATAGCACCTCTGAGAAAACAGTTGAAGCTTCTAGCTACAGGAGATTCGCAAGCCAAAGAAGTGGCTGAGATTGAAGTCCACAAGGAAGAAATGCTAAATCTAATCATGGAACAAAATGCTCAAATAAGAGAAATGGAAGCCGAAATGGATAAATTGATAAAGGAAAAGGAACAAAATGTGTAGATGGCCATGATCCCACTAGAGGAATTCCCTCTGACAGGAATCAAAATAGTAGAAGGGTCCACATCAGAAGAAATTCCATCAAAAATCCCAATACAAGTCTCAAATGCATCTGAAAAACTTGTAAACTCCATGGAATACATGTCCATACAAGGGGAAGAGATCAGAAAACTACAGGAAGAGGTAAAGAACTTGCAGGAATTGAAATCAATATCTCGGGCCAGTTACTAGTAAGAGATGCATAAGTCTCAAAGGCTTAGTCAACAGTTACAACATTTAAGGAAAGAGACTGCCATGGAAAATACCTTAGCCCAAGCTAAGGAAAACATTTTGATAGATATCAACAAATCAATGTCATAAATTTGGCCATCCATATAGATCATTTTCGAACAACATGAGTTATTAAAGAAATCCAGGGGAGAAATTGAGATCATCAAAGAATAATTAGGAGAAAGACCCACGGAGGCCACTAAACTTATCAGATTTCTAAACTCCAAAAACAAACATGAGTTAGAAGAATTAGAGATTGAGGACGGGGCAGAAACCATCCTTGAGATCAAGAAGGTTTTAAACAAGAAAGGATTAATGTTGCAGCTGGAAGAAAAAGCTCAAGTGATGTACATAGGTCTGCAGAGGTTCTTCGGTAAATTTGAGGTGTTACATAAGAAAGGGCTCTCTGGATTGTTAGTACTAAATGGAAAAATTATCACTCTACTTGATTATAAATAGAAAATGAGCACAGTGGAAAAGGACAGTTCAAAGTTTGCATGGATACAAGGAAGCATTACTGGTAAATATTTCCTGGAGACACTACAGTTAGACTTGAGTATTCAACATGAGATTAAGCATATCTTCATCACTAATCCTACCTTTGCAAAGTATACAAAAATGGATGAAATATACATGAAACTACTCAAGATTTCCATCCCAGGTAAAAAGAGGTGGGAAGATCTATGCACATTACTTGAGTGAAGACATTTTTGGTGTTCTAGTCATCATGGAGCACCCAGTCAGAATCAAAGAGATAAGTCGCCAACCACTTCCACAAAATCAACACCAGAGATCCGAGCAAATCTGCAAATCCCTATATTTTGTGTTTAGATATCTAGTTATTTAGATATTCCTTCATAATATCCTGATCATTTATGACAGGATCTGATGTACATATTTTTATAAATACTTCTCTCTTTGAGGTATTATGGGTTGATTTTTGAACCCAGGAGCTATTGTGTAATTTTTCAAAGGATCGACCAATAATAAAAGAGGCTTATTCACAGGATTCTTGTGTCAGATTGTTGGTGATGTGATTTCTCTCTTTGTCGAATGTTTTTCCATTCTCTATAATCATTTCATGTGTTTCCAATTCTAATCATTAAAATAAAGTTAAAAGAACATAATTTATTTCATTATACTATGTCTCTGGTTTTTTCATGATCTATGTGTTGTTCATCTGAAACTAAGTAAAGGAATTCTTAATTGATCTTCTACTTATTGGAATTTCCCCTCTTTTCCGTCTTATACACTTCATTTGCATCAAATAGATCCAACAATTTTACTACCATGCCTTGTGGAGAAAACCTTGTAAAAATCTGAAATTGATCCTCATATTTAAGTACAGACCCCATAGCCCAATGGAAAATTAAGCATTCTTTCATCCAATTATTTCAAAAAAACAAGCAAAACTCAAACTATCATAACTAGCCTAACATTTTAAAACTCAAACAAATCGAAATCCTATAGAGAGATCCCTCTCTGAAGCTAGCAGAGATAGATCCCAGCTTCCAAAGTGGTTTGGTAGTTACCTCTGTCTTTTCTTCTACAACATCTGGAAATTACAGAGTGATAACAGGATCTATCTCAAGATGTACTACACTTGATCATTGATGCTTAGGAATCTTCCCCTTTATAATTATTCTATATTGGTAATGTTTAGGATAAATTTTTAGTTCCTTTTCTTTGTTTCAGTTTGCTTAGTCATGTTTCTGCTTGATTGATAGATGTCATGGGATTATTTGATCATCATAGAGTTCACAGAATGTGCCAGCTATCACGCTCGGAACCTTTCTTCCGCCACTTGGCTGATTTATTCACCAGGGGCCAATTAGTAACTTTCGGAGGCGCTTGTCTTGGGCCAACAACGAATAGTGTTGTCGAGTATAGCATTGTGATCGAGCTTCTTAGAGACTCCATTTCGCATGGTATCCAGTCTCTTGAGGTCCTCCTGAATTCCCAATTGGTGGTGTCTCATTTGAATGGTGAGTACTATGTTTTTGATCCCATGCTTCTCTGACAATTCCTTCAGGTACGTCTTTTGGAACGTTCTTTTGATTACATTACATAAATTCACATTTCTAGAAGTTGTAATCTAGTGTCTGATGCCTATGTTAATTATGTATTAGACTGACATTTGTTCTATACTTAAAGTCTTAAGAACACACATATACATGTATATAAAGCATTCCATTTGCACATATTATATAAGGACGTTGAGGGAAAAAAATTGTATATATTACTTTAATATTCATTAAGAACAAAAATATGAGTTGATTTTACAAAATCGAGCTTCTAGCCCTGAATGTATATCTCTATAGACCAATAAAAAATAATACATAGAGTCTATGATGAGGGACCTACCCCTGCATGTGTATCACAATAACATATAATGACAATGGAAAAACACTAGAAAAGTCAAACCCAGGCCCATGGAACTCTGACGACTTGTCGTTGCATTTTCTCTAACAAGCCCTCAATCAATATCATCGGGACCTAGTGAGTAAGACAATCCAGGTTTAGCTAGACATTTTGTAAGACCCTCTATGCATCTCCTTTCGGATGGTGCACACTGTGTCCTCTGTATCTATGTCGAGGGTATCTCTTCGATCACTTTGGTCTGATATCTGCACATTTGAGATATTTTTCTAGAATCATTACCCATGCAAAAAAAAATTGTTTTGGTTTTCTTCTTGATATTTTTGTTAAATAAAATACATAAAAAGTTAATAACTTAAAAATATTTAAAAAGTGTTACCTATTTCACACAATGGAGCATTGGGTGGTATAGGAATGACTGGATCTCTACTAAATTGTGTTCCCTCATAGGGATATTCATCTATGACAATGATAAGGTGCCTCCACCAATGAAATAAATCATCACCATATGGGTTTGTCAAGCACTCGCCCCCCAATCATTGTATAATCCCTACCCATCATGTCATACATGGCTCTCTGATATTGTGTGGCCCCATGCAAACTTTGGGACTGATCATCGACACTCTCTCAAAGAATAAAGTACAGGGTATGTTGTCATAACCAAAGTTATTCATCTTTCCCAGCTTACATTTTGTCGGTGGAGTTTTCATACACATTAATAGTGAGGAGTTCAAGTCATATATTATCAGCCTCAAACATTCCACTACATAATACATCTACAGTTAGGATGCCTGATGGAGTGATGTTGATCCTGATATTATAGAGATGGTAAATAAGATTACTTTTAGACTTAGACTTTCTATGTTGTGAATTGAGACTTAGCTCCCAAATTTTTGCATACACGGTGTACAATAGGTGGCTATGTACTCCTCAATTGTCATTCTTCCACCACCTCGAGTCCTCAGGTTGACTATGTCACCTTGGTGAGAAATTCTAGTTATGAAATAGATATCTTCCACCTCTAGCTTTAGAGGTTGAAAATATAGCATGAATGCATCGACATTAGATTCCCAATAATTTATGATGACCTGCAACAGTTATTTCTGAGCTTGCATGTTGCTTGTTTCAAAGAAATGTTTCAATCTGCATCCCTAGAGGGCTTCTAATGCCTTTGGATCATCAACCACTTGATTTTCAATATCTTCAATCTCTCTTTCTCTCCACTCGATCACCATCCTGCATTTTTTGATCAAGAAAAGAGTTAAAATCTTAATTTTTTCACTTCAAACAAACTTGTACATAGTTCATAGTTATGACAAGCGCATATGTATTTGGTTTTATTTTAAGGAGGGTGTGTATAGGACCTCCTATATGCCCCATTCCAAAGAAAAGCGCGTACAATCCCACCCTTGTGTAAAAATTGACAAATCTACATAAATTTTGAGAAAAATAGGAATCTAAATGGAAGAAAATAGAGAGAAGGATGAGGCCTCTTACCTAGTCCAGATGGCACCTGATTTCATTTCCCTTAGGTCCCACAATCATCTCAATAAATTTGAGTTATTTCCACCAAAATTTACTATTTGGATAAATTTTCAAATGATATGGTAAACAAATTGTATTTTTACTTTTTAATCCAATTCTTTACCCACTTTACTACAATTTTTACCCTTATTATGTTTTTTTGTGCCTAATGGACTCACTTTCAAGTGTAGACAATGCTTAATGATGTAAATTTTTAGGAAGGATGATTTACCAAGGTGTTTTTTCATCCTTTCAGTCCACTTTTCTGACTCTTCGCATGTAATTCTCCCTTACTGAAATATAGGGTAGGGAATTTTCTACCTTGCATATTGCATATTCAATGACGATTATACATATTCCTTAGGGTCAATCCCACTCACTTGTGACATGAACTTTTCCTTGTTGAATATAAGTGTCATCTTGTTTGTGGTATAGCCTACCATTCATGGGCACCCTAGATAGCACCTTACTCTGCCTTTTGGTACCCATGCTGAGGTGTTTTCATAGGATTAGGAGACACGTTTAGTCCCAGCATGAAATTGCGTTGAAACCTCCTATTCTTCTCAATCTATTGTATGGATATTACCCACAGCCCCCCCATACTTTTGTGTTAAGTTTTATCTATATTGCATCTTTCTCGCTTTCTCTTTTGGGCCTAATGTCGGCTTTAGCTTGTTATTTATTAGCCTCTTCCTTATGAATTCTAACCAATTTCTATCCTTGCAGTCTTTTCCTTTATGACTCGACCCATGTATCCCTAGAGGAAAAATTCCCCCGAGTGTCCATATCCTTCACTTATTTCCTCGCATTGAGCATAGGTATGTTCCTTGTGCTTGGAACTAGTTTGCTTGTCTGTGATAATCGTTTCCTCCACTATATTGTAGAATTTTTTTATTATTTTTCAAGCCTTCTAATATGAAAAAAGACAAAAAAAATAAATCAAATAACACAAAAGGAGGATGGGAAATAGTCTTCTCTTCATTATTTTGGCAGCAATAAAGTTTCCCTTGAACAAATTTTTGAGTCTATGTCTCAACAAATTGGGTTTCATATGGACTTAGGAAACTGAACAAGTTACATAGAGCTCTTACTCCTCTGAATAGTTATTCTTCCAGTCACTATGGAGAGTATATCGATGCCTCCTGTGTCATAGACTTATGTCATCATTCATCTTTGAGTCTATGCTTCCCAAGTCACTTTTGTTTCATGATTTTTCTAAAGGGAAGTTCCAGCCTGTGTTGGCCACTCCTCAGAATTCTTAACTTTGCACGTTAGCCTACCCATATGTCAAGTACTTCTTAGAATCAACAAGCATATTTGTCCTATACTCATGGTAGTATGAAAAGTCCTCATTGACTTCATGCTATCAGATCATCTCTTATCGACTACGACACATTGCTCTGATAGTTTGACCTACATTCACACCCTAACCTTATTTACATTATTGATAGGTGACCTCGTGCTCAACAAATGACATTTCATCATTGGTCACTCACTGAGTAGTTTCCCTTGTGCTCGGAAACAAGAACATTATTCACACATTGGGATTTGTGTAGTACCTTGGATTCAATTTGACCCCATTAGTGGTGTTGGCGCTATTTTTTGTTCGACAACAGAAGTATTCCAACAGAGGACGAACACCTTCAATAACCACTCACACAACCAGATCAAAGATCAACAGACTGATGTTTTGACATGGTAAAACCCCTACATGGAAACATCCACGACCCCAACCAATGCAACCACTTGGAGCAGTTTATTAATGCAAAAGAAAAATATTACGGAGATATTTTACAAGAGAGTTTCTCACAATCGATCATTCGACAAATGACCCTCCATGCTCTTTAAATAGATATCATGGACCAATCGGGTGCTAAGACATATATCAATGGTCATTAAGATCGAGGAGAATATGAACCTTCGGATCACTCTATGTCTGGAACATATCATGATCATAGGATTTCCTAAATACAAATGCATACTAATGCATACTAAAGAAACCCACTAAGAAACACACTTTTACCTAATGACACATTAGACCAAGTAGATATTAACTAATTCCTAAGTGTCTAAATATCCAAACATCCCCCCTTAAGAAAACTTGGGATAGGATTGAAGGATTTAAAATAGTGACACAATAGGAGAAGGAAGGTGGCAATAGAGCCTATCCCCCGTTGATGAAAACTTCCTGAACTCCTAACATAGATCGAAGTTTGGAAAAAATCGCTTCTATAAGAGACTTTGTGAAAATGTTTGCAACTTGATCTTTTGTAGGGAAAAAGAGAACTTCAATAACTTGATCATGAATAATCTTTCTGATGAAGTGCATGTGTATCTCGATGTGTTTTCTACGTTGATGTTGAACTAGGTCTTTGGTGAGCTTGATGGCACTCGGATTGTCACACCAAAGGATGGTCGGATGCTACTATTGTATTCCAAACTCTGAAAGAATCTTTCGAAGCCACAAGCCTTCCTAACTTGCATTTACCATTGCTCAATACTCTACTTCTACTAAAGAAAGTGCAATAGCCTATTGTTTCTTACAGGACCAAGTGACGGGTCTTGAACCAAGGCTGAAAACATAACCTACAGTAGACTTATGATCATCAGGGTCGCCGACCCAATCTTAATCAGTGAAACCAACCAATAAAGGAGTCCCCCCTGAACTATAATGTATCTTGAACTGAATTGTACCACGAACATAGTGCAGTATCCTTTTAGTTGTTTTCCAATGGATTTCATGGGGTGTTTGCATATACCGAGCAACAAGACCAACAACAAGGGAAATATCAGGATGGGTATGAGTCAAGTATAAGATGCTACCAACTAACTGACGATAGAAGGTGGCATCAACTTCAGGAGAAGTACAGGGAAACAATCTTGACTCCAAACTGGAAGGGAGAAGGGGCTAGTTTACAATCGTCCATGTGAAAGCGATGAAGAAGGTCACAAGTAAAAAGCCTAATTCTGTCATTTCAAATTTCTTCTTAAGGCTAGTCTTCACATGGTTTAAAAGTTTTGAGTCACTACTAGTAAGGATAATGTCATCAACATAAAGGACATGGATTATGAGATGGCTTCCTACTTTCTTGGTATAGACATTAGGATCATAATGGCATCTAGAGAATCCAGTGGTAATAAGAAAGTTTCCCATTTTGGCATACCAAGCTCAAGGAGCTTGCTTAAGACCTTAAAGAGATTTCTTAAGGTGACAAACAAGGATAGAGTCATTCTAGACATAGCTAGGAGGTTGTTCCATGTAGATTTATTCTTTTAAATCTCCACGCAAGAAGGAATATTTAACATCAATATGATGGAACTCCCATTTATGTGAGGCAGCAAGGGAAACAACAAAGCAGATAAAATTCATTTTGGCTATAGGGGAAAAGGTTTCATTATAGGCAATTCCTTCAACTTGGGAAAGTCCTTTGGAAACTAACCGAGTCTTGTGTTTTTCAACACTTCTATTTGATTCATTCTTGTGTCAGATTGTTGGTGATGTGATTTCTCTCTTTGTCGAATTTTTTTCCATTCTCTATAATAATTTCATGTGTTTCCAATTCTAATCATTAAAAGAAAGTTAAAAGAACATAATTTATTTCATTATACTTTGTCTTTGGTTTTTTCATGAACTGTGTGTTGTTCATCTGAAACTAAGTAAAGGAATTCTTAATTGATCTTCCACTTATTGGAATTTCCCCTCTTTTCCTTCTTATACACTTCATTTGCATCAACTAGATCCAACAATTTTACTACCATGCCTTATGGAGAAAACCTTATAAAAATCTGAAATTGATCCTCATATTTAAGTACAGACCCCATAGCCCAATGGAAAATTAAGCATTCTTTCAGCCAATTATTTCAAACAAACAAACAAAACTCAAACTATCATAACTAGCCTAACATTTTAAAACTCAAACAAATCAAAATCCTATAGAGAGATCCCTCTCTGAAGCTAGTAGGGATAGATCCCAACTTCCAAAGTGGTTTGGTAGTTACCTCTGTCTTTTCTTCTACAACATCTGGAAATTACAGAGTGATAACAGGATCTATCTCAAGATATACTATGCTTGATCATTGATGCTTAGGAATCTTCCCCTTTGTAATTATTGTATATTGGTAATGTTTAGGATAAATTTTTAGTTCCTTTTCTTTCTTTCAGTTTGCTTAATCATGTTTCTACTTGATTGATAGATGTCATGGGATTCTTCGATCATCATAGGCTTCACAGAATGTCCCAGCTATCATGCTCAGAACCTTGCTTCCGCCACTTGGATTATTTATTCACCATGGGCCAATTAGTAACTTTTGGAGGCGCTTGTCTTGGGCCAACAACCAATAGTGTCGTCGAGTATAGCATTGTGATCGAGCTTCTTAGAGACTCCATTTCGCATGGTATCCAGTCTCTTGAGGTCCTCCTGAATTCCCAATTGGTGGTGTCTCATTTGAATGGTGAGTACTATGTTTGTGATCCCATGCTTCTCTCACAATTCCTTTGGGTACGTCTTTTGGAACATTCTTTTGATTACATTACATAAATTCACGTTTCTAGAAGTTGTAATCTAGTGTCTGATGCCTATGTTAATTATGTATTAGACTGGCATTTGTTCTATACTTAAAGTCATAAGCACACACATATACATCTATATAAAGCATTCCATTTAACATATTATATAAGGACGTTGAGGAAAAAAAATTGTATATATTACTTTAATATTCATTAAGAACAAAAATATGAGTTGATTTTACAAAATCGAGCTTCTAGCCCTGAATGTCTATCTCTATAGACCGGTAAAAAATAATACATAGAGTCTATTATGAGGGACCTACTCCTGCATGTGCATCACAATAACATATAATGAAAATGGAAAAACACTAGAAAAGTCAAACCCAGGCCCATGGAACTATGACGACTTGTGGTTGCATTTGCTCTAACAAGCCCTCAATCAATATCATCGGGACCTAGTGAGTAAGACAATCTAGGTTTCACTAGACATTTTGTAAGACCCTCTCTGCATCTCCTATGGGATGGTGCACACTGTGTCCTCTGTATCTATGTCGAGGGTATCTCTTCGATCACTTTGGTCTGACATCTTCACATTTGAGATATTTTTCTAGAATTATTACCCATGCAAAAACTTTTTGTTTTGGTTTTCTTCTTGATATTTTTGTTAAATAAAATACATAAAAAGTTAATAACTTAAAAATATTTAAAAAGTGTTACCTATTTCACACAATGGAGTGTCAGGTGGTACAGGAATGACTGGATCTCTACTAAATTTTGTTCCCTCATAGGGATATTCATCTATGACAATGATATGGTGCCTCCACCAATGAAATAAATCATCACCATATGGGTTTGTCAAGCACTCGGCCCCCAACCATTGTATAATCCCTACCCATCATGTCATACATGGCTCTCTAATATTGTGTGGCCCCATATAAACTTTGGGACTGATCATCGACACTCTCTCAAAGAATAAAGTACAGGGTATGTTGTCATAACCAAAGTTATTCATCTTTCCCAGCTTACATTTTTTTGGTGGAGTTTTCATACACATTAATAGTGAGGAGCTAAAGTCATATATTATTGGCCTCAAACATTCCACTACATAATACATCTGCAGTTAGGATGCCTGATGCAGTGATGTTGATCCTGATATTCTAGCGAAGGTAAATAAGATTATTTTTAGACTTAGACTTTCTATGTTGTGAATTGATACTTGGCTCCCAAATTTTTGCATACACGGTGTACAATAGGCGGCTATGTACTCCTCAATTGTCATTCTTCCACCACCTCGAGTCCTCAGGTTGACTATGTCACCTTGGCGAGAAATTCTAGTTATGAAATAGATATCTTCCACCTCTAGCTTTAGAGGTTGGAAATCTAGCATGAATGCATCGACATTAGATTCCCAATAATTTATGATGACCTGCAAAAGTTATTTCTGAGCTCGCATGTTCCTTGTTTCAAAGAAATTTTTCAATCTGCATCCCTAGAGGGCTTCCAATGCCTCTGGATCATCAACCACTTGATTTTCAATATCTTCAATCTCTCTTTCTCTCCACTCGATCACCATCCTGCATTTTTTGATCAAGAAAAGAGTTAAAATCTTAATTTTTTTCACTTCAAACGAACTTGTACATAGGCCATAGTTAGGAAAGATGCATATGTATTTGGTTTTATTTTAAGGAGGGTCTGTATAGGGCCTCCTGTATGCCCCATTCCAAAGAAAATCACATACAATCCCACCCTTGTGTAAAAATTGACAAATCTACATAAATTTTGAGAAAAATAGGAATCTAAATGGAAGAAATTAGAGAGAAGGATGAGGCCTCTTACCTAGTCCAGATGGCACCTGATTTCATTTCCCTTAGCTCCCACAATCATCTCAATAAATTTGAGAGTTATTTCCACCAAAATTTACTATTTGGATAAATTTTCAAATGATATGGTAAAAAAATTGTATTTTTACTATTTAATCCAATTCTTTACCCACTTTACTACAACTTTTACCCTTATTATGTTTTTTTGTGCCTAATGGACTGACTTTCAAGTGTATACAATGCTTAATGATGTAAATTTTTAGGAAGGATGATTTGCCAAGGTGTTTTCTCATCCTTTCAGTCCACTTTTCTGACTCTTCGCATGTAATTCTCCCTTACTGGAATATAGGGTAGGGAATTTTCTACCTTGCATATTGCATATTCAATGACGATTATACATATTCCTTAGGGTCAATCCCACTCACTTGTGACATGAACTTTTCCTTGTTGAATATAAGTGTCATCTTGTTTGTGGTATAGCTTGCCATTCATGGGTACCCTAGATAGCACCTTACTCTGCCTTTTGGTGCCCATGCTGAATTGTTTTCATAGGATTAGGAGTCATGTTTAGTCCCAGCATGAAATTGTGTTGAAACCTCGTATTCTTCTCAATCTATTTTATGGATATTACCCATAGGCCCCCCATACTTTTGTGTTAAGTTTTATTTGTATTGCATCTTTCTCGCTTTCTCTTTTGGGCCTAATGTTGGCTTCAACTTGTTATTTCTTAGCCTCTTCCTTATGCATTCTAACCAATTTCTATCCTTGCAGTCTTTTCCTTTATGACTCCACACATGTATCCCT
>ML801200.1:216987-241403 GCA_009831015.1 Picea engelmannii
AGGTTGATTACAGATTGTTTGGTACAGGTTGGTGCATGGTTGATGCACTTGTTTATGGTACAGGTTGGTGCATGGTTGATGAATTTGTTTAAGGTACAAGTTGATTACAGGTTGATTCATGGTTGATGCATGGTTTATTTTTATTGGTACAAGTTTACAATGGCATATCTCACAGTGATAGTGTGATAGTGATTCCATCAATCTACTTCTACTTTAGGGCGGTTGGACGGGGCAAGGACAGGTGGTTGTAGCCACCGTCTGGTTGTAGTTGGAGAACATATGGGGTTGTAGCCTCCTTTTGGTTGTATCCAGAGAATTTGGGAGTTGGAGCTTCCCTCGGGTTGTAGCCTGAGAAACTAGGGGGTTGGAGCCTCCTTCCAGTTGCAGCTGGAAAACAAACGAAGTTGGTGTTTCCAATGAATGTAATTCTTCAAGACATATATGAAAAAGAATTATGTGGTTTTCTCCCGATTTGGGTTTCCATGTAAAATACTGGTGTATTGTGTATGTGTGTGATTGTTCATTTATTATTGCTCATTATTGGATAATAATTCTACATTGATTTAACACTTGGACTATTTGAAGAAAAAGGATTATAATTACGCTATTACTGATTCTCCCCCCTTCTCAGTAATCCAACAGAAGTAGAATCAGTATTGATGGTGTGCTTCTTCATTGTTGCTTCTAAAGCTGCCATCTTCTTGAAACATTTGGACTCATCATGACCGTCTTTATTACAAAAGTTGCAATGTCTTTGGGTCTTCTTATTTTTATATTTTTCTCCTTTGTCACCATTAGGAGCGAAATTTGTTTGAGTGGGTTTGGGAGCCTTATGTTGCTTGTTGTTGTGGCAAGGATGTTGCTTCTTGGGATTATTGGGTTTATCTTTATGATGGACAAATAAGGTTTTGTTGGAGGTTCATGCAGTGTTGGTCACATCAAGGTGTACAAACTTATCTTTCTCTCTAATCAAAGAATCACAAAAGTTATCAAGAGTGGGTTTTTGATAAGTTGTCCCTAGAGGCTCTTGCATGGAATAAAAGGTAGATACAAACACAGAATATGCAATACCCAGCTTAGAAAGAATAAGATAGATGCAATGATCTTCTTCTATATTTATCTTACATTCTTCACATAAAATTATGATTGTTTTAAACTTAGATAGATAGTCTTCAATACAAGAAAAATCACTTGGACTTAAATTCAGTACTTAATTTCTAACTGTTGTGCTTGAATAATATTGTATTTACCAATCACAGATTCAATCTTTTTCCCAAGCTTCTTTGGGTTTATCAATTTGTTGAAGGTGGAACCTTAAATCAGGAGAGATGGACATTTTCATTATTCCACATGCTTCATCATTCCTATTATCCCATTTGAAATTCTTATTAGCATCATTAGGTTTTGTTTTGTTTCCCAAGGTAATCCAATACAAGCCTTTACTTCTTAATAAATCCTCCATATGGGATTTGCATTGGAAGTAGTTGGTGTTGGTAAATAAAAGATTACTTAACAAAACCATATTAAATATGTAGATAATATGGATTTAAAAACTGAAATTGGTGATCTGTATGGAAAGATCTCGAAAACTTAGGCGGTTTTTAAAAAAACGGCATTGAAAACGGACTTCGGATGTGAAAGTTATGCCCTTTTTAAAAAAGGCATAAACGATAACCAAAGGACCACGTGATGAAGTGACCCACTTTTATAAAAGGAAGTGGGGATCACTTTTACAATGAAGTTACTTTATAAAAGAAAAGTTGCATGCAAAATAAATAATTCTAAAATATTAAAGCTACTTATAGTGATTCACTTTTATACTTGAAGTGAAATACACTTTACAATGGAGCATGAACATTTTCAAAAAAAAGTAACTAAAAGAGAAACTTGAACTCAAGACCTCTTACTTAATAAACAAACTTTTAACCAAATGGGCTAGCAAAACATATTGCATTGTTTAGCGAGAGAATTTTTGTTGTTGTTGTTGACCTTGGAGAGAGTGCTAAAAAAAACTCCTTTCACACAAGAAAAAAATTTCGCTTCTCGATGACAACAATGGTTAGATCTCGATTAGCTTACCCAGAAAATGCACATTTTCCTATGTTTTTCTGATTTGTCAAGATTGCACAGGGTGAGGGGCAAAGAGAATATGCATATCTAAAAGAGTGGCAACCTGGAAACAAACAATATAAAACCAAAATAAAACTCTGCAAAAATATTTAAAAGGGCGTATTCAAGCTTTATATCTCCAGATCTAGTTGAAATGGTCGTATCTTGGGAAAAGGAAACCATTTTGAGTGAAATGAAAATCGTTCCTGAATGAAACGAGTGCTCTGGACCCAGTGGAACATTCCTCTTATCCCATATGTGTACGAAAATGGAATAAAAGGGAGCTGAGGCAACTCGGCTTCACGATCTTGATCTACAACAGGAGTGGGTCTTCAAATAGGCTCTGATATCATGTTCGAAAACACAGGTATTCAAATAGAGGATGAACATCTTCAGTAACCACTCACACAACCAGATCAAATATCAACACACCGATTTTTTGACGTGGTAAAACCCCTACGGGGAAACATCCACGACCCTAGCCAACGCAGCCACTTGGAGCAATTTATTAATGCAAAAGAAAAATATTACATAGAGATTTTAAAAGAGAGTTTCTCACAATAGATCATTCAGAAAATGACCCTCCATGCTCTTTAAATAGATATCATGGATCAATCGGGTTTTAAGCCACAGATTAATAGTCATTAAGATCAAGGAGAATATGAATCGTCGGAACACTCTATGTCGGAAACATATCGTGACAGTTAGATTTCCTAAATACAAATGCATACTAAAGAAACACACTAAGAAACACACTTTTACCTAACGACACATCAGACCGAGTAGATCTTAACTAACTCTTAATTTTCTAAATATCCTAACATTATGTGCGTGAGTTTTAAGACCCACGGTTTGGTTTATCTAAGACCAACAAAACCCACCAGACATCGAGCCTTTCGGCATCACCTACTTCTGCAGGTGAAGTATCACACGAGTTATTTATGGGGACAACAAGAACCAGGATTCTACAATGGTAAGGGAATGGGAGACAAACATTTAGTTCATTCTTCCTTGTATGTTGTACGCTCAACTTTGTTTTGTTTTGTTATTAACTTACCCATGATTCAGATTCCTATACTTATCATATTCCAGTTTACTATATAGTTTTGTTATTTCCACAGTCATGAATATTTGCACCATTATTAACTATCATACGAAGTTATTCTACGATGCATGAAAATAGTATTCATAATCAAACACAGAAACATAAGCAAAACATGATTATGTAACATATCTTTGTTATTCCTTTATTCATCATTCTCAACCATCGACTGTTACAATGTACATTCAATAACTCTGGACTCAATATCAATCAGATTGTAACATAACGTAATCTATCATAATCAAACTTCATCAAAATAATACCTAGCTGAACCAACTAACTGAACCCCTAATCTCCTAACATGTTACATATTTATATCAAAACCTAGGGCTAAAAACCATAATCTATTTATCCCAAAAATATCTCATTACAATGCATGGATAGCTCAGTTAACTGGTTGTTCGACACCTTTCTTCTTCTTTTTAGCCTTCATGCTTCTTTTCTATTGTTCTTCTATTTTTGGAATGTCGGGTTATCATTCTCATGTTACGCTTTATTTCTTTGCTTTATTCTTCTGCCTTTATTCTTCGAGCTTTATTCTTTGAGTTGCATGTTGTCTTCCTTTTGCGCACTTTCCTCCTTCTACACACTTTCCTGCTAGATGTGCCTTAGTTGTGTGCTCTCTAACTTTCCTTCTTCCTCCGTGCACTTTTCATATACTTAGTATTTTTCCTCAAAACTTTATCAAAACTGCAAAAACTGCTTTCAAGACTACCTTTCCAACAGGCCCCCAACACTCACCGGTAGCTCGTCCCGAGCCACTCAAGCATGTTTCCTTCTCTTCCATGCCGAAATGAAGTTTTTATAGGCTTCATTTTCCCTCTCTACCTCTTTGATGATTGTGGCCTATGTCATTGTTATCTCCTATGCTCCTTGAGCGGTCGAGTTTGTAAGTTTGTCCTCTGCTTCCATCGTTGCTTTCTTGACCCTACCTTGCACCATATCCAACTCTCTAATTACATGCACTGCCTCTTCTTCCAATGGTCTCAGTCTCTATTGCAGGATCTTTTTCTTATCCCTCATTTTCTCCACTTCTACTTGTGCTTGTCGTTGGGTCAGAATGGATGACATGCACGCTATTGGTGCTAGTGCAACCACCCTTTCTATTCCGTGTTGTGCATGTACTTTCACCTCTCTTAGATTTCCTTCTTCCTCCATTCACTTTTCATATACTTAGTATTTTTCCTCAAAACTTTATCAAAATTACAAAAATTGCTTTCAAGATTGTTTGTCCAACAAGTGGTTTCCTCACCTTCGTCGGCAGTTTTCATTTTTTTCCACTATTCAAAGGGTCAATTTCATGTGTTATTCTATATAGTGCACACGAGATACATACTTGGTGGTGGGTACTTTCAATCTTTCATCCAATTTCTTTCGAATATTTTTCCTTTTGTTGTTCCTCATGTTGGATGATGGGTGATGCCCTAATTCCTCCTTCCAGTGGATCTCTTCCTATCAACTTCTACTCATCTTGCTATGGGATAGAGATCTAGAGTCTTTATTGGTACCTTGGGGCTTGTAGTCATTAATTTTAGTTTCCCTGGCTATTAATAGTGGGAATACATCAATGTCTCTTGATTGATAGATTCTAGAAGTGTTTAAGGTCATCTCATTTATTCGCACTTTCTAGAATGTACTAGGCACCTTGACACCCATTACCATTATTGGTGGCTTGTCTCGTGTTTGTTAATAGTATACATCAATGAACAATAATCAAATAGTGTCTCATTGTGTTTGAATTCAACACGTCTATTCACATAGTGTAGACTTGTACCATCGACAGTTTTCTTTGAAGACCTTGAGTTTGTAGTAACATCACCTATTTTATGTTGTTGCCCAAGTTTCATTGGATAGTACCACTTCCTATCTATGAAATTAGTACTTATGGGGGATCAGTTTGTTCAGTTCTTGTTTCTAGATATCCTCCTCAGATTATGAGACATAGATCCATTGTCTATCTCTTTTGTGGATATGATCTCTTTTGACATGGATCCACTGTGTATTCATTTTCATGGTCATGATCACTGCTTCTATATATACATATTCCATGGATCCACAATGTGCTTGATTTGGCAGACATGATTTTGTCACTCTTGAGCATGGGTATGTCCACCACAATAAGAGGGTACGATTACTTTATTTTTGTTGTAGGTTTTTTTCTTGGACCATATTTTGGCGACCTTCACCTATGCCCACTACATCCTCACCTCCTCGATTTATAATGTATTTTGGCCATCAATTGCTCTTTTGACCTCACACATTAGGGGGCATATGTTATAGCATAAATTTCCACTATGTATGCATTGGTTCCATCATGTCCATTCCCTTTCCCACTTGCATACCTTAATCCCCTTTTTCCTCCTCTGGATTCATAAACAAACTCAATATTTTGACATATACGTGCCCTATCAACTATAAAGAGCACGTACATACACGTGTTTCTCCATTGCAGGGTGTATGCATGTTTATTTGGTTCAAAAAAATAACATTTTTTGTATTTTTGGGTGGGGTTCACAGATTCCCTCGGTTCTTTACCCCCTATTGCCCATATACAATTGTTTTTAACCACTCCAACCACTTGGAGAGGGTATAAAATAAGCCTAAGTTTATAGGAGAGAACAATCATACTTGAAGCATCATAATGTTCGAATATTTTTGCCCCGTTTGCAAGCCCCTTTTCCCTTTTTGTTGATTTATTCCCTTGGACCTAGAAACCCCTATTTTCATCCTTCCTTTCTCCTCATATCTTATCAAGAAGAATCCGTTCATATTCTTTGGACTTGCAAGAGCATTGGAGTTGAAGGTACTATCTATGGTCAATATCCTGGGTGGAGGGACTTGAAGTTCAGTTCCGGATCAATGCCACAATAGATACAGGTGGCAAATACCTTTGTCTTGTTTTTCATTTCATTAAGAAAGAGACCTTTTTCCCGTCAATTATTTGTGTTTTAATGTATGATGTTTATGTTTAAGCATTAAAATTCTTAGAACACTAATTTTTTTACTTTCAATCATTTTTATGAGAGTTAGTTATCTTGTAACTACCACTTTATAGTTGTCAACTTGATTGTTAGTAGGTTATCAAAGAGAATATTGGGAAGGAATGTTAAAGCGAAAGGCTTCAACCATGGGATCCTCATCAAATGTTGGGAACTCAGCATGCTTCAATCTTTCTAACTATTAGTTATTTACAATATTTCTCGGTTACAATTTTTGGATCGATTTCACTCTTTAAAGGTCATTTCTTTGTTGTGGATTTAACCCATAACCATAAGAGAAATTTCTTTGTAATAGTAGGGTCTACCAGTCTAACATTTCATTGATGGAAACAGTATGAAAATCAAAATACAACACATTAATACCATTTACAACATATAAACATCTCTTCTTAATTACTATGATAGAGTTTGACATAACACCATTCAACATAAGGTCAATCTTTCCATATTTAAATGCAAGGTCTAGATTGTAATTTCTCTAAACAACAAAATCAAGTTGAAGATCTCAATTTAATTAGAACTAGCACTTAACAATTTTCCACATAATACCTTTTTAAAATGGTGACACTTAAGCATAGATTGTTGGACACACCAGCCACACTAAGAGGGGGGGGTGAATTAGTGTGTGTACTTTTACAACTTTTCTCACTTCAATTTAGCAATTATTTCAAAACATAATTTTACACATCATCATTGTAAAATTGTATGTAGCCATTCACCAATGACATCCATCAATAATTAAGAGAAAACAATTCATAAGCACAATGAACACAAGAGACACCATATGTCTGTATAAGATTTTGTATTATTTTATATATGTGACTACAATCATGGGGGTTTAATCAACACCAATTGAAGTAAGGAGCATCAACTCCAAGGAGAGCACCAACTCTCAAGCAAGACTCAGCTTGCCGATATAATGCAATCTATCCAACTAGAATTGATCTAGTAGTAAAACCAACCCAAATACAAGTCATTCAATTATCGTATCTACTCTAGATCATGATTAGAGGTCTACAACAAATTCTCATCACCAGACTTCATCTTCCCTTGAATTTCTCCCTTCTTCACTTCATCTTCTCTCTAAAATTCGCACCTTCTTCACTTCATCCTCTCTCTGAAATTCACACCTTGATTGTGCCAAAAGATCACCATACCAGAAATCACTGACCTCAAGTGTAGATCCACTTATTCACCCACTCACTCACCCCCTCAAAATGAACCAAGCATAGTTGTATTTATACTCTTTCATGCTCAACTCTAGTTTAGTTTTAGGGCCGACTTGTGCCACAAATTAAAACTAACTTGACCACTTACAACAAATTTGCGACCAATGAATAACCACCATTGACCATCATTCCGGGTCTTCAACTTTAAACCTGGCATACCACCTATCACTGAAAAGGGCACGATGAGTACTAACCTTCATATTCTTTCAACAAACCTTTGACTTATTTTTCATAAATCGATCACAGGTGTGGATGTATTTCCTTTGTCTCTACAAATGTTGCAGAAATTGAATTATGTAGAGGTGTTTCCTTCAAACCATTTACATGTGACCATATGCACAAAACCATAGGCTTATTAAATTAAGTGATGTTCCCAGCACCTCATGTCTTATGTTTTTGTAACCCATGACCGGGGGTTGGAACCTAGTCCTCTAGACTTTGGCCTTTGGGAAATTTCTCTCTTAGAATCATCCAATCTTCTGAAGTTTTAACTTCCCGAAGTGGTTACCTCTCACAAGGATTGATCCAATGGTTAGCATGATTCTTGGAACCAAATCAATGGTCTAGCTTCAATCCTTACACTATCCTTCCACTGCTTAATCAAATGGCTATGACTTAATCAAAGGTTGAGATGGACGACCATTATTTATTTCAGGATTTCGTAACTCCGAGGCTTCGGAGGTCTAGGTAATTGTTGCTCCAATTTTCACCGGAGTTGGTTAGCGTTGAAGTGGCCAACATGGAAGTGCATACGTTATATTTCCACTACGTTTTGATCTAACGATCATGTGAGAACCTGGAGGATATTAGATCAATGACCAGCATTAACTTTGTCCTTCGACACTTCGAGTAGGAGCTGGTAGGAGGAACCGAAAATCCCCAAAGGACATACTCCCAGAGTGGCGTAGCTTGATGATGTCACAGTTGATGTGGAACTGGATGAGTGGCTACCATGTGTCACCTATATTTGCGACTTACGAACCTAAAGTGCCAACTAGACCTAGACACTTGTCACCATCTAATTTCTCCATGTGTCCTTGCTGATGTGGATCTCCTGATGTGTCACATGTCCTCCTCTTGGATCTAATAATCGTAGGTTCATCTGAATCCTTGATCCAACGACTGTTATCAGTTCTAGATCAATGGTCCAAATTTATTTTGGCCTTTAGGACTTCAAGTTATTCACTTTTTTCCCACTTCCCAATTCTCCCGGAGTGAGATTCCCCGAAGAATAAACCTCGAGTAACTTGACTTCATATAACAATCCTTCTTTAACCCAAAAATCTTAACACGATCCAATGGTTGTCAGGAATTCAGCTATTCGATATATCATGCCTTTGGCCTTTCTTATTCTATCCTTCCACTTTACTCAATCCAACGGTCAAGATATTTCCTGAAGTGTTCCTTAGATCAGACGGCTGGCGTTTCTTCATGAATTCGAGCTTCAGGAATTCTGGTTCAATTCGAACTCCTTTTCGCCGAAGTGGTCGGCACTGAAGTTGACCACCATCTTTCTTGGTGCACTCTGAATAGATCAACAGCTAACTAAATTTCATGATCCGATGGATGATGGGAGTTTGTGACTCTAGAGCTTAGGCCTTCGGGTAAATTCTTGTTCTAAACTTCTTTTCGTCAGAGTGGTCAACGTCGGAACTGACCATGTCCTTCCCTTTACTATGATCTGACGGTTCCAATATCTCCACTCTATATCAACAGTTGATGATAGTTCGGTTAATCTGAGGCTCCGAGATATTTTTGGTTTACAATGTCCTTCCACTAAACTTGATCGGATGGTCSAGAATTCATCTGATGTCTCTCCTTGATATAATGTCTAGCATGATTTTGTGAGTTCGTTCCTCTGCCTTATCTCAAATGTCCTGAAACTTGCGTTATCCTTCCACTTGTATTTGATCAGTGGCTCTAATTKATCTGATGGTTGCGATTACTCCYGAAAACTATCTAAATGAACATGATTSTTCCTCGATCCTTCACAAAGGATTATTTTGTGTAGGCTCTGGCTTCTGCATTATTTCAAATGCGCCATCTCTTTTGAGMTTTTGAATCATAGGATCATTGTTGATCCTATCGTGATCAACAATGATCATGAATTATGTCTATCACAAGGTAATCTTCCTTTTCTATGATTATTGTACAAGTTTGACTCATGTCGCCATCAATGAGAACACACAGTCAATAATGCCAACATAGATAGAAAAACCAAATTACAATAAGCATAAGCATATGATTTGCATATTGACTCTATTTCAGAAGTTCCTCAATCATTTCAACTCACCAATTCCCTAGAATCTCTTAGATGAAGGTCTTGTTCTCTCCAAAAGAGGGTAGTCCTAGGATTTAAGGTTAAGGTCCTTAAGCTCATGCATATAACACCTTCTCCCTTGATTAGAAGTGCGATTCCATGATCGTTAGAGTTATATTAAACATAAGGAAAAAAAAAAATTAAAATCTACGAGGTTCTTTCCTAATCATTATTTAATCTATAGACCTATTGCCTCATTATTCACTGATACATGGTTATACATAATGACATAAGCCTTATTAAAAAAGGAACTCAAAGTATTGAGTCTAAAACATGACACAATCCATCATACAATAGAGGTAAATACCTCACAATAATCTTCAAAAATATTTACAATAGTTACACAATAATCTATGCATAGATTTCATATAATTTCAAGGGTATGGGGGATCTAGCCTCCTTCTTTCAAGAGGCCAATGTAAGAGTAAAAACAGTTCACACCAATCAATAACCATATCATTTAATCTCTTAAAAACATTCCCATCAAATGCCAAAACATCTCATATACAACAAATATAAATTGTCTGGGGTATGGGGTATGGGGTATGGGGGATTTGAGTAGCCAAAACTCTAAAATTTGGTGAGCATGTGAATATAGATGTCAACTATTTTCTGTTAAAATTTGAATTCCAATGGACATTGTATGGCCAAGTTATAGTATAAATTCATCAATAGCCATTTTGTGTTTTTAGGACTTATACCCACAAATATGAAGCTAATTTTTGGTGAGCATGTAGATATTGATGTCAAATAATGTTTTTTTTAATTTGAATTCCAATGGTCACTTTATGGCCAAGTTATAGTAGAATTTCATATACAACCATTTTATGTTTTTAGGATTCATATCGACAAATATTAAGTTGATTTTTGGTGAGAATGTAAATATTGATACCAACTACTTTCTCTTAAAAATTTAATACCAATGGACATTATATGGCCAAGTTATAGTAGAATTTCATCTACAACCATTTTTCTTTTTTAAGGGCCATATAGGAAAAACAAAGGCTAATTGTTGGTGAGCATTGGGGATATGTACTAGATAACTCCACTCCAAATTTGGTCTTTATTAAACATCATATGACATCATTTCACTGAAAATATGAAACATGTTTTCAATGCATTTTTACAAACAACTTGCATGCATGAGGTTTAGCAATGCATTATTATACAAATTTTGCAATTTAATAAATTATAACAAAAATCATTCACTTAATGACATCTACATAATTTCCATGGCATGAGATCAAGATAAATAACACTAACATTCATGTATATTTCACCGTGATTGAAATCTTAATAAAAAAAAATAAGAAGAATACATTTCATCATTTTATCTGAGTTCCAAGGCAACTAATTGTGGTTGAAGTCAAGTGGTTGTAGCTCAATTGGTTTGGGGTGGGGAGCTTTCTCCTCCCCACCCAGGTTCGAGTCTCATCTATGTGACATGTTGCTCTCTATGAGCCAACATTCTCGAAATTATTGACCCTCCTATGTTCTTCGAATTTCGGGGGGGGTTAATGTGGACATAGCGAGCTTCACGCCGTGAACCACAAAGGAAAAAATAACTAATTGTGGGTGAACCATTTTTCTCGCAACCATAGGAAAATATTTTGTGAATGCCACCCCCATGCTAGGATATGAGACCACTAGAGAAAATAAGAGTTCCCAAAGCTCCCAAATCACTCTTCTCTTTACCATAAGATTCTAAACCAACACAAGTGTAGAGGTTGAAGAAAGTACTTCCCTACTCAATCTTGTTGTCTAACTCCACATGATAGTGTTGGTTTCATATCTCCATGGATCCTATCATAGCTTGGTTTCTTTTTTTTCATCAAGAACTCTATTCTCTCCTTAAGAAGTCACTTTTTTCTCAACCTTCTCTTCCTAGTTCGAATTCTCATTTTTGCATGAATGAAAGAGAGGGAAAGGAAGAGTCCTAATCCAACTCTTCCACTTCCTTAATGATAGGGATCAAGAGTCCTAGTTGAACTCCCCTTGATTTCATGAACATAGGAATTAGTTACTTCAATATAGGAGGTAGGTACTTAAGGATAGGAAATAATTACTTAAAGTAATTAATCATTTCACTGGGTTCATAATTGTAATATCATAAATATTAGGATAAAATGTTAATATGACAATCACATGAAAGAGTTTGTAGATAGGATATAGTAGTAACCATGAGACATAGGTCAATTCCTCCTTATACCCTCTTAACTTTCCCCTCTAGTGGACTCATAGCCCCATCGGTGTTTTCTTCCTCCAATAAGCCTTGGAACCTTTCATTATATTCACAATGATCATGTTTAGATGTCTTTAAGTCACCATGGTAAGTCTACCTTGTGGAATGAAGCAAAACGTAGTAATGATAAACATCATAACAATATAAACAAGACCAAGTTCAAAGGGTTGAGACCAGGATATTGTTGTTGTATACAACATTGGCATTTCCCTAGGGTTGCCATGTACCTCTTGTTTACAAGGAGAAAAATTTGCATGGTTATGTTATGTTTTAATTATAATTCCATCATTGTGTTTATGTATACATAGTTTTTTGCTTCCATGGTTTGAAATTGATTGAATGTTAATGCCATAATAATTGTGTTTATGAATACATGTTTTTTTCTTTCACTGTGTGAAATTGATTGGATGTTTGTGCAGTAAAATAGATGCATACTAATAATCAATCTCATTATTATTTAGATATTATAAAAATAATAATTGCAAAAAAAATTAATAATAATTAAATTAATAATGAATAATAATAATAATTAAATAATTAATAATAGCAATTAAATAATAATAATAATAAAATAATTAAAGTTATAATTAAATGCAATCGATGCAAACATGATGCAAATTTTATATTAAAATGATGCAAGTTGAAAGTTATTACAACACACCATTGACACAATTGAACGCAACATTGAAACAAGTGGGATGCTCTTATGATGCAACTCAACACAATTATTTGTAGATCGATGCAAATATGACACCATCAAATGCAGACAATTGAGATTTCAACATAATGATGTCAAACATGATGTTGATGAAGACAATTGCGATGTAGTTTGATACAAATCTCAACCCTACCATACACTAAGATGACACAAAAAACACAATGTTGACACCTACATGACATAGATGCAATGTTAATAGTGTTTTTTAGGAAAATATTTGATGCAACAATGATGCCATGTGCAGTTTAACAATGTCCATATTGTCAATAAAATGATGTTGGCAAGGGTGCACATTGAAAAATGTGATTTTGGACACTTTTTTTGTGAAACAATTGTGACAAAAACATGATGCCCCCAAAAGTGTCATGTGTGGAACTATCCTGTTGACAGGTGGGAAAATTCCCTCCTGCAACAGGGAATAACTACCTGATCACAAGCTCTAATTAGATTTATTTTCATTTGGAATGGTAGTTTCCAGCCGATATGTGGGCTCGGTTTTCCATGTTCGACAACACAGGTATTCCAACAGAGGACGAACACTTTCAGTAACCACTTACACAACCATATCAAAGATCAACACACCGATGTTTTGATGTGGTAAAGCCCATATGGGGAAACATTCACGACCCCAACCAATGCGGCCACTTGGAGCAGTTTATTAATGCAAAAGAAAAAGATTACAGGGAGATTTTACAAGGGAGTTTCTCACAATCGATCATCGACAAATGACCCTCCATGCTCTTTAAATAGAGATCATGGACCAATCAAGTGTTAATCCACAGATCAATGGTCATTAAGATCGAGGAGAACATGAACCGTCGGATCACTCTATGTCGGGAACATATTGTGACCGTCGGTTTTCCTAACTTCAAATTCATACTAATGCATACTAAAGAAACACACTAAGAAACGCGCGTTTACCTAACGACACATTAGACCAAGTAGATCTTAACTAACTCCTAAGTGTCTAAATATCCTAACATCCCCCCTTAATAAAAACTTTGGATAGGATTGAAGGATTTACAATAGTGACACAATAGGAGAAGGAAGGTGTCATTAGAACCTATCCCCCCTTGATGACAACTTCATGAACTCCTAACATAGATCAAAGTTTGGAAAACTTCTCTTTTGTAAGAGACTTTGTGAAAATGTTTGCAACTTGATCTTTTGTAGGGAAAAAGAGCACTTCAATAACTTGATTGTGAATGAACTTTCTGATGAATTGCATGTGTAGATCAACGTGTTTTTTGCGTTGATGTTGAACTGGGTCTTTGGCGATCTTAATGGAACTCTGATTGTTGCACCAAATTCTAGTCAGATGTTGTTGTTGGAATCCAAACTCTGAAAGAATCTGTCGAAGCCATAAGGCTTCTTGACCTGCATTTACCGTTTCTCGGTACTTTTCTTCTGCTGAAGAAAGTGCAATAGCACGTTGTTTCTTACAGACCCAAGTGACAGGTATTGAACCAAGGTTGAAAACATAACCTACAATAGACTTATGATCTTCAAGGTCATCGGTGCAATCTGAATCAGTGAAACCAATAAATAAAGGAGTCTCTCCTAAACTGTAATGTATCCTGAACTGAATTGTACCATGGACATAGCAAAGTATCCTTTTAGTTTCTTTCCAATGGATTTTATGGGGTGTTTGCATATATCGGGCAACAAGACCAACATCAAAGGAAAGATCAGGATGGGTATGAGTCAAGTATAAGAGGCTACCAACTAATTGGCAGTATAAGGTGGCATCAACTTCAGGATAAGTACAGGTGGCAACAAGCTTGACTCAAGACTGGAAGGGAGAAGGGGATGGTTTACAATCTTCCATGTGAAAGTGATGAAGAATATCACAAGCATACTTAGATTTGGAAAGAAAAGTTCCTTCATTGGTTTGAAAAACTTGGAGGCCAAGGAAATAGTGCAAAAAKCCTAAGTCTATCATTTCAATTTTTTTCTTAAGGTTGGTTTTCACATGGTTTAAAAATTTTGAGTCACTACCAGTAAGGATAAGGTCATCAACATAAAGGACAAGGATTATGAGATGGCRTCCTACTTTCTTGGTATAGACATTAGGATCAGAATGGCATCTAGAGAATCTAGTGGTAATAAGAAAGCTATCTATTTTGGCATACCAAGCTTAGGGAGTTTGCTTAAGACCATAAAGAGATTTCTTAAGGAGACAAAGAAGGCTAGAATCATTCTGGAGATAGCCAGGAGGTTGTTCCATCTATACTTCTTCTTGCAAATCTCCATGCAAGAACATGGATTTCACATCCATCTGATGGACCTCCCATTTATGTGATGCAACAAGGGCAAGAAAAAGGCGGATAGAATTAATTTTGGCTACAGGGGAAAAGGTTTCATTATAGTCAATTCCTTCAACTTGGGAAAATCCTTTGGCAACTAACTAAGCCTTGTGTCTTTCAACACTTCCATATGATGCATACTTAGTTTTGTAGACCCATTTACATATGACAATTTGTTTTCCCTTTTGGAAGAGGTAAAAGATCCCAAGTATCGTTTGTCATTAAAGAACGATACTATTCATTCATTGTTGTATCCCAATCTGGATGAACTGAAGCTTCTGCAAATGTCTTTGGATCATGAGTCTCTAAAACTTGATCCAAAAGAGAAGAGGCTCATTGGAACTGTGAACGTGTCTGACACTTATATTAAGTATCACCGACAAGATCACCAGTTGCTTCTCATGTTAAACAGACCCATCTCGGAAGCGGTGGAGATGGAGCAGGTTCAGATTCAAAGGACACATCTGGAGGAAGGTGAGAAGGTGGAGGTGGATTTTCATCCTCACTGTCATCATATGAAGAAGAAACCAAAACAGAAGAAGGAAAAAACGTCAAAGATGGCTCGCAGGCCGAAGAAGGCAGAAATGTCAAGTTACGCTCACAGGCCAAAGAAGGCACAAACATCAAATTAGACTCGTAGGCCAAGAGATTTTCATCAAATTTGACATATCTTCTAATAATAATTTCATTACAATGTGGTTGAAAAAGTATATAACCTTTGACATCTTCAAAATAACCAAAAAATATACACTTCTCACTTTTAGGTTGCAATGCTTTCCTTTTCTCATCAAGAATGTGAGCCCATGATATACTGCCAAATACACAGAAGTGACTTACATCTGGTTTAATTTTTGCTCAGGCTTATTTCGGTGTTATATTTTTAAGAGCCTTTGTGGGAGTGTGATTTACTATGTAATTTGCATAGTTGATGTCTTTCTCCCAATACTTTAGACTTAATCCCTTAGATTGGATCATATAAATAGCCATTTCTCTTAATGTGCAGTTCTTTCTCTCAGGAACACCATTTTGTTTTGGTGTATATGGAACAATGTGTTGTATTTGGATGCCATGTGTAGTGCAATAACTTGTAAAATTATTGTTCACATATTTGTCTCCATTATATGTTCTTAACGTTTGAATTTGATGTCCAGATTTCTTTTCTACAAGGGCCTTCTAGGCCAAAAACTTGTCAAAAACTTTTCTCTTAAGTTTTAATAAGTAAACCCAAGTACGTCTGGAAAAGTCATCAATGAAAGTTAAGAAATACTTGCACCCAAAAAAATAAGGAGAATAAAGTGGACCACACAAACCATTATGAACAAGCTGCAAAGGGATCGAGGTGTTCCAAGAGGCACGTTTATCAAAATTGTCCCGATGATGCTTGTCTAGAACACATCCGACACAAACACCATCTTTGCATGAAAAGGGAGGAAAACCAATCATCGTATGTTGATTACATAGTTGTTGTAATGAGCGATAGTTTAGATGACCAAACCGCTCATGCCAAAGTTTACTGAAGTCATCTCTATGAGCAACAAAAACTGATGAAAAATATGATGACCCAAAGTTGTCAAACTTGTACAACCTGGTAATTTCATTAGCAATTCCAGTTGCAAGAACATGCTTAGGATCTTTTAGATCCTTGATTACAATTTGGTGAGGTGAAAACTCTATGGTTTTACCTTCACCTGAATGAGTGATTTGATATACTGATAAAAGGTTACAGGAAAGACTTGGAACACATAATGCATCATTGAAATGACCATTTCCTACTTCAATTGTTGCAGATCCTTCAACACTAAGATATCTATCATCACCGACAAATATTTTCTTGGTGTTACATTCATTTAGAGCAGAAAATATGTCTTTATCCTTATCCATATGATAAGATTATCCATAACCAATAAGCCACTCATTAGAAGAAGAAGTAGAAGTTGTATTGAAGGAGAAACTAGAAGTAGAAACTGTATGTCCATGAGAAGAAGAAGAAGAAGAAGAAGAAGAAGTAGAATCAATACTGATGTCGTGCTTCTTCATTGTTGCTTCTAAAGATGCCATATTCTTGAAACATTTGGACCCATCATGACCATCTTTATCACAAAATTTGCAATGTCTGTTAGTCTTCTTATTTTTATATTTTTCTCCTTTGTCACCATTAGGAGAGGAAGTTGTCTGAGTGGATTTGGGAGCCTTATGTTTCTTGTTGTTGTGGCAATGATGTTGCTTCTTCGTATTCTTGGGTTTATCTTTCTGATGGATGACTAAGGCTTTGTTGGAGGTACCTGCAGTGTTGATCACTCCAAGTTGTACAAGCTTATCTTGCTCTCTAATCAAAGCATAATAAAAGTTCTCAAGAGTGGGTTTTCAATAAGCTACCCCTAGAGCCTCTTGCATGGCATAAAAGGTAGATACAAACATAGAATATCCACTACCTAGCTTAGAAATAATAAGATAGATGCAACAATCTTCTTCTATCTTTATCTTAAATTCTTCACATAAAATTCTGAGTGTTTTAAACTTAGATAGATAGTCTTCAATGCAAGAAAAATCATTTGGACTTAAATTCAATACTTAATTTTCTAACTGTTGTGCTTGAATAATATTGTGTTTACTAAACACAGATTCAATCTTTTCCCAAGCTTATTTGGGTTTATCAATTTGTTGAAGGTGGAACCTTAAATCAGGAGAGATGGACATTCTGATTAGTCCACGTGCTTCATCATTCCTATTTTCCCATTTGAATTTCTTATCAGCATCAGTAGGTTATGTTTCCTTTCCCAAGGTAATCTTGTACAAGCCTTTACTTCTTAATAAATCCTCCATATGGGATTTACATTGGAAGTAGTTGGTGCTGGTAAGTAAAAGATTACTTGAAGAAGCCATATGAAATATGTAGATAATATGGATTTAAAAACTGAAATTGATGATCTGGATGGAGAGATCTCTAAAAATTAGGGGGTTTAAAAAAAACGGCACTGAAAACGGACTTTGGATGTGAAAGTTATGCGCTTTTTAAAAAAGGCATAAACGGTAACCAAAGGACCATGTGATGAAGTGACCCACTTTTGTAAAAAGAAGTGGGGATCACTTTTACAATGAAGTTACTTTATAAAAGAAAAGTTGCATGCAAAATAAATAACTCTAAAATATTAAAGTTACTTATAGTGATTCACTTCTTTTTTTTTTTAAGTAAGAAAGGGGAGAATCCTTCTATTCAATCCATGAAAAAGTGAAAGCAATACATTGATTTGCGGATGGGAAAGACCCCTCAGAAAGAGAACAGGGGATCATTTGAAACTAGCCTATGCTAAAAGAGAGCCCCATAGAGCGTGTAGGCAAAGCAAGATGAAACATTACAATATAAGGAGAAAGGATCAGATCATTGTGTTTATCGGTGAGGATCCTTTCTACCTTTTTTTTGCGAACATCAATCCAACCAGAGGAGTTGGTAGGCTCAGCAGCCTTTACCACCAAAGCCAGATGGTCTGAGGAAGTGCCATAATCTTGAGCTGTTGAATTCAGTTGTGTTTCTTTGTCGATGTCTGAGTTGTCTGATTCATGAGGTCGCTTCTGAGTCACTGGGAGCGACGTTGTGATCATGATTGTGTCAATTGTTTCCCCCTTTTCATGAGGTGGGTGCAAGGACTTAATTGTGGGATTTGAAATCGTGACTTTTGAATCTTTAGGAATTTGTGTCGGGGCTACAGGCTGGTGTTTTGGGTCGACAGTTAGCTGCTGAGAGAAAGTTGGGGCCTGCGAAGGCAATGAGGAAGGCGAAGGAGTTGGAGAAGCTTTGTGATGTTGCTTGTTGTCGGAGGAAGGGTTCGGGCGGCTTTTGTGAGATTTTGGTCCTTGCCAACCATTGGCTCTTTTCTGTGCTCCAGAAGTTGAGGGAGGGGTGGGGGAAAGAGGACAAGTTTCCTGGAGGTGCCCTGTTTGCTAACAGGAGCGGCATCTAAAGGCGGTGTTCTCATAATCGACCATCTGTATGAAAGGATCTCCATCACCCTAATCTATAAGAATCCTATCCGAAAGCCCTTGACTGAGGTCAATTTCAACGCAGATGTGGGCGAAAGTGACGAATCCTTTCGCTATTATGTCTGTGTCTATCTTGATAAATCTACCCAATGCATTGCCCAAGGTGGGTAAAAAAGATGAAGAATAGAAATGCAGGGGTAGATTGGGTAGTCTTACCCAGACCGGTGTATTCATGGTTGTCATGGTCAGTGGATTGAAATCCGGGAACCATCGTTGCATGGAGAGACCATATCTTCCCCAGAACTAAGGACATTGCTCTAGCACGCATTGACATTCGGCTTCTGTGGAGAAGTGGATGATGAAGAACCCCTTGGAATAGAAGAACAACTCATGACCCTCTGACCAGGTCTTGTTAACCCATTCCTTTAACGCAGGGGTCGAGGGCCAAAGTCCGTTGAAGAGGCAAATGAGGGCTTTGGCCTGGTAGATATAGGCATAGCCATAGACTTAGGGATCTTCGACTTCTTCTTTTGGAGGTTCTGCGCACTGCTCCACAATGAAGGCACCTCCAAAGGGCTCCTTAACTTTTGAAGCTTCATCCTTGAGCCCCGAAGGAGCGGAAGTCCCTGATTTCACGGCCTTCTTGTAAGAGCTTGGATGAGTGACTGAAGGCGCTCCTCCACGCAACTGAGAAGTGAGAGAAATGGTTGCATTTTTTAGATTTCTGTAGTCCCGTAGCAGAGAGCCATCTGCAAGCTGTCAGCCTTCGAAGATTACTCATTCGAATCCAGGCGGAGTCCCTGTAGCTTGGTGGATTTGGGTTTTGAGCTCAAAAACATAATCTGTGTCTTGAACCCGCAAGAAGAGAGAAGATCTGGCAATGGTCTTTATAAAAAGGGGGAAGTTTTCCATGATTTCGGAGCTATTCTTGCCACGCTTATAGTGATTCACTTTTATACTTGAAGTGAAATACACTTTACAATGGAGCATGAACTTTTTCAAAAAAAAGAAGCAAAAAGAGAGACTTGAACTCAAGACCTCTTACTTAATAAGGAAACTTTTAACCAAATGGACTAGAAAAACATATTGTATTGTTTAGCAAGAGGATTGGAGGTGGTGTTGTTGTTTTTGTTGACGGCCTTGGAGAGCGTGCTCAAAAAAACTCTTTTCACACAAGAAAAAATATTCGCTTGTTGTTGTTGTTGTCGAAGATGACCTTGGAGAGCGTGCTAAAAAAAAATATTTTCACACAAGAAAAAATATGTACTTGTTGTTGTCGAAGAAAACCTTGGAGAGCATGCTAAAAAAAACTCTTTTCATAGAAGAAAACATTTCCGCTTCACGATGACAACAAGGGTTAGATCTCGGTTAGCTTACCTGGAAAATGCACATTTTCCTATTTGTTTCAGATTTGTCGAGATCGCACATGATGCGAGGAAAAGAGCATATGCAGATTTAAAATATCAAAAACCTGGAAACAAACAATATAAAATTGAAATAAAACTAAAATAATACTCTGCAAAAAAATTAAAAAGGGCGTATTCAAGCTTTATACCTCCGGATCTCGCTGAAATGGTCGTATCTTGGGCAAACGAAAACCTTTACGAGTGAAAATAAAAGCATTCATGAATGAAATGAGCGCTTTGGATGCAATGGAATAGTCCTATCAACCTAGAAATGTATGGAAATGGTAGAAAATGGAGATGGGACAACTCGGCCTCACGGTCTCGATCTACAACAGGAGCGGGTCTTCAAACAAGCTCTAATACCATGTTTGACAACATAGATATTCCAACAGAGGATGAACAGCTTCATTAACCACTCACACAACCAGATCAAAGATAAACACACCGATGTTTTGGCATGGTAAAACCCCTATAGAGAAACATCGACGACCCCAACCAACGTAGCCACTTGGAGTAGTTTATTAATGCAAAAGAAAAAGATTACAGAGAGATTTTACAAAAGAGTTTCTCACAATCGATCATCGAAAAATGACCCTCCATTTTCTTTAAATAGAGATCATGGACCAATCAGGTGTTAATCCATAGTACAATGGTCATTAAGATAGAGGAGAATATGAACCATCGGATCACTCTATGTTGGGAACATATTGTGTCCGTATGATTTCCTAACTACAAATGCATACTAATGCATACTTAAGAAACACACTTTTACCTAACGACACATTAGACCAAGTAGATATTAACTAACTCATAAGTGTCTAAATATCCTAACATTCCACTCAAGATATTTTCTCTTTGGAAGAGAGACTTAATCGTTTAAGATATGATCTAACTTATCCTAGATTTGCAAAAAATAAAACTAATCTACTGATCCTATCTCAATTGAGAGAAAATGCTAATTACACATGTAGATAAGAATTATCAATTCTCTAGATTCAAAATAAATTTGTTATCCCAAATAATGTTTAAGCACGGTACTATTGCCACTAGAAATAGATAACTAGCAAAGGAATGAGAAACAACAACCTCATAGACTAACTTCAAAATCATGATTGTTCACCTACAACATGCAAAAAATGATTTGAACATTTATATAGATGGCTCTCATGATGACCAACAACTTAATAATAAAACAAGAATATCAAATAAAAGAAGTGGATGATAATTGATAAGCTCATAGAAGAAATTCTTAAAGCAGATCAACTGTAAGCACACATGCACAGATTATCATTAATCATAAAAATAATATTAATGAAAACAAATGTATCTCCTATTTGATATACAATCGGTTGACAAGTTCACGAAATTATGGAAAGAATTCACATGAAACTTAGAGAAAGGAAATTTGCAAAAATTAACAAAAATGCAATTGCCACAAATTCACATTACTCATAAATGAACTTATCAAAAGACAGGGTCTTCAAAATTTAATTCAAACTTGATAAAAATATAAGTCCGAGTCTCCAATTTCCAACCCTTTCTCCATATGTCAAATTACAATAAATAGCATTCAAGATCCTAAAACTGAGGACAGATTCCTCTTTTTCTTCAAATGACTTCTACATGTGTATGATCCAGATTTATGAGCAGAACAAAATGAATAACAGATTGAATACAATAACATAGAGATACGGAGAAAAAAAACAAATATACAGTGAACAATAACTTCTATTGAATAAATAAAATAGGTTGAAACCGTAAAACTGCATAACTGAAAAACAACATGCTTGAATGGTGGTAGCTATCTATGAGAAGAGATGTAGTCTCTACGTGCATCCGTCTGAGCATAACGATTACAATGAGGATCCAAAGGCATTTTTAACATTACTCATGAATTCCAAAACCCTAGACATCCAAAAACCTAACCCTAGGAGATGAAACACCAAAAGTTTTGTGGGCCCTTATGGGTAAGTTGGTACCTCAACTTCTCGGGGTTGTAACTTTTGCATACAACCTCTGTTTTAGGCGTGTGATAGCCCATTGGAAAGGTCTTTTAGATAAATACAAATTATGTCATCAAACTCTAACTTTGTCTATAGTTCGACTATGGAAAGGCAAAAAAAACAATGTTTAGGGCCCCAAAATGGCCCTAGAAGTACAAAAAGATGTACTAATGTGAAAACTTCCAAAATAATCCAGTTGGAATAGGTGGGTGGCCACCAATATCCACCTGGATGTTGTGTAGGGATTCAAGATAGCCCTGAAAGTGAAGAACCCACAATTACAAAGAAATGTCATCATTACAAAGAAACATGTTGAACTAGAAATTGTCAAGAGGAACTAATTGGAATAGGTGGGTGGCCACCAATATCCACCTGGATCAGTGTCAATTTAATTTTTTCATTGATATCAAAGAGATATATCTTCCTCACTAGTTGTATTTTCCCTGGTTATTTCTCTCTTCTTCTTGAATGCTTGATTTACAATGAGTAAAATTTTCTACCATCAGTGAAATTAAAGGTGGATGAGGAATATTGTTGAAGGAAAATCTCCCTACGGACAGGTAGATCGCCTCAAAGATATAGACTCTTAAATCTAAGACAGAAAGTGCTTATCATGGTCATTGACTTCCTTTTAGATCTAGGTGGACTAGTGTGTGAAGAGGAAGGAGAAAAGAAGTACCTTTTACCGGTGTTTGTCCCTGCACGCTCCGAGTTGAGCTCCAATCTTTCGCTCTTCGATAAGCCTTGTAGACAAAAAAAGTGCGACCACTTCCTACTCTATCAAGATTAGTCTGAAATAGGTCTATCTACTAAAGAGACAAATTCATGTGAGATTGAACATGAATTAGAAAGAAATAGGCCAAGAAAATTATATTAATGAGGACAAAACATTGCTTACAACCATAGATGAATTGCAGCAGTTTCGTCAAATCCTCCTTGTCTACCCCTTGCTCAAAAGATCCACGATCTGAATGATGATAGCTTCACCGATTGCTCCCTATGAGATCATAGGTCTCTTTCTTCCAAATCATCTATGTTCCAGCACCACTTATAAGATCATAAGTTTGGTGTGATTATCCCTTTCCAGTCCCCTTTCACCATTAGAAAGCTTGCTTATATAGCCTTGGAGAGGCTTTAGCCACTTGAGATATCCTTGGGAAAGTTGAGGATTTTCCTCCTTCAGTTGAGGATCTGCCCTAATATCATGGCTGGACTAGGGATTCGAGCTCAACTGCCTTCTAAGAATGAAAATATCCTTCCCCCATTCATCTCAACAACTCAACTACTGCCTAAAATAGGTAGAGCTCCCTCAAAAGGGCACTCAGAGCGCTATAGCGATCCCTAGTAGGATTTAGGGGAGCGCCAGTGCTCCTGAGGGTAGGAGCGCTCCTGCAGAAGGGAAAAAGAGCTTTATAATTCTCTCGGATAGTGTAAGGGGGAGCGCCAGCACTCCCAGAAGGGGTATAGGGGAGCGCTCCCCTCCAAAAACTCAGTTTTTGAGGTGCTTTCAGATGGCAAAAGGTTTGTAAGCCTGTTGACTCATTTATCCTCTTCCAAATCAAATGTTTGAGGTGTTTCAAGTTTCCTTCTCATGTCATTATAGGCATGACATAGGCATCATGGAAGCATGCTTTCTTTGACACTTGTGACACTTGTGAGCAACATGCGACACTTGTGACCTTCTGAGAAAAATGTGACACTTGTGACCTTTTCAATGACAACACTTGCGACACTATCAAAGTGAGTATTTTTTATGTGTAACAGATTCCCCCCCAAAGTATGAAGTTAGAAGACGGGAACTGATAACTGAAATGATTTGTAGACTTTCAAGCAAGGGTATAAACGCAGAGAACCTGACATAAGCTGCACACAAACATCCAAAAAATATTATGACATGTTTCAAACCCAAGGCAGGCATACCTATGCTTGGGTGATCAAGACTTGCAAGATATGGCCGCCATAAAATACACTGCGGATCCATAATTGTATTGATAAAAAGGTATA
>ML801200.1:274063-288133 GCA_009831015.1 Picea engelmannii
AAGAAAATGAAGACAAAGATCAAGGAAATTGAAGTCCTAGAAAGGTACATAAAAACAGAGAACGAAATGTTAAGGACTCAAAGCCATAGAACACAGGAAGAGAATGAAACCTTGAAGAAAAATAATAAGAAGCTTCGAAAGCAAAACAAACTAATCTCCAAACAGGCCTACAAATGGTTTCAGCAGAAGAAGGCATACAAAGAAAAATATCAAAGAATGAAAGCTCTTCATACAACTCAGGTTAATGTGGAGACATTATTGCAGGCAGCAGAGGTAGCAGAAGATCACTGACAGAGGTTCAAGAACATTTTGTTTTTGTGCATGAGGACATGCAAAGTCTTCTTGTTGGGGGAGATGTGGAGTACATTTTTATGCTTCCTTTCACTCCATAAACTATACTTTTGCCTCCAAAACCATCCATTTTGCCTTCATATTATTCCATATTTTCCATAAAATAGCTTATGCAAAGTACATTTATCATTCCTTAGCTTAAGAATTGAATTTTCGAATTTTTAGCATTAAAATTAAAAATTTATCAGAAATTACAGGATTTGACTAAATCCCGTAATTGCTCCTAGGTTCATGTACTTGCAGGACAGCTGGGAAAAATCTGAGACATGGGTCATGATCCTTGATGTACAGATATGGATGATTACCTATCATCTTTGAGATCTGATCTTTCCAAGTGTCTGGTCAACGCTGGTCAAACAGGGCCACTTCAGTAGAAAATACCATGTTTTAGCATAAAATCATAGACAATTTTATATTTTCTTGGGATTTGTTCATATTTTATGGATCTTAAGGGGGTATTCGACCTTCCTAGCATATTTTATGGATTTGATCATGATCTTTAGGAGGTTTCTTAGCATTATTAGTTTCAAAACTCTTGTATAAATACTCCAATACATAGACTAGTATGACACCCTTATGTGAATGAAGAAAACTTTGAATTTGCAATCTTGAGATCAGTTTTGTGTTTTGTTCTTGATGATGTCTATGATATGATTATGTGAATGTTGTTGGAAGTTCCTCCTTAGCTGAGACGACTCAAGTGTACAAGTGAAGCATTGGAGGGCCCCCTTTGCCAAACTAGTACACTCTTCATTTATGTTCTTTTCAAGTAATCTTTGATATATGTTTTAGATCAGGTCTTGTTGTAGATGAGTTTTATTTGTATCTTTGTTGTAGTTAGATGAATTCAATAGTTAAGTAATATGCTTAATGTTTCAAAGCCTTACTCATGTTGTGAATGATTTCTTGAATAAGAATTCAATGTGTAGTTTGCTTTCAAGCCTTAGGATGATCAGGAATGTTTTTTGAGTTATTTACACTTTTAGTACCTTTGATTTAACAAGAATTGGTGATGATTGCTAATGAATGAAAGAAAACAATGAATGTATCTCTTAAATAAGAGTTTTGTCTTTCTAGCATTGATAAGCTTTTGAGATAGTTTTTGAATGTTTATTGTTGATCAAATGCTCTTTAGGAAACATTTGTTGATTAATGTTGTGAGATCTATGAATAGGACTTCTGAATAGAAGCTTAGTATCTCCTCCATATTCAGCTCTTAGAATAGGTTTGGTTTATATCCTTAAAAAGAAACTAAGTTATCTCTAAATCCATATATTTTGGATGTGCCTCTAAGTCTTACAAACACCGGATTGACAATCAAATGCACTCTAATTTACATCAGTAGGTTGAAGCCTAACAGTGCCCTTGAGTTAGGGAGCGTTGATCTCCTTTTTTGAGGTTTTCTTCCTTTTTCTCATCATATTTTTGCAGCCTGTTTTGTAGAGGTCCTTTCCAGGGATTGCACTTTGGTTTGTGAAGTTGTTTGGGTTGATATTTGATACTTGTCACTTCCTATTGTCTTTATTTAGGCTTGAAACTTTTTCAAAAATTTGAAATTGCCCTTTCTAGTTGCTTGTTTTGTCAAGACAATTTGAAATTTTCTCTTTCTCCATGTCTTTTCTTGGATTCTTCTCTGCGTTTTCTATTACTCCTTGAATGTTTGTCAGTTGTTGAATCCTTGATTGAGTTCTTGTTAGAAAAAGTTTCTACTTTTTTTTCTTTCAGACCTCACCATTTTGAGTGCACTTTGTTTTATTGTTTTTGCTTCATAGTTCTTTGTCTCCAACTTAGATCTCTTTCATCTGAAAGTACATAAGTAAAAAGTTTGCATATCTCTTTGCATAGTTAATCAAACAAAGAAAGTTTACATTCATTAGGAAGTTTTCTTTGGTTTATGATTGGAAAAAGAGCTAGTTTTGCATATTCATTTCAGTTTTCGGAAACGTTTGCTTGATAGTGTGGCATCGCATTGATCTCAGAATTGAAAGTTGCATTGTTTTGAGTGTTTTATTGTGATTAAGAAGAATACAACTCTTCTCTTTCCCATACATAGAATTCATTGAAAGAAATAACTACATATCATTCTTTTGCATTCTATTGGAGTCGAGTCTCTTGCAAATCATCAGTTCCATCTCTGTGAACCCTTTGAGTTAAAATCCATTAAAATCAACCACGTGCTAATAAAATCAATTAGAATATTTTGTTTTTAGAACACCAACAATAGCTTAAGATTAGAGTCTTTGGACTAGGTGAAGTGAGTAAATTGTCCAAGACTACTAAAGAGACTGTAGAACACGAAAGAGCGTTCAAATCCAACTTTCGTATAAGGATAGTCGGGAACCCCCTCTCACACAGGGGATAAACATGAGGTCGTGTGCGGAAGAGAAGCAGAGATTACCCCTCCAAATCTTAACCAATTGTAGCGCAAAGATAGTATATTGGGGGCTATTCTTGAGAAACCACTGGTTTCATTTGGTCTCGGTGCTTTGTCAACTCGGAATACGTTTGGGGTCCTCTTGAGTCCTACCGGTCCACTTGTCTTCAGTTCTCTTGAATCACTTTGAACTTTGATATCCTTCCCATACGTTCGGTCCCGGCTGTCGACTGTACCCCTCGGAAGCTGACTGCGAGTTGGTAACATTAGTTCCCTTTCCCGAATGTTGCCTGTGGGGGGATTTCCATGGTACCTGGGGCAGACAACGTATCACACTTCGGTACCCTTGGATGGTGATCTCGCGAAGGAAAGGGTTGCTTGCACCGAGAAGGGATGTTACATGGAGGTCAGGGTAACTACTTCTCACTTCTTCATTGGTGGCTTGATATCCCATCTTCAGAAGATCCTTAAAATCTATTGTCGCTTGGTTGATTGCTTTTAGTTTTCATTGGAGTGTGTTTCTTTGTTTTTCATAGTTGGCCTTAGCATTAGAATTTTCACAGTATACAAGGTATGGAACCTGACACTCAAGAACCACAAAATAATCTTTATTGTGAATCATTGATCGTAGATCACATTTCTGAAACTGGGAGCATCGCTCCTAGAAGTGGCCATCACATTGAAGAATTGATCCCAACCTTCGTATAAATCTTGGCATCTTTTGTGAATCCTTCATTTATTGATCCACTTGGCCAACCACTCTTTTATACACCATCCACGAGATACATTGATTCTTATTATTCTTATCGCTTATTGCTCGATTCAACCATTACATCATCCTTTGGTATGAACCCACCAATTTTTGGTTTTCCTTAAGGACTTGGGAATTCATATTTTTTCAAAATTCCCGTAGTTGATGTTGTTGGTGCTTATTCTTTACCAGAAACATCGGTGACCAAGGTGACCCTAACTCAACCACTTACGCATTCATCTCCTCTTACACTCGAGTCAGGTAATATTTCTACTTCATTTTTTCCACGCATGCACACGCCAAGTGCTTTACTTGGTCGTCCCATAGGTCAAATGGCCAGAAGTCAAGTCATTCACACAATCACGGTTACACAAGCTACTCAACCTCCATCTCACACATCACATATTAGTACTCCCTACATTGGAGGTCAATCTTCAATGGGAGGCCAACCTTCAACTGGGGGGAAACCTTTAGCTGCAAGGCAATTTTTTACTGGGGGGAAATCTTTAGCTGCAGGGCAATTTTTTACTGGGGGGAAACCTACATGGTTGCAACATCAATTGGCATGGGGTAAAACCACTCCTATAATTCCTTCTATCCATAATACCATTGGTCTATATCTTATACATCCATATCTAGGAGTTGTGAATCCTTTGTGGACTCAACCCAATCCGGTGGGCATTCCTCCGCAAGGAACTATGCCCTATCAATTCGTAAAATCCATGATTCAAATGCAATAGTCCCTTCCACCACCATACATAAGAGGACCAAAAGGTCAACCGCAGTACATAGGAGGTCCACCTATTCAATCACAGTACATGGGTGGAAAAACAGGACAACCACCTTACATAGGTGGACAACCCGGACAACCACCTTATATGGGAGGACCATCTAGTTTTGTCACTTCGCCACAACCTGGATACGGTCCTACTGGTGTTCCTACACAATATAGTTATCACCAATATAAACAACCTAACTGACAGATGCCATTCTTGGCTACGTTAGATATGCCAGCTCTGTCGCGTTTAACAAACGATCTCATCCTTCATGCCCCATTTTGGCCCACCATCCCTGCCAAATTACCATCCGACATTCCGAAATTTGACGAAAAATATGGGGAAGACCCTAAAAATCATGTTATGACTTTCCATTTATGGTGTTCTTCCAATCTTTGATGGACGATTCCATTCGTCTTAGAATTTTTCAGAGAACACTTACAGGTGTGGCAACAAAATGGTACATTGAACTGTCGCGTAACTCTTTTGTCGACTTTAACTCTCTTTCCATGGCTTTCTTGACACATTTTCAGTTGCCTATATGGTACGAGACCAATACAGAAATTTTGACATCTCTCTAACAATCCTTTTCACCCACATCTCTAATCATATTCATGAGTGGAGATGACGGAGAGGGTTGATTAAAGCTCCAATTCTGGACCAACTCCTCATGGATTGGTTTACAAATTCGCTCTTGCCTCCCATAGCCCGTGATGTTTCTATGGGAAATGTAGTTACTGAGGAGCAGGATATCATTCATGCGCAGTATTCAGATTTGGTTTACTCCCAGTCTGATACACTTTACGATATGATCCCTAATGCTCCTCGTCCGTCGAACGATCCGTCAAGACCTGCTCTGAATTCTAATTATGTTCCAAACACCACAACTACTTCCACTCCTGCTCAAACCTCTAAGGTGAATGCGGTCCAATCCTTTTCATCTCAACAACCAGGAGGTAAGAAGAAAAGGGGAAAATCCAAGAAATCTTCTAACGAGCAGGATAATCCTAAGTCTGTTGATACTCAACCGACAAGGAAACCTAAATTTCCTTGTATGATTTGTGAGGAAAACCACTACATGAAAGACTTTCCTCATCGTGAGGTCATCGCTAAATATCTGAAGGGTACCTCCCAACCGGTTCAGCAACAACACTCATATAAATATTTTCATACTCTCTAAACATGAAAATATTTTCGAGTGATCTTGCTTCCTTTCACACTCATTAAAAGGTTTGAAAGGGCATCTTTCGAGTGGTAGTTTATCTCTTTTTCGGTCTCGCGAGACTAAAATTACGAAAAAGGACAACCCTGGAGTCACCTTTAAGTTCTTTTTAGACTCTCTAAACATGAAAAACCATCGAGTTTTCCTTCTCTAGACTCGCTAAAGTACATATTGAAGGGACCATATGGGAACAAACCCTTACTTCTTCTGGTTCGTTAAACAAAGGAAGAGGAACTTACCAAAGGTGAGTTATATCGAGAATGTGTTATCCTCCTCGAGCTCATTAAATTAAAAAAAGGTACTCATCTATCTGGGTGGGGGTGGAATTTAAGGAAGTGGGTCAAGTTTTTGAGAATCCTTTATGGCAGCTATTGTCGCCCTTGAATATGGCACCTGTTTGCGTCATGTCTTACAATTGGTTAATATGATTATCTCTTATTCATACCAATTCCATGTATCTCCATACTTTTTTTCCAGTTGAAGAGTGCTCTTATTGTCGTCAAATTACATTCTTGGTACTCGTCGAGTCAATGTTTCCAAGTCAGTTTTCATGCCTCATCATGTTCAAGGAAAGTTTCACTTCAAACCATCCATCTGTATTATTACCAGTTTCAATACCCATGTCAGTCCATACTCATTTGATTCACCATCTTACATCTCTATGTTGGTTTTGTGTCATTGATGAGGGACACATCAAGGCCCTCCTTCGACGAGTCTTTTCCTGTCGACTTCAACACATCATCCAATAATTAGACTTAGAAACCAGTTAGTACCTTGGGACCTGCATGCCTCAATGGTAGGCCTCCTTGCTTCTGACAATGGGTTTACATCATTGACCTCTGATCGGATGATTCCACGAATGTTTGACCTCAACTCATTTATTCACATTTTTCGGAATGTACTAGGGTACCTTGGGAGTCATTAACATCATTGGTGATTTCCCTCGCACTTGTTAACGGTTTACCTCAATGACTGATAATCAAGTGGTTTCTACCATGTTCGACATCAAAACATGTATTCACATGGCTAGATTCGTACCACATCGGGATTGGGATGAAGACCTTGGGTTGAGCATTCACTCTGATATCTGCTTTTCCCATGCTGCGAAAGGAGATTGTTTGAGCATGTTGATATATATATATTGTTACATAAATCCACATTGTATTGGTTTGTGGCAATGTTTTATCATTTCGTAGCTCCACTTTGTATTTCTCGTGGCTACGATCAGTTCATGTCATGGAGATATGGATCCACATTGTGTATCTTTGGTGGCCATATCCTTAGTCAATATTTTTCGTGGATCCGCAGTGTATTGGTCGATGACCGTGCTTTGAGTCATCTCGTATTCCGAGCATAGGTATGCCTGCCTCAGAAATGGAACATTTTTTAATATTGTTTGATGGTTGTTTGCAGCTTCTTCCAGGTTCTCCAACTCCACACCCTTACATTAAATATTTGTAAAGTGTTTCGGCCATCACTCTCTCTTTTGACCTCACACTTTAAGGGGCATTCTGTTACACATGAAATTTGCACACCTAGGTACCTCGCCCTTAGTGTCGTAAGTGTCATATAAGTGTCTCATACACCTTGACACCATGGAATAACCTATGTCACAACCCCTAGTCAATGAGGAGGAGAGATATATTACATGAAGGCCAAAATACCAAGTGCACATGAATTATTATTAATATTCATGAAAAATAAATTAATTCAGTGTGAGAATCCACCTCACATTTGGTTTCCTATTTTTTAGAGAAGGTGGAGGATCTCATGGATGGTTGAAATATTTCCTCCTTAAAATCCTTGAGAGATATTTCCTCCCTAAAATCCTTAAGAGATATTTTCTCCCTAAATATCTTTCAGATCCCTTTTTAGTGGATCCAATGAGTGATCCTCTCCATGGTGGTTAAGCCTCCAAATTTTATATAATGAGGGATTTCCATGGAGAAGTGGGGAATAGAGGAGTTTAGAGATACCAAACTTATGATCTCATGAGAAAGGGTGGAGATTTGAGTTATCAAACCTATGGTCTTGGGAGAAAGATTTAGGATATCAAACCTATGATTTTGGGAGCTTTGTGCAAGGGTTGGACGAGGAGGACTTGGGGAAGTTGTTGCAACTGCATCTACAGTCTGTAAGTATTTATTTAAGAGTTCTCATTAATATATTGCTTGGCCTATTTCCTTCTAACCTATGTTTCTTTATATATGTTTGTATTATAGATGGATTTTATTGGACTAATCTTATAGAATAGAGTAGGAGTTCTTTGTCTCATTGTCCATTGCATTGCAGGTGTCAAACAATGTTAAGGAGCTCGGAGATTGAGCTCAAGTTGGAGCAGCGAGGACAAACATTGGAATAAGCTACATCACACTTTCTTCCTTCTCCTTCTCTTTCTGATTAGTTAGTTAGATTTAAAGGAATGTTAGTGTCCAATGTTAGCATGTTTTCTGTCTTGGTATAGGGGTCTAGAATCCAAGAGGATATTCACCTATCCACAAGGGAATTTTCCTACAATTTTGAACACACAACATCTATTAAATAACCTAGAATAAATAACTCAGGGCAATACCTTGGTGGTGCTTCTTGTGATTTCTTCACCTCTAGCCTAATATCAGCAGAGAGGATGTGATCCCAATTGAATATTTCTCCTTTTAGAACCTGGGGGATGAGGGGAACCCAACTCAATTTAAACTAAAAAGAGTCATTTTCACCATATAGGTGATAGAGCATGATGGCTATGAACATGGGAGGTTTATTTAATCTTGCAACAAGGTCTATTTTGTCTGAAATAATTTTAAAAGCATTAGAATCATGCCACCACTCCATGATCAAATCACCCATTTGAATTTCTTCCTTTTCAGCCTCCTTTTCAATGAAACCCTTAATAAAATTATCATCCATATAGATTTTGAGTGACCCTAATTTATACATATTGGAGATGTCTTCTAGTTTGAGTGACCCATCAACTTTCTGAGTAGAATTCACAACAATACAAGTAGAGATATCAGTATGAGAGATTATCCAATGTACCATGTCATAGTAAGGCAAAAGTGTTGGTCTGGTAGCTATCTTGTGCAGGCATGACTTATTGATATCATCCAAGTCATTAATGTCATACTCGTACTCATCTATAAAGTCTCCATCTTCGATAAACTTGTAAATCTCGCTCCATTCCATGTTTTTAGCGGCTCCTAGTTTGAAAGAAGCATCTGAGAAAAATGTTGAATTTGATTTCTTTTCAATCTCTTGCTCCTCATCCTTTTGTTTTTTTTCTTTACCCTTTATGGTAAAGAAAAACAACAAAAGGTGAGATTTGAATATAAATAAACTTTGATTTACTAATTTCGTCAATGATATAAGCAAAGAGACTAACCGGAAGAAGAAAATAAGAAGAACTTTGTATCTTTAGACTCATGAGTTTATATAGTTGAGCTTACTTATCAAACTCAGAAAGATTGTGTGAATTGATAACAAAGTGGACGGTAACATTATGTGTGAATTCTTGTCGTTTATTTGATCTTAATTATTCTCCCAATTCTCAATCAATTCATTTAATTCACCTTAACAACAATTGCGATATATATTAAATGGATAAAAGATGGTTTAGTTTTTCAAAAATGCGAGGAAACATTCATAATCGGGAACTAGCTCATCGGGGATATTTTAGACATTTAAGTTTTTAAAACAACAATAAAACTCAGGATGGTTTAAATATGTTAAGCACTTTCATTATTTGACATAATCCTTTGATTAACCGCACCATTGGAGTATCGAGAGACCGTGATTATTATTTTGAATAGAACGTAATGTGTGAATAATCTCGGTCTAGTATGTCGGTTCACGTAATGTGTGAATAATCTCGGTCTGGTATGTCGATTCACTGGCTCATTGGCTCACTGGGAGATTGGAAAATTATTTAAAATGTTAGAATGAAGAAAAAATTTGACTCGATCACTGGATAACCAGACCACCAAGATTCGAGGGAGTTAATGTAAAGTATTCAAAAGAAAATGACCTCGATCACCGGTCCACTGGGCCACAGGGAAACTACAAGACTGTAATTTTATTTTTTATTGATTATTCTTGATTCAAATGGTTTTATCAAGAGATTTAAATTGGATCGAGAATAAATCAATAAAGATACAAAATAACAAAATAAAAAATCAAATCATAACGAACCAAAAATTTGTGAGGAACCCATTATTTATTTATTCTAGAAATTAAAAATAACGGGGGGTTGTTGTATGGGTCACAACAAATGGCGACACACTGGAAGAAGCAGTTATCTCTATTGTTGCAAATATATGGATATTACTTGCTTTATGAATTACTCTTGGCCGCAAGCTTTCACTTACTAGTTAAGAGGAATAATACTTGATATTTGAAAAGATAAGTCATTCATTACCAATACTCTTTACTTAACATAACATTTTTAAGAGATCGAGAAAAAATGGAGATCATTGTTTAAAGACAATAATTTTTTAATCAGTTATGAAATCAAAACAAAGGATCAAGTCTTTATATGAACCAAATTTTTCATGCATTTATTCCTCATCTCTCTAACCTGGCATTACTTCGTAGCCCACGAGCATCCATAGCCTCGACGAACATGCCTTAGTATCATACAAGCATTGTCCCATTGCCTACGAGCGTCCATGGCCCCGACGAACATGCCTTAGTATCATACAAGCATTGCCCCATTGCCTATAACCATCCATAGCCCCGACGGGTTTATTTGTACTTCCCACACTTTACATTAGTTCTTTTCAACTTCCATGTTATAATTTGACACTCTTATGATATATATGTAAATATATTGTGTATGCAATGAGTGTCATGGAAGCGGGGTGATACGAGAATTATTTTAATTAGCAAAATTTTGGTGAATAAAAACTAAGCCTAATGTTTTTCTTCCATTTCCAATTATCACTATGTCAACTTTATATGGTGAAATGAGTGAAACTCTTATAAAAATGGTATATAATCATTTTCTTTCAAATGAACACTACAATTAATTTGATATGAAGTAATTTCTCTTCTGTAATTTTAAGTTATTGACTTGTATTCCAAAGTATGATGAACAACAAATGAGAATACCCTTTCATATTTATAATTGAGACATGCCTCTCATTGTGCAACCAAAGTGAAGTGAGAAATAACAACAAAAAGCAAAACTCAAAAACATAAAAATGTGAAGGAAAGAGACTGTGTAATATTTACAAGATGTCAAAAATGACTTAAGCAAAACATTTTTTAAGAATTTGGCCATTCACAAGGAGATTTTCAACTTCATCGTTTAATGATTGCATAATATATGTTGAAGGGCCAAATTTCTTAGCAATCTGAAATGGTCATGGCCAAATATGTTGAAATTTTGTGTGTTTTCCCTTTTCTTCATGAGATTTATCCCATTTCAAGACTAGGTCACCTATTTGAAAGTCTTTTTTATCAACTGAATGTATCAAACCATCGTTTGATTACTATTTGATGTTCATGAAACTTATTTTTGGTTTTTTGTCGTTCTTCTTATAACTTCATTAATGCTTCTATTCTCATTTGCATTTTTGGACATGACTCCTCTTGAAAAGACTAGCTAATTTGAGAGAGAGAAGAAAACTATTAGGAGGTAATATTGATTATTTCCCATAAACAAGAAAATAAGGTGAATTTCCCAATGATTTCTTGGGTGTAACCCGGTCTACCCATAAAGAATTATGAAGTTGTTTATGCCCATTCCTTTGATTATCATGAATAGTGTAGAACATGCGAGATATAAGAAGGAAAGCTTGACCTTTAGGATTTAAAGGGGTAAAGGTTTAAGGTGTAACCAAGTTAGGTTTTTACAATTAGAATCAATTTCAAACCCACCTTTCAAAACATATAAATAAATGCTTATTCTTTTTAATTTAAAGAATCAAGAGCTTGTCATAAGGAGTTGGGAAAATGTCCAAAACAATTCCATGAGAATTTAAGTGGAAATGGTTTCAATCCTTGGTCTCTAGATAAATACAACAATGTCCTTGAACATAACCTTGTTGATATGACTCAAGGGGTTTTGAGATATAGAGCAATGGATTTATGGTCGGATCCAGCCCTAGATCTAGCTTTAGCCCCTCTTCTATCTTCTCTTTTTTCAACATCTTCTTATGATAGTGACAAGTAGGGACTGAAAATTACTTAGTGCCACTTTAGGTTTGATAAAGTAGATTAGTAGGTTGTTGGCATGTTTTTCAGACAGAGGCAGAGTATGCGTGTTTGTCATTGATGGCAAAGATCAAGACCAGCAGCGCAACGATGATCACATGGCAAGATCAGAAGCGAAAACTCCAGGAGTCAAGGAAGCAACTCATGACAAGAATGATGAAATTGAAAAATGCGAAACCATGACATTTCGGGGTTTCGGATACCGAGAGTTGGAGGTTTCAAGGACACTCATGACAAGAATGTCGAAACGGCAAAATGTGAAACGCCGAAATACGTTGATATGGCTCCATTTCGGAGTTTTGGATACCGGGAGTTGGAGGTGTCAAGGACACTCACGACAAGAATGTCGAAACGGAGAAATGCAAAATGCCGAAATACGTTGATCTGACTCCATTTCGGAGTTTCGGATACCAGGAGTTGGAGGTGTCAAGAACACTCACAACAAGAATGTCGAAATTGCGAAATGTGAAACCATGACTTAATCTGAGTCATCGATCAAAGGTAGATCGTGGACTGTTGATTTGACTCCATTTCGGAGTTTCGGATATCGAGAGATTGGAGGTGTCGAAACACTTCATCACAGAAATGTCGAAACGTCGAAATACCTTCCGATCATTTTGGGGTTTGTGACTTGGAGTGTCGAGATACTTCTCCACAGGAATGCTGAAATGTAGGAATGTTGAAACGCAAAATTGTGAAATGCAGTTTCGAATAAAGTTGTGGTCACAACCAGTGGTCACATCTGCGGAAGATGGAGGAAGCAACTTGGAGAGTCGAGATGCCTCATCCCCAGATCCACGAAACACGAGTCACAAAAGCACATTCTGAACAGGCATGTGGTCACCGCCTGAGGCCACATGTGAAAGGAAAGGTGAAAGGTTCCAAAGGCACACGGCTCAATAGGTTCACAGTGTAACTGCTAGAAACGACTGATGGTTTATGCTAGAGGACTCGAAGTGACTTCAAGGTGATCGCCAAAGAAGATGAAGAGTCCCGAGGCGTCTTCCAATGGAATGAAGACTGTTCATAGAGGCTATTGACAGATGTAAGACCGTTGGAGCCTGGAACTGCAACAGAGGGAATGAGCTCGACTGTGACAGAGAAGATGAAGAGTCTCAACTGCTGGAGAGGCTAAGGAATCTTGGCATAATACCCAGTGATGATGGACGCATGGGTTTAACTGCCAGAGAAGCTGAAGAGTTGCAATGATGATCAGGCAGAGCACTCGACATTGGGAGAGCATGCAGAAGTATTGTGAATAGAGGTTGGAGAAGAGGCACAGAGAGGATAAAAACGTAGAACAAAGAAGAGATTGGTGGTTGTTGAGGGTGATTCATGGGTGTAGAAGGAATCAGAGTGCAGCTGTTGAAATGAATAGAAGAGGAATGGTGCATAGAAGGGGCATGGCACACAGAGCATAAAAGGAAGAAGAACATAAAGTGTAAGGAAAGTGTGCAGGAAGACACTGATGCAGGTAGAGAAGAGCAGTGTAGCAGAACAGTGATGAGACCGGTAAGCCATTGATAAATATTGTATCATTGTGATAAATTTACAAATAGAAAAATTTATATCTTAGGGTGCTAGGGAGGTGCTAGGGAGGATTGTTGTCCTCAGAGGTTCAAGTGGGTGCTTGAACACAGGGAGTTGTAGCTTCCATCTGGTTGCAGCCAGAAAATCCAGGGTGGCAGGGTGGTGCAAGGGAAAATTGTTGTTCTCTATTATACAGGTTGGTGCCTATGTGACTGGAAGTCGGTGCTTCCATCCAGTTGGTGTTGGAACACTTGGGGAGTTTTTTCTTCCTTCTAGTGGGTGCTAGAGAAACCAGGGAGTTGGTGCTTCCTTCTAGTGGTTGCTAGAGAAACCAGGGAGTTGGTGCTTCCTTCTAGTCGATGCTAGAGAAAAAAGAGAGTTGGTTCTCTTAGCAAGTTGCAACTTGAATAAAAGAGGTTGTAGCCTCACAATGAGTTGGAGCTCATATGTATGATAATGTACAGAATGTAAAGATTACTTATCATATCAAGAAGAAGGGGTTTTTACCCCTTTTGGGTTTCCTCAGGAAATATTTGTCTCTGTATATTTCGTATGTGTGACCGATGTCGAATGTTCTATTGCTTACCTCTCTGCATTATTTTGATTGTCATTGAGTGCTCTGTAAAGATTTTAAAATAAGCATAATTTTTTAAGCACGGTAACAATTGATTCACCCCCCGCCCCCCCTCTTAGTTGTCCAACAATTGGTATCAGAGCAGGTTCCTTTTATCTAAAGGTAGATCTATAATCTTAAACATGACAAGTCATGAAGGGACTTCAGCCACTAAGCCTCTGTTTGATGGAACACATTTTTCCTTCTGGAAGGTTAGAATGAGAACATACCTAATGGCCTTAGGTG
>ML801200.1:300787-342341 GCA_009831015.1 Picea engelmannii
TATGTCAGTTGATTAATTGTAACATTCATTGCTACATTAGCTAGTGCAAGTAGAGTAGTAGCATATTCCCATTAAAGCATGTGGACTAACAGGGAGCAGTATATGGAAATAGAACCCGAGGATCCATTTGGTGCAGGAAGGTTGTTTCTGCCAACCAACATGATTATGATGACTCATGTGTAACTAAGGCAAGGAAAACTAGGGGAGTAACCTCAATAAGATAAGTGAACTGGGGAATAAACTCAGGCTATCAATCTCATGGTATGGAGAAGAAGAAGCTCTGCCAAAGTGAAAATGCCACCCTCTTTCTTGGGATGAAGTGGCAGGAGACTAAATGAAGGTTCACTCTCCTGAAGTGGAAGGGGACTAAGAGACCTGCCAAATTCCTCCTCGCCTTGTACAGTAAGGTTGAGAACCATAAGGACTCTCAATGAAGATCGAGAATAAATTAAAAACAGTAACTCGAAATCCCAGCTTAGTTGATATGCATTCTTAGTAGCACCTCCAAGACAAGATTGGTGAAGTAAATTTTGTTGGAAGGGATATTACTGTTGGATTGCAAGAAGGTCCTGGAACCCCGCTTTTTCTTTCAAACTGAAAGTGTTGTGACACTAGCACGGTTGTTCCATATTTTGCTCCTAGGACAAAGAAAAATAAGTGTCTACTGAGTCCTGACAAGTATTCCAATCTACATTGTCTTAGAAGAAACAGGACCTTGATCCATAGAAAGATATTCAAGTTGCTTGGTGAAACATAGTCGTAGTGCAACTGAGCATAATGGAGTCAAAAGTACAACGAATCGTTGTAAGTCTAAGATAAGATGAAATGTTAACTCGGTAACTGGACAAGCTTAGTTGTCTTATATATTTTCATTAAATTGATTCAATAAAATAGCCCATATGCAGATGCAAAATTTTCACATCATGTTGCAATTTTTTAGATGATAGAAAATGGCATCTGGCCAAGCCCAATGTTTTGTCAAGGATGTTCATTAATGAAGTACTAAAAGGTCCCATGTCTTCAGGATATTTGATTTATCATAGTTAAACATCCATTGCTTTCGCTAGGCCTGAGTTTGAAGCCACATCGATTAAATCTACTTGATTGATAAGAGGTCAAATTTGAAGGATAGACATAACCTTCATCGTGAATACAATGAGTCAATTGCAGAGTTGAAACAAATTTATCTACGTAAGACAACAGGAATTCTGACAACACATTACAAAACTGATGATTTCATTGTGAATACAGCCAGTCAACTGCAGAGTTGAAACAAATTTATGAAAGTGCATGGGAAGAAGTAATGACGAAATGGTAATCACTATCAATGTATCAATGTAGTGGGTATTTATGTATTTATGGCATTTATGAAAGTGCATGGGAAGAAGTGAAGCCAGCAATAACACTTCAAACCTATCAGCCAATAAGATTGTAACAAATTTATAATTTTTTTATTTAAAAAAATATGAAAAGCAATAACACTTCAAACCTATTGTAACAAATTTATAATTTTTTTATTTAAAAAAATATAAATACAAACTTAAGTTAAACATTATAATTTCTGCACAAAAATTTAAAGTCAAACATAAACTAATAAGATAATGTATATTAAGAACAACATATATTATGATTATGTTATTTATTATAACCGAGTTTATAATTCTACTTATGTTATTTATTATAACCAAGTTTATAATTATACTTCTCTGTAAGGGTGAGTTGAAAGCCTTTAAAGGATTATCAAAAAAAGTTTATAATTCTACTTCTCTGTAAGGGTGAGTTGAAAGCCTTTAAAGGATTATCAAAAAAATTATATTGTGTCTTATTTTTCAACTCTTTTTTTATACAGAAACATTTACGAATTGGTATTAAAAGGTCGCATCATTACTTGGACATTAGTGTAATATAGAGAATCGTGGGAGTCTTTATTTGTAAACACAACTCCCCTCCCCAAAATTGAGTGGGGAAGAAGAACTTCCTTTTGTTTTCTCACATTTCTCTCAAGCCCCGATCTCACATTTCTCTCAAGCCCTGAAGTGTTGGGTAGATCCAAACAAATATACTTTCCATTAAGACCAAAGCCTAGGTCATCATCCCCTGAATTAGAAGGAGGATGGATTCCAACCTTGACACCCATCTACCTCACACTTGCAAACAACCCAATGGAAAAGGACCATGGTCACTACACATCCACACAATGTGTCCTTCTCATGTATGTGCATCCTTCCTCCATATCTTTCCTATAATCAATTATCAATATTCCAACCTTGACACCCATCTACCTCACTTGCAAACAACCCAATGGAAACGGACCATGGTCACTACACATCCACACAATGTGTCCTTCTCATGTATGTGCATCCTTCCTCCATATCTTTCCTGTAATCAATCATCAATATTACTGCATATAGAGAGTTGAAGCTCCACATGTATAAGGGTGTCTACCTAAGACACCCTTTTATACATGTAATCGTAGTCACATATCGATTTTTCTTTTAAATTGCTTCTTCATTTTTTTCTTTTATGCATTTGTTTAAATTCTAGACGATTATATTCCAGGTGATGTCCAACGTGTATGTCATGGAAAGCATCAACCATGCCTTCCATGCTTTCGTTGTGACAATAAACATGTATTCCCACCTATATGGATATTTGTTTGATTTTTCAATATTGGCATTTCAATAAGTATTAACAAGCTAAGAGCCTCTAAATAACATAGTGTTGTGGATTCGAACAACTCAAAATTTTTCATTATACTTTGTCTTATAACGATGATAGAGGACTCACTTCTTACACAAAAGCTAGGATTTAGTGGGATGATTTGATATTGAAACACTTTCTTCTAATTCATAAGCTACTTTCAATTTCAGTGAAGCATCACATTTGTATAGCCTAGAGCTTTCCTAGCCAATGCCCTTCTTAAACCAATTACCAAACTTAGAATGAAGCAAACAGTCAACATTTGGACCAATTACCAAACGGACCATGGTCACTACACATCCACACAATGTGTCCTTCTCATGTATGTGCATCCTTCCTCCATATCTTTCCTGTAATCAATCATCAATATTATTGCATATAGAGAGTTGAAGCTCCACATGTATAAGGGTGTCTACCTAAGACACCCTTTTATACATGTAATCTTAGTCACACATCGATTTTTCTTTTAAATTGCTTCTTCATTTTTTTCTTTTATGCATTTGTTTAAATTCTAGACGATTATATTCCAGGTGATGTCCAACGTGTATGTCATGGAAAGCATCAACCATGCCTTCCATGCTTTCGTTGTGACAATAAACATGTATTCCCACCTATATGGATATTTGTTTGATTTTTCAATATTGGCATTTCAATAAGTATTAACAAGCTAAGAGCCTCTAAATAACATAGTGTTGTGGATTCGAACAACTCAAAAGTTTTCATTATACTTTGTCTTATAACGATGATAGAAGACTCACTTCTTACACAAAATCTAGGATTTAGTGGGATGGTTTGATATTGAAACATGTTCTTCTAATTCATAAACTACTTTCAATTTCAGTGAAGCATCACAATTGTATAGCCTAGAATTTTCCTAACCAATACCCTTCTTAGACCAATTATCAAACTTAAAATGAAACAAACAATGAACATTTGGACCAATTACCAAACTTAGAGTGAAGTAGACACTCAACATTTAAAGGCCCTCTTCTAGGCCTATTTTTTTTAACACTAGGAACATCTATTGACATCAAGGTATGAGAGATAATTTTGCTACTTTCTAAATTGTTGACGAATAAGCATAGTTACTATTGTATGATGGAGTTGTTGACTATTTGCAATCATTCAATTTTTGTGGTTTTGGTAACAATAAAGTTTTGTAATAGTAAATTGATGTGGATAGTGCATAAATGCCTTTGATGTAATATTTTGATATGTATTTTTCAAGTAGTTTTACTTATTTCTTCCCTAAATTTGATTTTGATTACACATATAAATAAAACACATGTAGTTTTACTTATTTCTTCCCTAAATTTGATTTTGATTACACATATAAATAAAACACATATTATATAGACACACATGACATAAACATTATTCATAGGATCTTATGTGAGTTTATAATTGTGGATGGCACATGATGGTTGATCTCTTGCACTCTAGCATTTGCAACCTACATCTAACCCACCTTTTCATCAATTAAATTTTTTCTCTGGTATGTACACAATTATGTGGGTGCATATGTGCAACCTTTTCATCAATTAAATTTTTTCTCTGGTATGTACACAATTATGTGGGTGCATATGTGCACAATAAAGTTGGATGCTCAATATTGATAATTCGAAATTGCTTCTATGACTATAAAAAAAATTGATGTTCTTTCTTGTATTTAAAATTGATGTTCTTTCATGTATTTAAAATTGATGTTCTCTATTGTATTTGATATTTCTTATAGTGCTATATTTAAAATGCAATTGATGTTCTCTCTTATATTTGATATTTCTTATAGTGCCATATTTAAAGCATATTGATAATTCGAAATTGCTTCTATGACTATAAAAAAATTGATGTTCTCTCTTGTATTTAAAATTGATGTTCTCTCTTTTTGTATTTGATATTTCTTATAGTGCTATATTTAAAATGCAATTGATGTTCTCTCTTGTATTTGATATTTCTTATAGTGCCATATTTAAAATGCTTTAGGTATTGCAAGTTTTTAAAAGAGAACTATATTGTTTTAAGAAGATGTTAAATTTACTCCTTTACGAAATATAGTATATTTGTAATTGATTGAAATATAGTATATTTGTAATTTATTTGATATTTCTTATAGTGCCATATTTAAAATGCTTTAGGTATTGCAAGTTTTTAAAAGAGAACTATATTGTTTTAAGAAGATGTTAAATTTAGTCCTTTACGAAATATAGTATATTTGTAATTGATTGAAATATAGTATATTTGTAATTTATTAATGCTATTATTTCTTTGTTGATGCCCAAGAACATTAATATATGTTCCTTCTTTCTTTTAAATATTATACATTTAATACTTTTGATTATTGCATAGTTTTTATAACGTTTTCTTGGTTAGATTATTGATTAGATCTAAGTAGATATATTTCAAATATCGACTAATACCTCCTCAAGCAATGTTTGAGCAACTTAACCACCATGACTCACTTTGGTGTTCCCTTTCCCTCACTTCAAGGTTATGCAAGTTACCTTATTTTTTTATATAAAATTTTGAACCACTAATAGTATGCTTTATTAAGAATTATATCTTAAGTCCCCTAATTTTTTAATCCATTTCATTCTTTTCATGGTCTCAACCCTTATTATTTTGATCAAATTTGTCAATTTTGACATTATGGTGCTCATTATGGTGCTCTCTCTAATTGAAATATAAGGGTACTTTTGCACACATTATAAACGAAGGGTTTGTACCTATATCCTAATTTTTCTAATGAAAATAATTTTTAAACTAGCCCAATTATCTTTCAAAATTCTCTTGAAAAGTTGGGATCATATAACCATATAAAACTATTGGTTAAGATAAACATTATTGAAGATAGAGAGGACACCAGCCCCCAGGGTGTAGAACAGTCAGTGATGCAATGTATTGTTAAGGCACTTTATTATGTGAAGTCACTGATTTGAAACCCTCGACTTACCTTGTATGTGACGTGAGGGGCCACATTGGCATGCATGGAGGTTATAGTGGTAGCATATAGATAACACAACCTCGTTTCACACGAGTATGTGCCTGACTAATTGTTGATTCCACCAACCAAAAAAATATAGAGAGAGAGGACACCATGTAAAGGGTTTCTTGTAGTGGTATGTTATATGTGTATAAGAGGTGTCGCTTCTAGTGTGGTGTGTGAATGGAACCTTGTACATTTTTATGCATATAATTTTATTGTATGATCATTATACACACTACAAAATAACTCCCACTATACCCCTTCCAATGGGCAAGTGGATCTGATGTGACATCACACTACATCTAAGGAGACGTGACATCCTCCATACAACTGTATCATACATCTTTGTGCCCCTGATTTTTTCACATAATGGTCATACACATCATGAAAGAAATGTTGTTTGAACACAAGTGAGCCTAATGTGAAAGTCCACCTCATGATATTTCTCCTCACACTCTTTTTTTTTTTTTAATTTTTTTTACTAAAGGTGGCAAAACCTATCATAACTAAGTTGCCAATAGTTAGTGAGGACAACCATCATTGGCTACTATTTGTGAACATGGGTTGACTTTTCACTATTATTCAAGGAAAACCACAACACCTGAAATGACCTGAGGGTGGTTCGTAAGGGGGCAGAGTTTCACACTTGCCAAATGCCTTTAGGTCTGGGGTTGTTAGCTTGTTTCTTTATGTATGAGGAAGACAAGCTCTTAGCCAATTAGAAGTCGTTTTAGGTCATATTATAAGACCAAAATGTGGTTTCAACCTAGATGGTATATGCCAAAAACCCAATATCCCTTGTGATCATCGTTAAAGCTACCTTTAACATGGTCATGTACTTTCTAGTAACATCTAACCTTAATCCCCCTAGATGGGGTGATAGGGAGGCGATCATGCGACTTGACATATGACTTGAGCCTTGAGCACTCATCCTCCGCTCGACCCTTGATAACACAGTATCATGCAAAGATTAATGTTAGAAGGTCGTGGAGATCTGGAGGCTCATTCCTTACTGGTGATGGTAACATACTCTATACTATGTTGGTTATGGAAGTCTTACTCGCCTGTTTTGGCAATTAAATCTCACAACAATGGAAGGATACAGTCTCAGGTTGTCACTGTAAACTTCATGGCCACAATAGGTCTCCTCTATGGGTCTTTTTTACGTGCTCATAGATCTTCCCTCTTGTTACTTTGTGCCTTCTTAGACCTCTGGTTTTGTCCCCAATCCCCTGTTGCTATGTGCCTCCTTTGATCTTTGGTTTAGCCCCCTTTGACTCTTGGTTCTCCGTTTTTTATTATCTTTTGGTTCTATGCTCGTCCATGGCTCAAGGTGGCTCCAGTCAAAGGCCTCGTTGTCATTGCGGTAGGCTCCCTACCTCGTGGGCACAACTTGATGTTGAGGATTATGCTACGATCTTCAGAGACACTATGCCCCAAGTAATCAGGGATGAAATTGACCTAGGGGAGGTTGAGATTCATCTGCAACATCATTTTGTTTAGGGTGAGGAAGTGAACACATATATAGATGTCCTTGGGTCCCAGACACTAATTCAACCAAAACAAGAGAAACCAAATACCACTAAACTATTGATCTATACTAGCAGATGAAATCCATGATTGGTAAAGTGTTGTGGGAGAGGAACTAAGCCTACAATGAAACTCTGCTTCAGTTGGATGATGTTTAGCTGCAAATCAAGTTGGTCAATCACAAAATCAATTTGTTGGCTAAGAAAACAATAGGCATGGACTTCTCGAACCTCCCTGTAGCACAACCTCATGTTCTTGTAGTTGTTGATAATAATCTCCATGTCTGACTTTTTGAATGTTATGTCTACTACTTTTTTAGTTTACTCACTATAGGGGCAGCATGATGCTAGCCCCTCCTTGGTCTAGATGTCAGGATATAAAACAATGATCGTCCACTTTACCTATTTCTATTACAATCTTTGGTTTAACTCTCTATATACCTTATGGTCTTATAGACCCTTTCGGACAATCTAGATAAAGAAATTGTTATTATATTATTAGTTTAGTTTCCCAGTACTAAACTAACACCTCAAAGTATGTAAAAAAAAGTTCTAATTATGTAAAAAAAAGTTCTAATTAATATGAAGTTTTTTTTTTTTTGACTAACTTACAAAAACAAATCTAACCTTAATCCTATACATAAAACTAAACACTATCCTCAATTATAGTTTAACCTCTTACACATGGAGATTCTCCTCACCATCTTACAACTATACTTAGTGGAAGCTTCGTTATTTTCCTTAAAATATAGATATTTGACCAAGTCCAAACGTTTTAGAGGGACGCTCATGTGCTCTATGCGTTGTGAGAGCGTATTTTGGAGTTGAAATATCACGCTAAGAATATTCGACCAAACCAGAATAAATATTCGACATTACAAATTCTACCATCATCTCCTATGATGGCGTGGGATTTGGATTTAGATAGTGAGTGAGGAGGGAGAGCCATGACGGAAGAGGTGGGAACGTATTCAGTGTGGGCAATGCCGCCGCCCGAGCGCAGAGAGGAATTTGTGAAGGTAATCAATGAGCTCAGAAGCGAATTCGGAGGACCCTCGTTTGAACCCCATGTGACCGTAGTAGGCGTCCAGAAGCTGACCAAAGCCCAGGCCTGTGCAAATCTGGAAGCCGCATGCAGGGCCGTGGCCCCCTACACCTGCGGCCTTAACCAGGTGGCTTGTGGCACTTGTGTTCTTGTCTATCCAACACCGGAGGTACGAGGTTCGAATCCCCCACCCCTCACTACTCGATCACATGTTCGAATCCCAACTTACTCTGCCTTCTGTTGTTGTGTTGTGTAGGTTATGCAGGCGAACGTGCTGGCCAAGCGTTGTTTCGGCATATCTGAAAACCCTGTTGAGTCTTACAAGCCGCATATGAGTCTTGTGTATGGGAACTTGTCTGATGACGAGAAGGAGAAGGCCAAGGTTCAGGCTCAGGCTAAATTCCATAACCTCATCAGCAATAAGGAATTCCAGGTCTCCAGCTTGTGCTTGTACTCAACGGATCCTGAAGATAAGTCCCTCACCTCATGGCAGAAGGTGGCAGAATGTAATCTTAAATCCTGCTCTGAGAAGTAGTAGTAATGTATGTATGTATATATCGGCTGAAATCTCTGCGCTTAAATAAATATTAGCCTGATCGGCTTATTGATGCTCTTAATAAATTTTAGTCTGATCAGCTTATTGACGCCCTTATAAATTTATGTCCGTAAACCCTATGTTATTTCAGCGAATGTCTGATAATTATATATGTATTTTGATGTTATTGTTCGGTTAGACAGCCAGATTAGTTGCCCTAACCTTTAAAATTTACAGAGAATAGTCTGATTACTCTGGGATTTGCACGATTGTTTTGACAGAATCAGATGCAAATAAGACATTTTTTGTATTTAGTTTAATGAACAGTGGGAATGCCCATCTGAGATAAGTGCAGGGGTAGAGTAAAGATCGATCATTTTCCATTTGAAAATTTTGATTGTCTATATATGTTTGTTACATATATGCTATTTTTTTTTATAGCCTGGGCATCTGGCATCTGGAGGCTTATTGATAAACTGTAGGAATGGAAGCCCCAGTACTGAAATGTAATTGGTGGCGAAAAAAAAAAACCCTCATATTGTAGAACCCAATATTGAAATGTAATTGGGTGACACCAAAAATAGTTTCAGAGGCCCATGCATGCCCCCTGCACTTGTAGCTTTTTTTGGTGACTTTACCGCACTCCTTAGGGTTGTGATATAGTGACTGTTACTCCTTTACTTGTAGTCTCTTTGTTCAGGTATTCCCGAACCTTTAAGAGGGTGAAGAGGACGCATGATCTAGATAGTTCAAAGTAAGAAGGAGAATTGGTTCCTTTAACCTGAGCACATGATCCCATCAATCTGTAAAATTGGATTGTAAATTGAAATAAGGAAAAACAGAATCCCCCAAGTCTTCAAGATTCTTAACTCAGGAAACGTGAAGGATGCCCCTCTTTTAAGTATTGTAAAGCAGTGAATTCTCATGATTCTGAATTCAAGAAACAGAAAGAAGGATGCCTTTACAAGTGTTGTAATACAGTCAAGCCTATATGTGGCTTCTTGCCTGATAAATCTATAATTAACTATTTAATTAAAAATGTTATTTAAGATAATAGAATATATAACATTTTATCTAGCCTTTTAACTTCGAATTATTTAGATTAAAGTGTTGAATATCAAGCTTTAAACAGAGTGAAATGACATATAATAGAATTATTTTTTCTTATAAAAGATAATTGTCATGCTTTCTTGAGAAGTATTAGGAAATAACAACGTTTGGACGAGATTGCTTCATAGATAAGCTTGGCTCAGCAATGCTGTATGCATTTTTAAGACATTTTGTTCATTTGGGAAGTTGTTTTTGAGGTTGTTAGTTAAGAGAGTTTTGGAAGAAATTGTGATAATTTTATTTTTGGAAAGTTGTGTTTGAAGTTGTTAGTTAAGAGAGTTGGGAAGAAATTGTGATAATTTATTTTTTTATTTTTTTTGAGCAATTAGTACAGGCATATTGAAATTCATTTTAATGACAATTCTTTTTCTGAAGAAAATAACTTTGTTATTTTTTGATGGAGTAGTTTATTTATTAGAATTTTTTTATATTTTTTTTAGGTAATTATCATCCGAATCCAGCCATCCAGTTGTTGGTGAAATTGCAATTTTTCATTTTTTTGAATTGCAGTTTGAATGTAGACAGCCATCCAGTTGTTGGTGAAATTGCAATTTTTCATTTTTTTGAATTGCAGTTTGAATGTAGAGATGGATTCAGAGCCCTGAAAAACTCTTAATCCTTTCAGAGTGTGCATTACAGTTGTTGGTGAAATTGCAATTTTTTATTTGTTTGAATTGTAGTTTGAATGCACAGATAAATTTAGAGCTCTGAAAAACTCTTAATCTTAATCTGTTCATAGTGTGCATTCTCAATAACTGATATCTACAATTTTATTCATTTTTTTCAAATTTCTGAATGTTTCTATACAAAACTGATCAGAAAACTCAGTTAAAAAAAAAGTTAAAAAATCTAATATTTAAACTAGGCCTTCTTTCATGTCCAATTGTAATCATTAGGTTTTCCCTAATGTGCTCATGCAAAACCATGTTGAGGTTAGTTGCTTTCAGTACCACAAGTAAAGAAATTTTACCGCTTTGAGTATGATTTGATGACCAATCATAATCATTAGATTTTCCCTTCACTGAGGGCATGCAAAACTAAGATCTGATTAAATGCATTTAGGTGCCACGAGTAGAGTAAAGAACTTGTCCCGCTGTGATTCACAAATAATAATAAGCTTTATCGTTGACAGCTTCCAGTCAAATGAGGAAAAGTCTAATCAAATTTGATAATGAGGAAAAGTCTATGGATAGAGTCACAATGGATCTCATTTTTGTGCTACACCCCCACCTTCCATCTTCTTTCTAGGGGATGGATTGGTTTCATATTTAAGGACAAGGACGACCTATAGAGGATTATGCCGATGCATTGGATTTGGGATAGGTAGGTGTTGTATGCAAAGCCTTGCACCCATTGTTTGACGTCATTATAGAGGTTTTCAGCAGCATTCCTATATGGATCAAATTACCTAATCTACCGCTATATTATTAGATATATGCTAGGTTTCGGGCAATTGGTGACACCTTGGGGTCTTTCATTGCGACTGATTCGTCATACAAGTCTTCACTAGGTCAGGTCATGGCACAAATCTTCGTGGAGCGTGATCCTTCAGAAGGACTATATGAGTCTATTAATTTAATGGTGGGTAATCAAACTTTTGTTCATCTATTAGACTATTTAAATTTTCCTTTTCGGTGTGTGCATTGCCACTCTGTTGGCCATGTTGTGGTTGACTATGACAAGGGTCCTATTAAAAAATTTGCAAAGGTGGATCAGGTGGAACCTTGTTGAATCGATCAAGTTGAGCAGATCAGGGTTTCGGCTAGAGACGTGGGCCTTGGTGGGGGACCCTCTCCCTCACCCAATTCTAGTCAAAATCAAGAAGGTGATATCTTGGGTTCTGCATCTGCTCTGAGGGTACCGAATCTTGTCGCACTATGGAGGCTCTATGAATGGCTAGCAAAGCCCCTGTGGGGTCTCTAGGTAAGTCTTTTTGTCATGCTTTTTGGGTTTCTCACTTCAAACAATTATCTAATCTTCACTCAGAGGGAAGTGGGGAACTTTCCTTACCTACTTCACAAGATGTGGGGAATGTTGGTCGAGTGGGAGTTTTTCCTGTGGATGGGCCGACAATTGATCTAGCGAATGATTGTTCCTCTGACCACACTGAGGGTTATCGAAACGAATATTCTTCTACTTCAGTGTCATTTTCCCAGGGCAGAGACCCTTACTTCATAAGACCTTGTTCTCGGGCCCAGGTGTCCACTTTCTCGGGGGATCTAGGCCTTGGTCCCTCAAAATAGTCTTGACCCTCGAAGGCAAGCCATAAGTCGGCCATTAAACATGCCTAGAAATGAGCTTCCCATGAGGTGTTTTTGGGTAGACTGAGGTTAGTCGAAAGGGGTACTTAGAGAAAGTCCATGCCCCACTAGATTTAACCCATGAAGATTCTATTAGTCAATATTCAAGGGCTTGAGGGTAGACCTAAGAAACTCTCCCTCCAACATCTCATCTCACAAAAATCACAAGATGTACTCCTTTTTCAGGAATCTATGGGAAAGGGGGATGTAATCATTGTTGAGCTCTTCAAACTTCTCCCTAGTTGGTATTTTATAGGACTTGATTCGGACGGGTTATCAGGTGGAATCATCATTGGATTATATTAAACTATGTCTCTAACAAAATACTACTATGTTCATTCAAGTTAAATTGCAGAGGCTATGTGCAAGGAATCCGATAGAAGCTTATGGTTATGTAATATCTACGACCCTTATGATCACCGGAAGATTTTTTGGTACCATATTTTGGATAATAAGGTTTGCTTATCTAAAAATACTATTTTAGGGGGCGACCTAAACTTCTCTTTGCGTTGACAGGAAATCTGGGGGGGGGTGTCGGCTTGGGAGGATTCTTTGTCCCAATTCTTCCGGCATAAGATGGAATTGGTGGAATTGTTGGATATTGAACCATCAGTTTTAATTCCGACTTGGACGAATAACAGAGTGGAGTCGGCAGGGTTTCCCAAATGTCATGACCATTTCTTGGTATAGCAACATCTGCTTTCAAATCTAGGCATTTTTAGATCTTGGGTTGGTAAAGGTAATTTTTTTGATCATTTCCCAGTTATTTTCGAATTTGATCCACCAAGAGGGCGGTCGAGGGATCCCTTTAAATTCAATTCGTCTTGGTTGGATGTCGAGGATTTAAAACCATTGGTGGAAGGAGCGTGGGTTGGTTATGAACCGAACCTAAGCATGATTTCCTCACAACAATTCGTGACCTTGCACAAAAATCTAAAAAAGGTGGTGGTTGAGTGAATTTGAACCGTAGGAAAGCAAGGGATGCCACTCTTGTGGGCATCGAACATGAGTTGGTTATGATATATGAGGAGGCCACTCAGGGGTCAGAGGCAGGGGTTGACATGGACCTTGTTGAGGAAAAGATTTGAATTTATCTTACTCAAGCATTTTTGAATCTTGCTTGGCTAAGGCAAGATAGTCGAGAATATTACCCTATGTTTATAGCCTCAAAATTTGTTTTCCAACCCACAAGTATTAGTTACAAGGGCTTAGGATGATTTTTTTAAATAAAAGATTACTGCAAAATTCAACATTTTTATATAATTTTCTGAATATAACAAATTGAAAAAGTAAATGTGGAGGCAAAAGCAAAAATACCAAGTCACATATTAACACAAATGAGACAAAATAGAAATCACTTATTTCATTCCAAGAAATCAAAATAATCGTTCTCTTTACAAAAATACCTGAGGGAGTTTGGACCAAAGTCAAACTTAGATATCCCCGATGAAAACCATACAAAAGGAATCTGACAGGAAGTAAAAAATGAACTTTAAAATCTGAATTAGCTTACTACAGAGTATTGCCCACTTGACTCTGAACAATATATTTTATCAGTCATGAAATCCAATTCATAAACAGACAAGTCTACACAGACTATCAAAGATAGATCAACACCTTTGAAACAAGCATATGAATGATATGGTTCATCCTTGAACTTTGTTGTCTACAATGGGACTCTACTGCCATAAAAGAGAATTAGGCTTTTAATGAATTGAAGAATGAATTAAACTGAACTATCTCAATAAAACTCAAGAGAAAACCTTAGTATGATTTCTCCTTCTATTCCCCCTTGTTCTTCCTTCTCATTTGGCTTTTATGCATTCCAAATTAGTTGAAGTAGTTCAACTACCTCATTTAGTTAAGTTAACTAAAACTCATTTAACTTTTAGTTTAGTGGAATAATTAATATAATAATAATAAGGGTCTTTTGATAAATCATAACTAGTAGGTGGGACCCCTTGCGACTCCCTTTAATTTCTTAACAGAAATAAACATAACTAGTCAATCAATCAAACACATTCTTCCTTGTGGCTCCCATTATCATTCTCATAATTTGAAAATTAAATATCAATAATATTTCAAAATATATCCAAACATATAATATCCAAAATATCCAAAAAATAGTTTGTTGTCCAAAACCTTCAGTAGTCAACTGTCATCAATAAAACAATAATAAAACATAATCAAAAATTGTATTTGTCACTTTGAGAGGAAAATTTTCCTTTGTTGTTGTTATCCCCTTTTGACTTCGTTGAATTGGCCTTAGGTTGTGTAGAACCTTGAGGCTTGATCTCAATGATGACATGGGAACAATCATCTCTCAAGTGCATATGGGATGATACGGATTTGGCTGAATCACTTGAGGGAAAGGAGGAGGGAGCAACAACTTTTCCTTTGTCATGCATGTGGTGGGCTTCGATTTTGAGTCTTTTTCTTGCGTGAGAGGACTCTACAGGTGAGTGTGCAGGGGAAATTTGGACATTTGGGTTAACAGGTGGAGGAGGAGCAGGTAGAGACAAATTTGGCCAGCCACGATGTTGGGAGACTGTTGGGTGAACAACCTCTCGACATCTGTCATTCTCGGGAACTTTAGGTTGCAAAGAAACATGAGGGGGCACAGGGATACCAGGTACATGTTGGGGTTCGAAGGGAGGCCTCTCTGGTCTAGGTTGGACTACCCCTTGTCCAATCCAATTGAAAAATCCAACTTGAAACAGATGGTTTAACTCTTGAGTATCTGCATCGAAATGTATTGAGAATCTGGGCCTTCTAGGCCCTGTGTTCCAATTTCCTCTGCCCCTATTATTTCGGCCATGAATTCCTCTGTTGAAGAAGCTCATCATGTATGCAACAATTATTATCAACTAGCCTCTTAAACAGACCATACATGACATTATCTTAATATGAAGCAAAGTTTGGCTCAACAATCACATCAGACCCATGCAATCCAATCCATAAAAATCATTTAATAATTGTAAATGAGCAGGGGGTGAATTAGGGTTCAAGGAAAAAGTGAGAAAATGAAGGGAATAAGAACACAATTACTACTCAACAATTCATTAAACAATTGACTGTGCAACAAAAATAAAAAAAAATAGCAGTTATCATCTACCTCTGTGTTATTTTTTAATTGTTGCCATACAGAGTTTTAATTTAATTTTAGTGAACAGGGCATGAAAAAATGAATTTGAGATCGTGAGGGGATTTGTAATGAGAGAAAAGTGAGAAAATGTCAGGGAATTAGATGTATATTGTTCATAAAATAAATTAACTCAATCAATTATCATAACTATGTTCAAATTTAAATCCAAAAATCATCCACCTTAAGACCAAAACATTCATTGTTTCTCAATTTCATCAAGTTGCTTGTTGTCTCAATAATAATTAAATTTCCCAAAATTCCTTTATCTATAACAGTCCGTGCATTTATAACTTATGAAAATATTTCCCATTCAATAGTACTGTATATACTAACGTTGATCTCTTCTTTTAAAAATAATCAAAACATGCACAACAATTTTTTTTATATTATGCCCAACATTTATCCCTCATAATCAATAATGCATCATGATAACTCATATCAATTCAATACTGACACAGGTTGACATTTACATTCGGGTCCAACCAAGACTGGATCTTTGGGACGCTTTTAGCGAAAATACAGTAAGAAACGGGCCATCAACCACAACTCGGGGTTTAAACAAAAGAACACACCAACTGTCGACAGTTGCTCTACAACTGGATAAGGATTACCACAACAACCGAGAGGGAAACGAGTTGACAGAAACTAATAAATAGAACGGTGAATAAAAACCCTTCAACCATCAAACTCAGAGCTCCATTACACCACTGTCACCATTATTCCACATAGATCAATCAATAAAAACCACGCTGACCGAGAAAACAAGTAATGCACAACCTTTATACCCATTTCTCTTCTTACAATTATCAACATTTTACAGTCATCACAGAGAGTTGTAACACCATATATACGCACAGTCGGAAAACTCAAGAAAACACCACTTGGTTCATAAAACAGAGAGTCCATCATGGATGGAAAGTTTAGAGTCATACCTGTGAGCAAATCGTTTCAATGGTGAACCGATCGAATTTTCCCTTCCAAAACCCAAAAACGTGGTGGATCCATAACCAACATTGCAACAATGCAACAATGCTAGGGTGACGAGTGATAGGGAGGTTTGGAGTGACGTGCAATAAATGCGCGTCGCTTCCTCACCTGGCCCCCTTGAATTTCAAGTACGAGACAACCCAATAAACATAACATCCACCATTAAATCAAACCATATAACCAATGCATAATCAATGCCAATCCATCCTAAGATCTGAGACCATATCTATTGCATAGTGTACCACTCAAGATATCTCGTATATACGTTAACCCTTGCCACACAATAATCACATATCAACCTTGCTAAATGTTCCTCCATTCGACTTCAATAAAATTTGCATAGTCCTTTAACCAAACCATAGTATAATAGTTAGGAATAACACTTGTACCCATTAATTATTTCATTCGAAGTTTGCATGTAGTCTTTTATCATAGCTCTAGGATTAATACATAGTTCCTTTCCTTTTGCTATAATTCTAGAAAATTTTCATAGTTTTTTTTTTCTTTGTTCGATCAAGCTCCCATTTAATTATCCCTTGCATATATGTGGCAAAGTAATCAACATTTGAATTAGTAACAAGCTTATCACATAGCACATGTAAACAACATGATCTTTATACCCATGGAAATTGTTATGTGTCGCAAGTGATTACCAACAGCATTCAACAATAATGCATTATCAACTCATTATCGCACCAAATGAAACCAAGACTGCATGATAAAAAATGTAGGACTGTGTAGGAAACATCATAACAACAGCAAAATTTGTCTATCCTTGCGCCTCTAGTATCCAAGGGGGTCCCACCTACTAGTATTATATTATTATCATAATTAAATATAAGTGTTTTTAGCAATACTTTGCGGGCGAAATATTTCGTTACGATTTTAATTGTCAACAGACCTATTTAGAAAACTGAAGGTAGATTGATACATTTTTTTTCTTGAGCACGAAAATGATTGGCGTCTTAAGAGTCGGGCATTATGGCTCGACGCCGGAGATTTAAAAACTAGATGCTTCCATATATATGCTAGCCACAAAAGAAGTAACAACACCATCTGAGGACTGAGGGATGAAGGGGGTCACTTGGTTCAAAGTTTTCATGATCTGGATTCTCTTGGGGTCATGTAACACCTCGAGTTTTGAGCCCCATATTAAATAATGTATTTTTTTAATTGATGAGAGGACAGAGTGCCCAAACAATTAAAAGATGCCAATGTGCCTAAGAAATGTAATGTTTTGATCATTATTATTAATAAATACAACATTGGCTGCTAGACGAAAAAGTACAAGAGTTATAGGGTGCTATGATTCCACAAGAGAGGGGGTTTGAGGGGCTAAGTATTTATTTTATATTTTTAATTACCCATTTTTTTTAATGGAGAATATCAGTTACGTGAGCTTCTTGGGGGAAGGCCATGAGGTTCTTGATTCCCAAGATTTACAAAAACCCATCTTTGGTCTGGGGTGGGGGTTCTCTTCTTCTGTTGTTGGTCACTTCTTCTTTCAGGAATTCACCCATTCACTCAATTTCTCGTTGTTCACACCTTTCGTTTGGATTTCACTCCATCCATTCTTTCATCCCACTCGTTTTTTCTCATTTATGTCTTGGCTTGGGAAAGGAAAACGAACCGTTGGAGAGGATCCATGGTTGTTGGTTGTAGAGATTGTTCCTGTATTATATCCATGAATAAAGACCTGCATTTAAGATATGTTTTGGGTCTATGCTCAGTTTTCTCATAGCTCTGATTCCTGAGAGTCCCAGCATGGAGATTCTGGACCAACTGCACTAGAGCCCTAGAAGGATATGGACAACCTAAGGGACTGCATGGCAAAGAAGGGGGTCTATTCTCTTGGGTTGTGCAAGTTGGGTAGAAGAGAGTTGGTGTACTTTGGATTGATGTGGGTGTTGAGAAGCATGTGAGAGCTTCAGAGATGACTAGTTTGGGAAGCCGAGTGACACTCTGGAACCGTCTTTGTGGATTCATAGCCTTGGCTTGGGGTGACATTGTCGTTGAGACTTGGAAAAATAATGTCCACGGTTGGGTGGAACGTCCTTGGTCTACATCCGGTTGGTGAATCATTTTATAAAATATAAGTGCTATATGTTATGGTTCTATTTACTTGTGTATATATTATGTTGTGTATTTGTTTACGTATGAATATCGTATCCATAGTATGCATGCTTGTTCGTTACTGTTGTCCATGTCATATGGTTCATTTCTTTTATGCATCTTTATTAATTAGAAATGTATCAGTAAGAGAAAGAAGTATGAGAGCGATCTTGGAGTAGCGTGGCCAGCCTCCGGTGGCTGGGTACGTTATAGAAAGTGGCGTAGCTCGGCCTGGGGGTGGTTGGGTACGTTACAGATTGGTATCAGAGCTATTGGTTGAAACACCAGGCTGGTATGGGTTGAATCTGTTGGTTAGAGTCCCATTGTTGAGATCGATTATGACCTTGAAATCATGAAGCTCAAGAGAAATAGCATTACAGAGATCGCATGGTAGCCGGAACATCACAGACCCTTTGTAAGGGATCGAAGGATTGTGACCGTTCCTTTTGAATTTGGGAACGATCACCACTATGGGATCAAGGGAGTTCTGGATCGTCGGATCTAAAGGCGGGTGAACAATGGTCATCTGATAGAGGCAAAATGAAGAAGTTGGGAAGATTAAGTCCTAGCCATCAGATCTAACTGAGCGGTCGTTAGCCATCGATCGAAGCCAAGCATGAAAGGTAAGACTTCGGAACTTTGTCGCTTCGACGATCTTGGTAGGAAGGAAAAGCCTGAACTGTCAAAGTTCGGCGTCGTGAAGTCACGTCAGTCGTCCAATCGAATGGAAGGCACAGGGAGATACCTGTCGTTGATCATGGTCAACCAACATTGACCACTTCTGTAGTTTCCACTCCTGGATTTTTAAAATTTGTTGAATTGTTACAACCCGGAGCCCAGAACGTCGAAGTCTCGGAGTCCCCATCGACCGTTAGTTTGAGGGGAGGACTTTGGGAGTGTTGTGGGTCGTCATATCTATTAAGGGTGGAAGGATAACAAAGCTTCGTAACCTCACCACTTTAGCGTTCGATAGTCCGGGAGTGTGGGGGTAGTCTGGAGTGAGAAGCCCCGAATCCCGAAGCTCGGAGGAATCACACTTGTTGGTTGTGGGAGGGATTGATCCATAGATTTCATTTCGGTGTTCGGCTATCCGGAAGGTAGCGTGTGTTGGACTCGGGAAGCTCCCGAAGCCCGAAGTCCCGGAGTCTTGGATTTGATCTCAGTCGGAGATAAAGGAGCAAGGTGGGGAACGTCTGTTGATTGATGATGTGTTATAGGCCACGTGGTAGGGGTGTCGTATGGGGACACGTGTCACCCAGATTCAACACCTTTTGGGCCCCGATTTGTCTATTTTTTAGTGACACGTGGCACATGTGCCATGAGTCCACGTCGCCCTAGGTGACATCAGCGTGTTGTGCCATCTCTGAAAGTATGCGACTACAGGGGTTTCCAGGTTTCTATCTATGAAAAGTGTCGAAGCCCGAAGTCACGAAGGCACGCAACCTACCGATCTAGGATTCCTTCGGGACCTTTCTCGACCGTTGGATTAAACTGTGTATGAATAGTGTAAGTGGAAGACTCGGGAATGGAAATATCTCGGAGTGTCGAATTTTTGAATTGGTTGAAAGTCGTCTGTCTCAACGTTTGATTAAGTCATGATCGTCGATCTCGTTGAAGCCTCCAGATGGGGGCAGGACCATCCATTCGATGGGAGATAAAATATCGACCATCAGTTTGTACCAGGGGAGTTATTAATAGGGTTCGGTGAATCATAACTCCGGGGGAAAACATAAATTGACAAGGGAAAATAGTTGAAGGCCAGAGTCTAGAGGACTTGGTCCCAACGTCGGTCTCATGATAAGGTAAAAAGGCCTGGGGGGGTGTAACCTAGGTTGCGGTTATGTGGTTCGTGTAAGCTCTTGTGTAGAGGAATACAGAGGAAGGCGCTAAAGAATGAATAATCCACGGGCTAGGTTACCCCCCAGGCCTTTTTACCTTATCATGAGACCGACGTTGGGACCAAGTCCTCCAGACTCCGGCCTTCGGTTGTTCTCCCTTGTCAATTTATGTTTTCCCACGTAGTTACAATTTGTTGAACCCTGTCAATAACTCCCCTGGTACAAACGAAAGGTTGAGATTTAATCCACTAAAGGATAACATGGAAGTGTTATATGAGGGAGAATGATATAATTTTATTCATGAATTGAGAAGAAAAAGGATAATAGCATTATTTGAAAATTAATTTTGTTTATAATAACCCTAACAAAATGGTTACTTGCACATTTTGTAGAATTAGGAGATGTAAAAATATCAGTTCAGTATAAGAATGCAGATTTGAGAAATGGAAGAAGGCGAGGAAGCCTCCATCCATGATAAAGAGGCTAAAGGTCAGAATATCATTGTTGGTAATGCTGAGACAGAATCCAACGGACATGTTGGCACATGGGAAGACCCAAGGTTCAACACTTCAACAACGCACCAACAAAACCCTAACTATTGGCCCTTTCGGTAACACCTGCGAAGCAGATGAAGTCTCACCCGAGGTAGAGGCAAGGGTGGTTGCAGGACTCCAGTGTCTTCAATCTTAGCTGGGACACAACTTTGTGATTGTAACACCTTAACAAAGCACTTAGCAGTTATCTTAATAAAAAATAAAAAAATTAATACTCTGCAAAAAAATTAAAAAGGGCATATTTGAGCTTTATACCTTCGGATCTCGTTGAAATGGTCGTATCTTGGGCAAACGAAAACCTTTACGAATGAAAATAAAAGCATTCCTGAATGAAATGAGCGCTTTGGACACAATAGAACAGTCCTATCAACCTAGAAATGTATGGAAATGGTATAAAATGGAGATGGGACAACTCGGCCTCATGGTCTCAATCTACAACAGGAGTGGGTCTTCAAACAAGCTCTAATACCATGTTCGACAACATAGATATTCCAACAGAGGATGAACACCTTCAATAACCACTCACACAACCAGATCAAGGATAAACACTCTGATGTTTTGACGTGGTAAAACCCCTAGAGAGAAACATCCACGACCCCAGCCAACGCGGCCACTTGGAGTAGTTTATTAATGCAAAAGAAAAAAATTACAGAGAGATTTTACAAAAGAGTTTCTCACAATCGATCATCGAAAAATGACCCTCCGTTTTCTTTAAATAGAGATCATGGACCAATCAGGTGTTCAGCCACAGTACAATGGTCGTTAAGATCGAGGAGAATATGAACCGTCGGATCACTCTATGTTGGGAACATATCGTGACCATCTGATTTCCTAACTACAAATGCATACTAATGCATACTTAAGAAACACACTTTTACCTAACGACACATTAGACCAAGTAGATCTTAACTAACTCATAAGTGTCTAAATATCCTAACATTCCACTCAAGATATTTTCTTTTTGGAAGAGAGACTTAATCGTTTAAGATATGATCTAACTTATCCTAGATTTGCAAAAAATAAAACTAATCTATTGATCCTATCTCAATTGAGAGAAAATGATAATTACACATGTAGATAAGAATTATTAATTCTCTAGATTCAAAATATATTTTTTATCCCAAATAATGTTTAAGCACGGTAACTATTGCCACTAGAAATAGATAACTAGCAAAGGAATGAGAAACATCAACCTCATAGACTAACTTCAAAATCATGATTGTTCACCTACAACATGCAAAAAATGATTTGAACATTTATATAGATGGCTCTCATGATGACTAACAACTTAATAATAAAACAAGAATATCAAATAAAAGAAGAGGATGATAATTGATAAGCTCATAGAAGAAATTCTTAAAGAAGATCAACTGTAAGCACACATGCACAAATTATCATTAATCATAAAAATAATATTAATGAAAACAAATGTATCTCCTATTTGATATACAATTGGTTGACAAGTTCACGAAATTATGGCAAGAATTCACATGAAACTTAGAGAAAGGAAATTTGCAAAAATTAACAAAAATGCAACTGCCACAAATTCACATTACTCATAAATGAACTCATCAAAAGACAGGGTCTTCAAAATTTAATTCAAACTTGATAAAAATATAAGTTCGAGTCTCCAATTTCTAACCCTTTCTCCATATGTCAAATTACAATAAATAGCATTCAAGATCCTAAAACTAAGGACATATTCCTCTTTTTTCTTCAAATGACTTATACATGTGTCTGATCCAGATTTATGAGCGAAACGAAATGAATAACAGATTGAATACAATAACACAGAGATATGGAGAAAAGAAACAGATATACAGTGAACAATAACTTCTATTGAATAAATAAAATAGGTTGAAACTGTAAAACTGCAGAACTGAAAAACAACATGCTTGAATGGTGGTAGCTATCTATGAGAAGAGATGTAGTTGCTATGTGCATTCGTCTGAGCATAATGATTATAATGAAGATCCAGAGGCCTTTTTAACATTACTCATGAATTCCAAAAACCTAACCCTAGGAGATGAAACACCAAAAGTTATGTGGGCCCCGATGGGTAAGTTGGTACCTCAACTTCCTGGGGTCGTAACTTTTGCATACGATCTTTGTTTTAGGCGTGTGATAACCTGTTGGAAAGTTCTTTTAGATAAATACAAATTATGTCATCAAACTCTAACTTTGTTTATAGTTCGACTGTGGCAAGCCAAAAAAAACATTGTTTAGGGCCCCAAAACGACCTTGGAAGTACAAAAAGATGTACTAACGTGAAAACTTCCAAAATAAACCAGTTGGAATAGGTGGGTGGCCACCAATATCCACCTGGATGTTGTGTAGGGATTCAAGATAGCCCTGAACGTGCAGAACCCACAATTACAAAGAAATGTCATCATTACAGATAAACGTGTTGAACTAAAAACTGTCAAGAGAAACCAATTGGAATAGGTGGGTGGCCACCAATATCCACCTAGATCGGTGTCAATTTAATTTATTCATTGATATCAAAGAGAAATATCTTCCTCACTAGTTGTATTTTCCCTGTTTGTTTCTCTCTTGTTCTTGAATGCTTGATTTCCAATGAGTAAAATTTCCTACCATCAGTGAAATTAAAGGTGTATGAGGAATATCCTCATTCAACTTACATCAATAGATATTCTTAAAAAAAAAATCATGTTCTAATTAAAATTTTGACAAAAAAGTATCAATGAACCTTAGGCATTATGTTGGTCTAGTGAAGAACTTCTTGACAACTTCCATATTCCAGAAATTAAGTTGTGTGATCCCATATGTTCATGAGCTTCTTTGTTGGTTCACATCTGCAAGAAAATTTGATAGGGGTATTGATTGAACAAGAAACCAAACATGAGGCATCTCATGAATTTCAATTATATGTAGAGTTAGATCCCAAAGATCTGAACAACTTTTGTTGGTTTCTTTAACCAAATCATGTGAAAAATTACAATTAGTATACCAAGAATCCAGTGAAGCATGTACTTTGATTTTTTCTTCCTCAATCATCATAGAGTAATCTTTAGGTATATTGATACCCTTTGTTTCCCATGCTTTTAGTTTATCAAAGGATTTCTAAGCAACTTTATGTTTCTCATACTATGTTTGAGACTTTGTAGTGAATTGTAACAGTTGGTCATGTTGTCCCTTGATTTCATTTAGTTAAATATAGAATAGCTCATGGAGAGAAGCTAATATGTCCCTCATCTCCATTGCTTTTGTCTTCATTGACTCTACATTCTTTTGTTTGATTTTCAATTCATTGATTTGGCTACCAGAACATTAACTTGATCTTCATGATTCTTTTTCATCTCTTCTCTCTTTGGAGAACAACTAATTGCCTAACATGTTTTGACTTGATATCATCTGTTTCATTCTTGATTTGTTCAATGGTATCAATAGATACCTTGTTCTGTTTTGTGAGATAGTCAATCTAAGCCTAGTATTCTTTTGACAAGGTAGTCTCTCGGGAACTCAATTGTTCCTGCAATTCCAACACTTGTTTCTTTTATTTCCTTAATTGAGAAATAACCTTGCTCGGTGACCATTTATTTGCATCAACAAATTCCCCTAAGGCATCAACAACTTCTTCTACAAACTCCTCTTCATTTAGATGTGCAACATTCCAAAGTTTCACTATTTCCTGTGTGATATCCTCATGGCGTGTTTTCTTCTTGTGCTAACCAAATTCCTTCCATTTGTTCTACTTCTTTCAGAGCATGTTTAGCATTCAACAAAGAGTAAATACCCAATGGAATTGGTAAAGATGGTCGTTGTTTTTTATGACTTTTTGACAGAGAGGTAGTAATGCCAAAACTAATAGTTATATGTGCAAATTCTCTAAGCACCAATCTATCTAGAACACACCTCAGACAAATATGTGGTACTCCTTTGCATTCATAAATCCTCATGTATGAAAATTCTTCATCAACAAACCAATCACCAATTTCTTTAATAGTATTGATAGCTTATTGGGTGAACTTGGTGGCTGGTTTATTTTTCAAAATCATGTGCAGAGGGACCATAAAGTGATTGCAGATTTCATAAAATAAATTCCTATAGTTTACTACCCACAATTTAGAACAATATATGTGAATAGCTTCTTCAGAAGGGRACCAATTCCAAGCCAATAAACGAAATGGGGTGATTGCATGTTACACATGTAATTTCCACACCTAGGTACCTCGCCCTAAGTGTCGTAAGTGTCATATAAGTGTCTCATACATCTTGACACCATCGAATAACCTATGTCACAATCCCTAGTCAATGTGGAGGAGGGATATATTACATGAAGTCCAAAATACCAAGTGCACATGAATTATTATTAATATTCATGAAAAATAAATTAATTAAGTGTGAGAATCCACTTCACATTTGGTTTTCTATTTTTTAGGGAAGGTGGAGGATCTCATGGATGGTTGAAATATTTCCTCCTTAAAATCCTTCAGAGATATTTCCTCCCTAAAATCCTTAAGAGATATTTTTTCCCTAAATATCTTTCAGATCCCTTTTTTGTGGATCTGATGAGTGATCCTCTCCATGGTGGTTAAGCCTCCAAATCCTATATAATGAGGGCTTTCCATGGAGAAGTGGGGAATAGAGGAGTTTAGAGATACAAAACTTATGATCTCATGAGGAAGGGTGAAGATTTGAGTTATCAAACCTATGGTCTTGGGAGAAAGCTTTAGGATATCAAACCTATGATTTTGAGAGCTTTGTGCAAGGGTTGGACAAGGAGGACCTGGGGAAGTTGTTGCAACTGCATCTACAGTCTGTAAGTATTTCTTTAAGAGTTATCATTAATACATTGCTTGGCCTCTTTCCTTCTAACCTATGTCTCTTTACATATGTTTGGCACATATATGAATTTTATTGGACTAATCTTATAAAATAGAGTAGGATTTCTTTGTCTCGTTGTCCATTGCATTACAGGTGTCAAACAATGCTAAGGAGCTCGGAGATCGAGCTCAAGTTGGAGCAGCAAGGACAAAGATCAGAATAAGGTGCATCACACTTTTTTCCTTCTCCTTATTTTTCTGATTACTTAGTTAGATTCAAAGGAATGTTAGTGTTCAATGTTAGCATGTTTTTTATCTTTGTATAGGGGTTTAGAATCCAAGAGGATATTCACATCTCTGCAGGGGAATTTTCCTACAACAAAAATTGGCGACTCCACTGGGGATCAACATAGATTTTTATTTCCTTGGATTGTCCCTACCCTTTTCCCACCTTTTAAATAAGTTTTACTACTTGTTTATGATCCATTATCTTTCTCCCATCTTCATTAGCATTTTCACCAAGTTCCATGAATTCTGGGTGAGTTTTTCTGCATTTTTTTGCTCTGTTTTGAGTTTTTGGGAAGATCAGCGCTCCCCTATAGGCCGTATCAGAGCGTTGATCTATAATCAGCGCTCCCCTGTATTTCTTTACATAGCATTGCAATGCTTTGTGCCCTTGAGTTAGGGAGCGTTGATCTCATTTTTTGAGGTTTTCTGCCTTTTTCTCATCAGATTTTTGTCGTCTGTTTTGTAGAGGTCATTTCCAAGGTTTGCACTTTGATTTGTGAAGTTGTTTGGGTTGATATTTGATACTTATGACTTCCTATTGTCTTTATTTGGGCTTGAAACTTTTTCAAAAATGTGAAATTGCCCTTTTTAGCTGCTTGTTTTGTCAGGACAATTTGAGTATGTTCTCTTTCTCCATGTCTTTTCTTGGATTCTTCTCTACATTTTCTTGTACTCCTTGAATGTTTTTCATTTGTTGAATCCTTGATTGAGTTCTTGTTACAACAAGTTTCTACTTGTTTTCTTTTAGACCTCACCACTTTGAGTGCACTTTGTTTGATTATTTTTGCTTCATAGTTCTTGGTCTCCAACTTAGATCTCTTTCATCTGAAAGTACAGAAGTATAAAGTTTGCATATCTCTTTGCATAGTTAATCAAACGAAGAAAGTTTACATTCATTAGGAAGTTTGCTTTGGTTTATGATTGGAAAAAGAGCTAGTTTTGCATATGCATTTCAGTTTTTGGAAACGTTTGTTTGATAGTGTGGCATCGCATTGATCTCATAATTGAAAGTTGCATTGTTTTGAGTGTTTGCTTGTGATTAAGAAGAATACAACTCTTCTCCTTCCCGTACATAGAATTCATTAAAATAAAGAACTACATATCATTCTTTTGCATTCTATTGGAGTCGAGTCTCTTAAAATCATCAGTTTCATCTTCGTGAACCCTTTGAGTTAAAAGCCATTAAAATCAACCATGCGCTAATAAAATCAATTCGAATATTTTGTTTTTAGCCCACCAACAATAGCTTAGGATTAGAGTCTTTGGACTAGGTGAAGTGAGTAAATTGTCCAAGACTACTAAAGAGACTGTAGAACACAAAAGAGCGTTCAAATCCAAATTTTGTATAAGCATAGTCGGGAACCCCCTCTCACACAAGGGATAAACATGAGGTCACGTGTGGAAGAGAAGCGGATATTACCCCTCCAAATCTTAACCAATCGTAGCGCAAATATCGTATATTGGGGGCTATTCTTGAGAAACCACTGGTTTCATTTGGTCTCGGTGCTTCGTGAACTCAGAATCTGTTTGGGGTCCTTTGGAGTCCTACCGGTCCACTTGTCTTCAGTTCTCTTGAAGTGCTTCGAACTTTGATATCCTTCCCATACGTTCAGTCTCGGATGTCGACTATACCCCCCGAAGGCTGACTGCGAGTTGGTAACATTAGTGGCCTTTCCTAGGTATCTACAGAGGTGACTGTGGGGGGATTCCCATAGCACCTGGGGCAGACGTCGTATCACACTCTCAGTACCCTTGGAGGGTGATCCCGCGAAAGCGAGGGTTGCTTGCACCAAGAAGGGATGTTACATGGAGGTCGGGGTAACTACTTCTCACTTCTTTGCTGGTGGCTTGATATCCTATCTTCGGAAGATCCTTAAAATCTGTTGTCGCTTGGTTGATTGCTTTTAGTTTTCATTAGAGTGTGTTTCTTTGTTTTTCATAGTTGTCTTTAGCATTAGAATTTTCACAGTTTACAAGGTATGGAACCTAACACTTAGGAACCACAACATAATCTTTCTTACAAAGCAGTGATCATAGATCACATTTATGAAACTAGGAGCATCGCTCCTGGAAGTGGCCATCACATTGAAGAACCGATCCCAACCTTCGTATAAATCTTGGCATATTTTGTGAATCCTTCGTTTATTGATCCACTTGGCCAACCAATCTTTTATACACCATCCACGAGATACATTGATTCGTATTATTCTTATCTCTTACCGCTCGGTTCAACCATTACATCATCCTTTGGCATGAACCCACCAATTTTTGGTTTTCCTTAAGGACTTGGGAATTCATATTTTTTCACAACTCCCGTAGTTGATGTTGTTGGTGCTTATTCTTTACCAGAAACATCGGTGACCCAGGTGACCCTGACTCAACCACTTACGCATTCAGCTTCTCTTGCACTCGAGTCAGTTAATATTCCTGCTTCATTTTTTCCACACATGCACACACCAAGTGCTTTACTTGGTCGTCCCATAGGTCAAATGGCCAGTAGTCAAGTCATTCATAGAACCACGGTTACACAAGCTACTCAACCTCCATCTCACACATCACATGTTAATAATCCCTACATTGGAGGTCAATCTTCAATGGGAGGCCAACCTTCAGCTGCAGGGAAATTTTTTACTGGGGGGAAACCTACATGGTTGCAACATCAATTGGCATGGGGTAAAACCACGTCTACAAGTCCTTCTATCCCTACTACCATTGGTTTGTATCTTGGACATCCATATCCAGGAGTTGTCCTTTGTGGACTCAACCCAATCCGACGGGCATTCCTCTGCAATGAACTATGTTCTATCAATTCGTAAACTCCATGATTCAAATGAAACAATCCCTTCCACCACCATACATAGGAGGACCAACAGGTCAATTGCAGTATGTAGGAGGTCCACCTGTTCAATCACAGTACATGGGTGGAAAGATAGGACAACCACCTTACATAGGTGGACAACCTGGACAACCACTTTATATGGGAGGACCATCTAGTTTTGTCACTTTGCCACAACCTGGATACGGTCCCACTGGTGTTCCTACGCAATATAGTTATCACTGGTATCAATAACCTAACTGACAGATACCATTCTTGGCTACGTTAGATATGCCATCTCTGCCGCGTTTAACAAACAATCCCATCCTTCATTCTTCGTTTTGGCCCACCATCCCTGCCAAATTACCATCCGACATTCCAAAATTTGACGAAAAACATGGGGAAGTCCCTAAAAATAATGTTATGACTTTCCCTTTATGGTGTTCTTCCAACTCTTTGATAGACGATTCCATTCGTCTTAGACTTTTTCAGAGAACACTTACACATGCGGCAGCAAAATGGTACATTGAACTGTCACGTAACTCTTTTGTTGACTTTAACTCTCTTGCCATGGCTTTCCTGACACATTTTCAGTTGCCTATATGGTACGAGACCAGTACAGAACTTTTGACCTCTCTCCGACAATCCTCTTCCACCCACATCTCTGATCATATTCATGAGTGGAGATGATGGATATGGTTGATTAAAGCTCCAATTCTAGACCAACTCCTCACGGATTGGTTTACAAAGTCTCTCTTGCCTCCCATAGCCCGTGATGTTGCTATGGGAAATATAGTTACCGAGGAGCAAGATTTCAGTCATGCGCAGTATTTGGATTTGTTTTACTCCCAGTCTGGCACACTTTACGATATGATCCATAATGCTCCTCGTCCGTCGAACGATCCATCAAGACCTGCTCTGAAATCTAATTTTGTTCCAAACACCACAACTTCTTCCGCTCATGCTCAAACCTTTGAGGTGAATGTAGTCCAATCCTCTTCATCTCAGCAACCAGGAGGTAAGAAGAAAAGGCGAAAATCCAAGAAATTTTCTAACGAGCAGGATAATCCTAAGTCTATTGATACTCAATCGGCAAGGAAACCTAAATTTCCTTGTATGATTTGTGAGGAAGACCACTACACGAAAGACTTTCCTCATCGTGAGGTCATCGCTAAATATCTGAAGGGTACCTCCCAACAGGTTCAGTAGTAACACTTGGTTGCACAAAACCATGTCCCTCCGCAATGAGGCGATCCAGGTCATTCCCACCATGGGGATGCTTCCACAAGTGCCTCTCAGGTTTACATGTTTAAGAAGGTTAATGTCACAACTCGTGCGAATACCTATGACACTCATCCAGGTGATAAGCCTAAAGGGAAGGCTATCGACCAACCTTCTAACTCTACTCCTCCTCCATCTTCCACCTCCATCTTCCAATCCTCTTCAGATTGAGAAGCCAATTTCTGACGCAGTTTTGTGCCCGCCCAAGAGCGTAATTCAAAAAGCGGTATTTAATTCAAATGCCCGTGCTTCCCAAAACTACAACATCGTTGAATATTTGGTGCAAGCGCCTTACGCTATGTCAACCCTCGAAGTTCTAAAGAAGTGTCCAAATCAATGTAGAACCCTGTTGTCAGCCATTGGAGCAATGGATCTTGAGGAGTCGAACCTGATTATGTTTAATCTGGATTATTTTAAGGAGAAAGTCTTCCATCACTTAGCATTCCAAATTCAAGTTTTTGTTAGTGAACACACTATCCATCGTATTGTTTTGGATGAGGGAGCCTCCACTTGTGTCATATCTTTACCTTGTTGGAGAGCCCTTGGTTCTCCTTCCCTTATTCCGTCCCCAACCACCCTGAAAGCATTTGATGGAAATGGTTCCCAACCTCATGGACTCTTGAAATCTTTCATTGTGACTTTGAAGAGTAAGACTGTTCTGGTTGATATCGAAGTAGTCGATGCACCCCTAGATTATAATTTGTTACTTGGTCGTATTTGGTTTTATGCAATGACTTCCATCGCATCTTCGGTGTTTCATATCTTACGATTTCCCCATCAAAGAAAGATTATCATTGTTGACCAACTTGAGTATACAACTCCGGATCTCAACAATGTTGCAACAAATAATATCCCTTTTCTAGGAAAGAATAATTTTGAGAGTGTAGGCGTAGGGCTTCTCAAGGATTCCTCCCTCATGGGGGTTTTTCCTTTGCCTTCTCCTCCCACTTCGCAGGTTGCCACCTTAAACATGATTTCAAATCAGTCACGAAAATCCTTCGAGTCCTCTCTTATGTTGGTAGTACATGGTCTCAACGAGCATAGTTCATTGTCTCTTTCAAGCTCGTTAAAAAATGAAATAGACCCCCCTCTGTTACAATCATTTCTCACTCTGGATCAAGTACTTGAACCTTTTTTTCCTCCGCCTAGTGAAAATGTTTCCCTTAGTAACCAAAAACCTAAACGAGGAAAGAAGAAGAGTCGTCGAAGGAAACGACGCTTGGGGGGGAGATCTCCAGCCTCTGGACATCGTGCTGAAGCAAAATTTCCCACTTTTGCCAAAGAATTTGGGGGGAAACTACCTTCAGAGAGACACGTTTCTAGGAATGATCTTCGTTCGAAGGTCATCCCCATCGTAACGTAGTATCATTTTTCTGGAACGAGCTTAGTCTTTGTTCTTTATCGTGCTCGTAAATACATGAGAATAAGTTACCAAGCTTAGTCATTGTTTTTTCTCGTGCTCGTAAATACATGAAAATGTAATCGAGTAAACTTTTATCATATTTTCGGACTCGTAAAGGTTATATGAAAAAGGGACCCCCTGGAGTCTCATTTAAGCTCTTTTCAGATTCTCTAAACATGAAAAGATTGTCAAGTGATCTTGCTTCTTTCACACTCGTTAAAAGGTTTGAAAGGGCGTCTTTCGAGTGGTAGTTTATCTCTTTTTCAGCCTCGCGAGACTAAAATTATGAAAAAGGACAACCCTGAAGTCACCTTTAAATTCTTTTCAGACTCTCTAAACATGAAAAACCACCAAGTTTTCCTTCTCTAGACTCACTAAACTACACATTGAAGGGCCCATATGGGAACGGACCCTTACTTCTTCCGGTTCGTTAAACAAAGGAAGAGGAACTTGCTGAAGGTGAGTTATATTGAGCATGTGTTATCCTCCTCGAGATCGTTAAATTAAAAATAGGTACTCATCTATCTGGGTGGGGGGGGGGGGAATTTAAGAAAGTGGGTCAAGTTTTTGAGAATCCTTTATGGCATCTATTGTCGCCCTTGAACATGGAACCTATTTGCGTCATGTCTTACAGTTGGGTAATCTGCTTGTCTCTGATTCATACCAATTCCATGTATCGCCATACTTTTTGTCGAGTCGAAGAGTGCTCTTATTGTCATCAAATTACATTCTTGGTACTCGTCGAGTCAATGTTTCCAAGTCAGTTTTCGTGCCTCATCATGTTCAAGGAAAGTTTCACTTCAAACCATCCATCTGCATTATTACCAGTTTCAATACCTGTGTCAGTCCATACTTATTTGATTCACCATCTTACATATCTATGTCGGTTTTGTGTCATTGATGAGGGATACATCAAGGCCCTCCTTCGATGAGTCTTTTCCTATTGACTTCAACACATCATCCATGAATTAGACTTAGAAACCAGTTAGTACCTTGGGACTTGCATGCCTCAATGGCGGTCTTCTCGCTTCCGACAGTGGGTTTACATCATTGACCTCTGATCGAATGATTCCACGAATGTTTAACCTCAACTCATTTATTCACATTCGTTGGAATGTACTAGGGTACCTTGGGAGTCATTGACATCATTGGTGATTTCCCTCACACTTGTTAACAGTTTACCTCAATGGTCGATAATCAAGTGGTTTCTACCATGTTCGACATCAAAACATCTATTCACATGGCTAGATTCGTACCACATCGGGATTGGGACGAAGACCTTGGGTTGAGCATTCACTCTGATATCTTCTTTTCCTAGACTGGGAAAGGAGATTGTTTGAGCATGTTGATATATATATATTGTCACATAAATCCACATTGTATTGGTTCGTGGCTATGTTTTATCATTTCGTAGCTCCACTTTGTATTTCTCATGGCTACGATCAGTTCATGTCATGGAGGTATGGATCCACATTGTATCTTTGGTGGCCATATCCTTAGTCAATATTTTTCATGGATCCGCAGTGTATTGGTTGACAACTGTGCTTTGAGTCATCTTGTATTCCGAGCATAGGTATGCCTGCCTTAGAAATGGAACATTTTTTAATATTGTTTGATCGTTGTTTGCAGCTTCTTCCAGGTTCTCCAACTCCACACCCTTGCATTAAAGATTTGTAAAGTGTTTCGACCATCACTCTCTCTTTTGACTTCACACTTTAAGGGGCATTATGTTACACATGAAATTTGCACACCTAGGTACCTCGCCCTAAGTGTTGTAAGTGCCATAGAAGTGTCTCATACACCTTAACACCATGGAATAACCTATGTCACAATCCCTAGTCAATGTGGAGGAGAGATATATTACATGAAGGCCGAAATACCAAGTGCACATGAATTATTATTAATATTCATGAAAAATAAATTAATTAAGTGTGAGAATCTACCTCACATTTGGTTTCCTATTTTTTAGGGAAGGTGGAGGATCTCATGGATGGTTGAAATATTTCCTCCTTAAAATCCTTAAGAGATATTTCCTCCCTAAAATTCTTAAGAGATATTTTCTCCCTAAATATCTTTCAGATCCTTTTTTAGTGGGTCTAATGAGTGATCCTCTCCATGGTGGTTAAGCCTCCAAATCCTATATAATGAGGATTTTCCATGGAGAAGTGGGGAATAGAGGAGTTTAGAGATACCAAACTTATGATCTCATGAGCAAGAGATTTGAGTTATCAAACCTATGGTCTTGGGAGAAAGATTAGTTAGTTAGAATTAAAGGAATGTTAGTGTCCAATGTTAGCATGTTTTATGTCTTGGTATAGAGGTTTATAATCCAAGAGGATATTCACCTATCCGCAGGGGAATTTTTCTACAACACTGCACAAACAACATTTATTAAATAACCTATCATAAATAACCCAGGGCAATACCTTGGTGGTGCTTCTTGTGATTTCTTCACCTCTAGCCTGATATTAGCAGAGAGGATGTGATCCCAATTGAATATTTCTCCTTTTAGAACCTGGGGGATGAGGGGAACCCAACTCAATTTAAACTAAAAAGAGTCATTTTCACCATATAGGTGATAGAGCATGATGGCTATGAACATGGGAGGTTTCTTTAATCTTGCAACAAGGTCTATTTTGTCTGAAATAATTTTAAAAGCATTAGAATCATGCCACCGTTCCATGATCAAATCACCCATTTGAATTTCTTCCTTTTCAACCTCCTTTTCAATGAAACCCTTAATAAGATTATCATCCATATAGATTTTGAGTGACCCTAATTTATACATATTGGAGATGTCTTCTAGTTTGAGTGACCCATCAACTTTCTGAGTAGAATTCATGACAATGCAAGTAGAGATATCGGTATGAGAGATGATCCATTGTACCATGTCATAGTAAGGCAGAAGTGTTGGTTTGGTAGCTATCTTGTGCATGCGAGACTTATTGATATCATCCAAGTCATTCATGTCATACTCATACTCATATGTAAAGTCTCCATCTTCGATAAACTTGTAAATCTCGCTCCATTCCATGTTGTTAGCGACTCCTAGTTTGAAAGAAGTATCTGAGAAGAATGTTGAATTTGATTTCTTTTCAATCTCTTCCTCCTCGTCCTTTTGTTGTTTTTATTTACCCTTTATGGTAAAGAAAAACAACAACAGGTGAGATTTGAATATAAATAAACTTTGATTTACTAATTTCGTCATTGACATAAACAAAGAGACTAAGTGAGATTTGAATATAAATAAACTTTGATTTACTAATTTCGTCAATGACATAAACAAAGAGACTAACTGGGAGAAGAAAATAAGAAGGACTTTGTATCTTTAGACTCATGAATTTATATAGTTGAGCTTACTTATCAAACTCAAAAACATTGTGTGAATTGATAACAAAGCGAAAGGTAACATTATGTGTGAATTCATGTCGTTGATTTGATCTTAATTCTTCTCCCAATTCTCAATAAATTCATTTAATTCACCTTAACAACAATTGTGATATCTATTAAATGGATAAAAGACGGTTTAGTTCTTCGAAAATGAGAGGAAACATTTGTAATCGGGAACTAGCTCATCGGGGATATTTTAGACATTTAAGTTTTTAAAACAACAATAAAACTCGAGATGGTTTAAATATGTTAAACACTTTTATTATTTGACATAATCCTTTGATTAACCGCACCATTGGAGTATCGAAAGACCATGATTATTATTTTGAATAGAACGTAATCTGTGAATAATCTCGGTCTGGTATGTCGGTTCACTGGCTCATTGGCTCACTGGGAGATTGGAAAATTATTTAAAATGTTAGAATGAAGAGAAAACCTGACCCGATCACTGGATAACCATACCACCAAGAGTCGAGGGAGTTAATGTAAAGTATTGAAAAGAAAATGATCTCGATCACCAGTCCACTGGGCCACAGGGAAACTATGAGACTGGAATTTTATTTTTTATTGATTATTCTTGATTCAAATGGTTTTATCAAGAGATTTAAATTGGATCGAGAATAAATCAATCAAGATACAAAATAACTAAATCAAAAATCAAATCATAACGAACCAAAAATTTGTGAGGGACCCATTATTTATTTATTCTAGAAATTAAAAATAATGGGGGGTTGTTGTATGGGTCACAACAAATGGCGACACACTAGAAGAAGTAGTTATCTCTATTGTTGCAAATATATGGATATTACTTGCCTTATGAATTACTCTTGGCCGTAATATTTCACTTACTAGTTAAGAGGAATAATACTTGATATTTGAAAAGATAAGTCATTCATTACCAATACTCTTTACTTAACATAACATTTTTAGGAGATCAAGAAAAAATGGAGATCATTGTTTAAAGACAATAAATTTTTAATCAGTTATGAAATCAAAACAAAGGATCAAGTCTTTATACGAACCAAATTTTGCATGCATTTATTCCTCATCTCTCTAACTTGGCATTACTTCGCAGCCCGCGAGCGTCCATAGCCTTGACGAACATGCCTTAGTATCATAGAAGCATTGCCCCATTTCCTACGAGCGTCCATAGCCCCGACGAACATGCCTTAGTATCATACAAGCATTGCACCATTACCTACAAGCGTCTATAGCCCCGACAGGTTTATTTGTACTTCCCACACTTTACATTAGTTCTTTTCAACTTCCATGTTATAATTTGACATTCTTATGATATATATGTAAAGATATTGTGTATGCAATGAGTGTGATGGAAGCGGGGTGATATGAGAATTATTTTAATTAGCAAAATTTTGGTGAATAAAAACTAGGCCTAATGTTTTTCTTCTATTTCCAATTATCACTGTGTCAACTTTATATGGTGAAATGAGTGAAACTCTTATAAAAATGGTATATAATCATTTTCTTTCAAATGAACACTATAATTAATTTGTTATGAAGTAAAATCTCTTATGTAATTTGAAGTTATTGACTTGTATTCCAAATTCTGATGAACAACAAATGAGAATACCCTTTCATAATTATAATTGAGACATGCCTCTCATTGTGCAACCAAAGTGAAGTGAGAAATAACAACAAAAAGCAAAACTCAAAAACATAAAAATGTGAAGGAAAGAGACTGTATAATATTTACAAGATGTCAAAAATGACCTAAGCAAAACATTTTTTAAGAATTTGGCCATTCACAAGGAGATTTTCAACTTTATCGTTTAATGATTGCATAATATATGTTGAAGGGCCAAATTTCTTAGCAATCTGAAATGGTCATAGCCAAATATGTTGAAATTTTGTGTGTTTTCCCTTTTCTTCATGAGATTTATCCCATTTCAAGACTAGGTCACCTATTTAAAAGTCTTTTTTATCAACTGAATGTATTAAACCATCGTTTGATTACTATTTGATGTTCATGAAACTTATTTTTGGATTTTTGTCGTTTTTCTTCTAACTTCATTAATGCTTCTATTCTCATTTGCATTTTTGGACATGACTCCTCTTGAAAAGACTAGCTAATTTGAGAGAGGGAAGAAAAATATTAGGAGGTAATATTGATTATTTCCCATAAACAAGAAAATAAGGTGAATTTCCCAATGATTTCTTGGGTGTAACCCGGTTTACCCATAAAGAATTATGAAGTTGTTTATGCCCATTCCTTTGATGATCATGAATAGTGTAGAACATGCAAGATATAAGAAGGAAAGCTTGACCTTTAGGATTTAAAGGGGTAAAGGTTTAAGGTGTAACCAAGTTAGGATTTAAAGGGGTAAAGGTTTAAGGTGTAACCAAGTTAGGTTTTTACAATTAGAATCAATTTCAAACCCACCTTTCAAAACATATAAATAAATGCTCATTCTTTTTAATTTAAAGAATCAAGAGCTTGTCATAAGGAGTTGGGAAAATGTCCAAAACAATTCCATGAGAATTTAAGTGGAAATGGTTTCAATCCTTTGTCTCTAGATAAATACCACAATGACCTTGAACATAACCTTGTTGATATGACTCAAGGGGTTTTGAGCTTGTCATAAGGAGTTGGGAAAATGTCCAAAACAATTCCACGAGAATTTAAGTGGAAATGGTTTCAATCCTTGGTCTCTAGATAAATACCACAATGACCTTGAACATAACCTTGTTGATATGACTCAAGGGGTTTTGAGATATAGAGCAGTGGATTTATGGTCAGATCTAGCTTTAACCCCTCTTCTATCTTCTCTTTTTTCAACGTCTTCTTATGATAGTGACAAGTAGGGACTGAAAATTACCTTGTGCCACTTTAGGTTTGATAAAGTAGATTAGTAGGTAAGGCTGATGTGTTCCCTTCTCCAAATATGTCTCCAAACAAACGATCCATGTATCATTCTATGAAAGGTTGGTGAAGAGTTGTAGTTCACACCAATTGTCGATGAAAGCTCCAAACACATGAAAGAAATAATTTATTTATCAATTCTCGTCTCTCGTCCACTCGATTCACATGGTTTTATTAGAATGGAGACCAAAGAAATTTTTGTGAACAATTTTATTGTCTTTCTATACCCATGGGGAATTTCCTTTTACATTTTATTTTTTATGATGTGGGATGTTAGATTGAACTCATAATTGATTACGTTCGACTTCGGAATGGAGCGTGGCACACAACGGTTTGATGTTCCATTACTCGTATGGAATGCAGGCGATGATGTTCGCACTAAAGATTTGCGAAAATCTGATTATGTTCGACTTCGGCAAGTCTGCTCATGCTAAGCACCATTACCATATAAATAAAAAAAGCGAGCTCATGATTTATGATTATTTTTGTAAAATCCAAGTGTTTTGGGAGTTTTTCAGCATGATGAGTTCATTTCTGCATTCAGAAATGGATTTTGAACAACAAAAATTATTGATTTGTGTAAATTTATATCGTCAGATTTCGATGAAAAAATCCATTTCGTAGAACCACTAGCCAACGACATTACTCAATTAACCAAAAACTAAGAGGAAAACTATAAAAAACCAGAAGTTCATGCTCATCATGATGTTGCTCCCAACTGGTTCACCAAAGGCACTTTGGAGAGGTACAATCGCTTTCTGATACAAACGTTATTTAGTATGGCATACCAATTTTTATAATATGAATCCCTGCTCTTCCTGATTTTATAATTTTGGGGGTTAATTATGGGTTCTGGTCTATGTCGGTTGATTCTAAGATGGGTTTGTATTGTACATCATTGAACAAGCCCTTTCAGAAGCTAAGAAGCTAAGTGATGTCTTCATTTTATCACCAACACTGTCATTCCATCACCCATTGACAACAATTTCTGCAGAGCATGTTTGCGTCACCAATTAGCAAGCATGGAATATTGGTATTGTCATTTGTAATATATCATTGCCATTTGTTATTAATTATGTCATTTGTAATATCGCATTGAGTGGCTCACTTGTTTATTATTGTTCATGTGTCATGTTTACATGTGTTGTGGAGCAACAGTGGCTTAAGGTTTTTCCTAAGTTGCAAACTTTACAGTTTACGAATCCAATGGATAGAGTTTAGTTTTCTATAATTTGATTATAATATATACATTGTAATGAAATTTTCACATTTATGAGATTTATATTTTTTAATTTAGATTTATATTTTTTAATTTTATCTTAAAAGTGAGATCATTTTTTTAATTTAATTATAATTTTTTTGACTTTGGTGAATTAGAATTCATGTCTTAAAGTTAAAGATTTAGATATTAGTAACTAGCTTAATGATGCAATAAATGTTAACATCGAATGCATGACATAATAATTTTTATTGAAAGATTTAGATATTAGTAACTAGCTTAATGATGCAATAAATGTTAACATCGAATGCATGACATAATAATTTTTATTGAAAGCATAAATGTTTATGGTATTTGTTGTCAGTTATAAAATTTAAATTTAGTTTGATGAGTAGGCAATGAAAGAATACATGCCTACTATACAATCCACCATCTTCACCTTTTTTTTCTCCACCTCCAAATTTAGACCCAACATTCACAAGAACAAGTAGGGACAGTTGCATCTCGAGTCGGCCAATCGCATAACATAGAGAATCTAGACAAATTGTTGCACTTGGCGTGCTGGTGCAATCACAGATCGCAATAATAAGACCTACTTCAAAAATGTTTAATGAGGGACATGTCGGTGAAGTGTGATGGCATTTCCGGTGTGTCATTATCAAATGTGTTCTTTCACATGATTATGTGTGTGGTTGTGGTGTATTGTTATCATATATATCAAATTATATTGTGTTCCTATTAACTTTATTAAATTACCCATTGTTGTAAATAATAATGAGCGATCTAAATATATTCAATTTTTTTATATTAATATATAAATATCAAGCATTGTTTTTGCAACTTGTCACAAATTATACAATTTAATTTTATTATGAATTTAAATCAAATTATACAATTTAATTTTATTATGAATTTAAATCATCATTGTTTGTTATGCTAACTTTTTGGGAAGGACTAAATTATCCTACAACACTAGTTAATTTCAAGAAACAAGCACAGAAATAGGTAAAGGAATGGACGTTCCTAAAAAAAAAGGCCTATTTTATATCCTTTTTCCAACCCCTCTTGGAACCATCAGACTCCTTTCACATGCCATTTCTCTTTTGTCAAAAGCCTGTGAAAGCAATCTCATATAGGACGGTCGTAGATAAGAAAGGTTGTATCTCACTAGTTAATTTCAAAAAAGAGAGAAAAGATGCATTTATTTTTCATTTATATAATAATAATAATAATAATAATCTATTTTTAAGGTCACGGCTAAGCCAGCACATCAAATTGGTGTATGAGACCCCCTTGTTTGTGGGACAAGAGACCCCCCTCCGCCCAGTGATTTGACTGGTAAAGTCTACGAAAGTATACATACCCTACCCCTCTGGATTTGAACTTGTGACCTCTTAAATTATACATTAACCTTTCATCACTGTTTTCACACATATGGCTCTTCAATTACTCACACGTGTTACGTGTTATAGTTAGCTTCACTTGAGAATTTCCAAACAAGCTCCAACTGATATTAACTATTACATGTGATTGTGAACGTTGATTGCCATTTCTCGAAGTATTTTATTAAGTTTTTGTTAGTTTGAATCCGGTTGTTACTTCTCAAAGTCTAAAGATTCTTTATATTTAATTTTAATACTTAATATAGGAATCTTGTAAACTTTCCTCATGATTGTTTATGAAGGGTTTTGGCTTTATATGCCCAATTCATACAATTTAATACAAAAGAGCATTTTTATAATTATTAATAATCAACTAAAACTTTGACCACTAATCTGATTTATTTTATTATATAAAAAGCATGTGATGAAGGGGAAGGAAGGAGAAGGAGATTGAGCCTCTTTCACATCATGATAACGTAAATAGAATTGTTTATTAAATTGGAATTCGCATAACATAAGGATATTTTATCATTATATATTTTTGGTAAAAAAATATCATATTAGTTGTTTATTAATATGGAATTTATTAAAAACATAACTTATCATAATATATTATTATAAAGAATATAATTATTTATTAATGTGGAATTTAAAATATAAAGATATGCACCATGATATACTAAAAAATATTATATCATTTAATTATTTAATTATAGGATTGTTTATTAATGTGGAATTTGTTGAGAACATAAGGATATATCATCATAATATATCATTGTCAAGAATATTATATCATTTAACCATAGGATTGTTTATTAATGTGGAATTCATTGAGAACATAAGGATATGCCATCATAATATATCATTACAAAGAATATTACATCATTTAACCATGGGATTATTTATTGATGTGGAATTTGTTGAGAATATAAGGATATGTCATCATGATATACCATTACAAAGAATATCATATCATCTAATCATAGGATTGTTTATTGATGAGGAATTTGCTGAGAACATAAGGACTATCACAGCCACTAACTCGCGGCTGTGAACACCGAAAGAGTTACGACTGATAAAAAAAAATTCATTTTAAAATAAAACCCAGCCAGATAATGAAATTTTAATTGAGCCATATAATTAAACTCTGAAGAATTCCAAAAGTTAATCATTTAAATGTGGCAATCATATGATGTTACAGTAATTTCTTAATATGATTAGGTAAATGTTAAAAAGTAAACAGGGTAACAGATGCATTTATAAATGCAAAG